>CM064326.1:7837626-8360814 GCA_032595735.1 Pelochelys cantorii | reverse complement strand
CATATGGCAACATAGCGATCAAAGGCCATAGTCACGAGGACGGCTGAGTGCACAATAGAAAGCATGTGAAGGAAGAACATCTGGGTGAGGCAGCCATCCACAGTAATACCTCTCAGATTGAACCAAAATATGCAAAGTGCCTTCGGCACAACGGAGGAAGACGTGCCTATGTCTGCGAGTGCCAGCATGCAGAGCAGCAGGTACATCGGCTTGTGCAGGGTCTGCTCCTTGCCTACCACAAACAGCAATGTGAAATTTCCCAACAGGCCGATCATGTAACACACAGAAAAAGGGATGGAAATCCAGGCGTGAGCAACTTCCAGACCAGGGACACCTGTTAGGATGAATGTTGAAGGGTCAGAGGAGGTGAGGTTGAAATCTGCCATGACATTGTCAATATGATGATCAGTCTCAGAAATGGTCAAGACCCCTGTGAAGGGAGAGAAGCACAGTGAGGGGAGAAACATGTTTTATAACGAATAATATGGTAAATATCATAAAAATATTATCAATTTCTAAAGTGGGGTAGCAAGACATGGCAATATTTATAGATGGCACAAAAATATTTAGATTGTAGTCAAGTCCAGAGAAGTCTTCACAGGGAGCTAGATAAGCCAGGTGAATAAGAACAGGGCTGGCTTTCGGAAGTGTGGGTCCCAATTCGAACAATTTCGACCGGGCCCCGCAGCAATTTTGGTTGAGCCAAAAAAAACAAAAACCAAAAACCACACGCACACAAAAAATCCCCAGCTACCTCCCCTGCAAAGCCTGGTAGGTAGCTAACACCCACCCACCCCTCCCGCGGTGCAGGGAAACCCTGTGCTCAGCTCACACCTCCTGTGGCACAGGCAGCCGCCGCACTCCTCCTCCAGGGCCGACGCCCCCTCCCGCAGCGCGCCCGGCACACTTCTGGGCAGGGGTGGCAGGTTTGTATAACTTTTGGTGGTGCTCCATTAGCCACATTCCCTGACCTGTTAACCACGCCCCCTGACCCCCGTTAACCAGGCCTCTGGAGGTAACATGCTTGGGGCAAGTTGGACACATGACGAGAAGTAAAAGGTGTCATGTCACCCCTCTCGAAGGACTTTTCCCACCATCCTCCTACCAACAGGGATAGTTTGGCCCCCACCAAATCCCCCTCATGCAACTATCCTGCAAGTGCATTAACCCAATGTGTGTGACATTAACTCGGGGGCAGAGAGGCTGGGGGAAGTGTTCCCTCCAAGGCTATGTCTACGCTCGTGGCTTCTTGCACAAGTACAGCCGTTGTTGTGCAAGAACCCACAGAGCAGCCACACTGCCCGCCTGCTCTTGTGCAAGGAAATTTACAGTACAGCGTGGTAAGAGAGGGCGTCTTGCACAAGAGCTACGCTTGTTTCTAACAGGTGTAAGCTCTCTTGCACAAGAGGGCAGTGTGGATGCTCAGCAGGGATTTCTTGCGCAAGAAACCCCTATGGCTAAAATGGCCATGGGAGCTTTCTTGCGCAAGAGAGCGTCCACACGGCCATGGGTGCTCTTGTGCAAAAGCACAGCACACACATGGCAGTGTGGACATGTTCTTGCGCAAGACTTCTTGCACAAGAACCCTTGCGCAAGATGTTCTTGTGCAAGAAGTCGCCAGTGTAGACATAGCCTGAGAGTTTCCTCCCTTGAGCAGAATGGATTTTGTGTTGTGCACCAGTACTGAGTTCCTGTGGCTTGTTTGGATGTGCCACTGTGGCACCCAAGTTATTAATAAATATTTTATAAACCTTTTCCTTTTCTCTCTGCTGCCATGTCTCCTCCCCTTGCTCCATCAGCTCCCCTGGTGCCTGCTGCCCCCCAACCCCTCACCCTCCTCTGCTGTCCTGACTCCTGCCCTTCTCACTGCTGTCAGCCCTCCTGCGACCTGCCCCTCTCCACCAGCCCTTCTCTCCCCCCTGTGCCCATTCCTCCAGTAGATCCACTCTGATCATGTGAGCTACCCCTCCTCATCTCCTCTTCTAACACCTCCCTCTACACACCTGCCCTGCCTCTCTCCTCTGGTCCCTCCCCTGCAGGGTCTGCCCTTCTGCTTCACCCCCAGAATCCCCTGGCACCTGCACCTTCCCTTAGCCCTGCACCGTCCTGGTGCCCCCTTTCCCTCACTGCCCCTGCCCCCTTTGCCTTCTTTTTCCCTGATGCCCACCCCCTCACCACTCTATGCCCCCATTCCCCTCATGCCCCTCTGTGCCCTCACACATGCCTTGCTCCATCCCCGCCTTCCTCATGCCCACCCCTTCTTTCAAGCCTTCTCCCAGCACCTCCCCCTCCCCACTCTAGCCCCCAATGCCCTTCCCCTCTCCTCACCTCTCCCAGCATCACCCTGTCCCCCCTCCCACTGACACCTCCCCTCCTGCCCTTTTCCTCATTGTCTGCACTTGGCCCCCTGGCATTTGTCTCTCCTCCACCCTGCCCCTTGGTACCTGCCCCCTTCTTCCCTCTCCCCCTCCGCACAAGCCCCTTCCTCTCCCACCCCTTCCCCTATTTTCTCCCTCCCCATCCACACAAGCCCCTTCTTTCCCTTCCCTCATTTTCCCCTTCGCACAAGCCCCTTCCTCCCCCTCCTCCTCCCCTAACCATGACCCTTACCTTACCTTCTGACTTCCACTTTGTGGGGCCGGAGTCTGTGCTCGGGCCCCAGAAGTCCCCAGACTCTGAACCTGGAGCTAGGCTGCACGGCGCATGCCATGCCGAGCAGTTTTATAGTCCCGGGCTATGATGTCACGTCACGCCTGGGCGTATCCCCGCTCACCTGGGAACTCCACGCATCTTAGCAGCAGCCAACAGTGCATGCTGACAAGGGGGAGCTGGACTTAAAGCTGTGCAGGGAAAGGTTGGGGCCAGGGGGGGACGCTCTGAGGCCGGAGTGGGAGGACGCATGGGTGGGGGGGGGCAGGGCCCGCTCCAGGCAGGGCTGGGGGAGAGACCCAGCTCCACATATTGGTGGAGCAGGGCCCCCGGCTCTGCTGCCCATGCTTCCAGGTTCAGGGTGCGGGGCCCCTTTAAGTGCGGGGCCCGATTCAGGGGAATTGGAGGAATCGGCCTAAGGCCAGCCCTGAATAAGAACATAACATTCTGAAAATTCTCCTTTTTTCCCTACCCTTTGTTTCCTCTCTTTTAACCAGTTATCAAACCATGAAAGAACCTTCCCTCTTATACCACAACAATTTACTTTATGTAAGAGCCTCTGATGAGGGACCTTGTCAAAGGCTTTCTGGAAATCTAAGTACACTATATCCACTGGATCCCCCTTATCCACATTTGCTTATGCCCTCAAAGAACTCTAGTAGATTAGTAAGGCATGATTTCTCTTTACAAAAACCATGTTGACTTCCCCCCAACAAATTTGCTCGCTACTGTCCTTTGAATTACCAGTCTATAATTGCCAGGACCACCCCGGAGCCCTTTTTAAAGACTGGTGTCGCATTAGCTATCTCCCAGTCATTTGGTACAGAAGATGTTTTTAAGGGGTTCATCTACACTAGCTCATTAGGTAGGGTAATGAGATAGGGTAATGAGGGCAAGCGGAGTTGCAAATGAAGCCCGGGATTTAAACATCCCGGGCTTCATTTGCATGTTCCCGGGCGCCGCCATTTTTAAATCCCCCTTAGTCCGAACTCCGTGCCCGCGGCTACACGCGGCATGGACTAGGTAGTTCGAATTAAAGATCCTAATTCGAACTACCGTTACTGTTACGAGGAGTAACAGTAGTTCGAATTAGGATCTTTAATTCGAACTACCTAGTCCATGCCGCGTGTAGCCGCGGGCACGGAGTTCGGACTAAGGGGGATTTAAAAATGGTGGTGCCCGGGAACATGCAAATGAAGCCCGGGATGTTTAAATCCCAGGCTTCATTTGCAACTCCGCTTGCCTTCATTACCCAATCTCATTACCCTACCTAATGAGCTAGTGTAGACGTACCCAAGGATAGTTACAAACCACAGTTAGTAATTGCACAACTTCATGTCTGAGTTCTTTCAGAACTCTTGGATGAATGCCGTCTGGTCCTGGTTACTTGTTGCTGTTTAGTTTATCTGTTTCTTCCAAAACCTCCTCTAATGACACCTCAATCTGGGACAATTCCTCAGATTTGTCACCTAAAAAGAATGACTCAGATTTGGGAATCTCCCTCAGATCCTCAGCCATGAAGACTGATGCAAAGCATTCATTTAGTTTCTCCACAATTACTTTACCATCTTTGAGTGCTCCTTTAGCATCTCGATTGTCCAGTGGCCCCACTGGTTGTTGAGCCGGCTTCTTTCTTTTGATGTACTTAAAGTATGTTTTGCTATTACTTTTTGAGTTTTTGGCTAGCTGTTCTTTAAACTCCTTTTCGGCTTTCCTAATTATATTTTTAACTTCATGTGACAGAGTTTATGCTCCTTTCTATTTTCCTCACTAGGATTTGACTTCCACTTTTTAAAGGATGACTTTTTATCTCTCCCTGCAGCATGCTGGCAGGTGAAATTCAATATCAGTTACTGCTACGTGTCTGCCCATTGGAATGGAAAACCTGAGCTCCTTAGACACCTCACAAGGTTCTAATTCAACTATATGAACTCAGGACTGAGACCTAATACACAGCTCTGTGGGGGCAAAAAAACCCTGCAACTGTGGCATCAAGGAGGAGTGGGATGGGCAATCATGCAGAAAATGCAACGCCATGAGATCAGGCAGGCAATGTTTCAGTCTCCTCAGGACTCCTTCATCCCCTTGTAAAGGAGTTGAACAAGAGGGGATATGAGAAAAGTGTATAAAACCTCAGCTGGCAGAGAGTAGATCAAAAATGAGTTCTTCCTGTGTCCTAACACAAGATCCGGAAGATCTTCTATTACACTGAAATGTGTCAATTCAAAGGAGACACAAAAAGAATGCCTTCTTCACTCAATGCCCAATTAGTCTGCGGAACTCGTTGCGATAAGAGGTAGTTGAGACAATAAGCTAAGCAAGATTCAAGAAGGGTTTGGACAACTACATGGATAACGAGACTATCCAGTTACCATAGCCATGGCTACATCTGTATTTTGGAAAGGCGTTATGCCAACATATTTCAAGGGCACAAGCCAATTTCTAGCTGACACCCTTCCAATGGTCAAATCACACCCGCCATCCCACTTCTAGTGCCTTACACATACATTCACAACATTCAGGCTGTCCCTGTCTGAGAGAGGACAGGGCGCTAGATGGACTGGAGGTCTAATCTGTGATGCAACGCTTATGTAGGAAAGGAACCAAGTATTCTCCACAGAAGCAGACATTATCATGCTGGGCTATGAGTTTTTGCTGAAGAGAATGAGAGAATGGGCACGAAGGGCACAAGGCCTTAGTATTTATGGATCCAGGCCTGCCCTTCTGTTATGACCACTGTTTCCCCGGCAGAGGAAGAGTCGTGGGGGGCATAGGGCAGCTTAGAGGTTGGGGAAGCCAGGGATGATTGGGTAGCACGGAGAAGACCCTGGTGACCAGCGTGCTGTTGGAACCTGAGGAACTTGGACTGGGGAAGGAGAGTATGCATAAAGCATCAGAGCAGGACGGGAGATTGGACAAGTTGTGGAGGAAAGCACAGTGGTTGTTTCCACCAGTGAAAAGCCGCCAGTCAGAAAGAGAAATTGAAGTTCAGCCTCTCTGTGCTCCTGTCTGTTTACACCTTGCTCCTCTCTACCCACAATGGGCAGCACTGCCCGCCTCCCTGTGAACATGCCCCTGATAACTCCACCATGCAGCACTGCCTATGTCTCTGTGTGAAATACCCTGCATGCCCAACCCCCCCTGGCACTGCCTGCTTCTCTAAGTATACCCTCCAATCTGCCCCCCGCCACCAGCACTGATCACTTCTCTGTCTACCCCCCAACACACCTACCTCAGAGTGCAGTGCTCTCTGCTTCTCTATGCACACACCTTGACTGCTCCCTCAACCTCCAGCTCGGCTCACCAGTCCCTGTATAACCCCTCTTCACACAAGCCCAGCCCCCGCCACACAGTGACCCCCCTCACCCAGGACCAAAACCAGGTGCCAGACAACACAGAAATACCTCCTCAGACTAGGTAAAACTGCACTGGGGAAAAGGGGGGGTGTCAGCCTGAACGGCTTGTCTGGGGGCAAAGGGAACCCCAGCAGCAGCTCAGCCTGGGCAGGGAAGGAGAAAGGGACAGGCCCGGAATGAAGGAGAGAGGACGTGGAAATTAAAATGAGCTAGAATGAGTAACTCGTCCTCAAAATGGCACAGCGCTTATCTGCACAGCAGCCCATGAGGAACCTGAGGCTGATTTCCTGCCTGGAAAACAGCTCATGGAGCTGTAAATGGGATCACTCATGGGAGGAAAGAAGGTCCAGAGAAGGGATGATTCCAGACCCACTCTGATACAGTGTGGTCCATGTTGTGTTAGAATCTGACTCACCCCAAAGTCTGGGTATTAGATAGGATGTCTATTCCCTGTTTGTCTGGCCTGGGAGCTTCATGTCACTAGGGGTATGTCTACACTGCAGTCCTCTTTCAAGAGAGGAATGCAAATGCAGGAGGGTGAAATTGCAAATGAAGCACAGATTTGAATTTCCCGTGCTTCATTTGCATAATCGCGTCTGGGCACTTTTTCGAAATAGCCTATTTCAAAAGAAAAAATGCAGTCTAGATGGGGTTATTTTGAAAAAAAACCCTTCTTTTGAAATAACCCTTACTCCTTAAAAAATGAGGCTTAAAGGTTATTTTGAAAGAAGGGTTTTTTCTCGAAATAACTGTGTCTAAACAGCGGTTTTTATCTCGAAATAGGGTATTTTGAAATAGTGGCTGGACGCGATTATGCAAATGAAGCATGGGAAATTCAAATCCGTGCTTCATTTGCAATTTCACTCGCCTGCATTTGCATTCCTCTCTCGAAAGAGGAACGGAGTGTAGACATACCCTGAGAGAGCAGATCCTTCTCCTTCCATGTGGTTATTCTTTCTGTTGTGAACCTTTCAGCCTGAGAGTCTGAAATGTCAAGGACTCTCCTCTTCGGTCAGTTCCTCTTTCCTCAAAATGAGTTAAACTCTCCTTGGAGGCTGTCATGGCTCCTCCCCCACTCTGGCATGATAAATGCAGAAGTGGGGGCCAGGAAGTACCCCAAAACCTTATCTACCAGGCTTTGGTATAAAACTTCCCCCCCAAATCTTAAAACCCTAGATTTTGGGAATAAAACTTCCGCTGCTACCACCCAAATTAATAAAGATACCAGGGGAGAGACCATTTGGGAAAATCTCACCCCTAAAGTAAAAAGCAGGACACCACCATTAACCAATACCAGGTTAGTAAAAGGAAAAGAGAAAACTTTTATTAGCACCACACTATTCCTGTTGCAAGCATAATGATTCGATGGAAAAGTAAGAAAATAATATACTCATGGAGAAACTCCATGGGCCTAGAACGTAGTTACAAAGGAAAGCCAACACATTTTTTAAAAAGTGCACAGACAGCAGATCCCATACCCAAACCATAAAACAATGAAATCTAACGGATTTATCTAAACTTTACCCTACTTACAGAAAGTGAAGAAAGAGTCTTTTCTTGGAGGGAGACATAGTGTCTGTCCCCCTCAATAGCTGGAAAGAACTCCCCCCAGAACAAAGGAGAGGGAAAAATCAAAATTTCCTTTGTCCCAGTTTGAAATTCCTACCTACATTCCTATTGGCTACACCACCTGGCTAGGCAAGGGACATAGTTAACCCCTTAGTCTCCAGGCTGCTGCTAACCCTCATGATCATGACAGAGGCCACAGGGGCATTTCAGCAGGAGTCACTGGAGGCTCGTTATCAGTTCAAATCAGGATGTTTATTTAAGTATGGACATGCAGATTTAGGGAGATCTCAACAGGGCCAAGAGTTCACCCTTTAGTGTTGGAGGTTTCATCTCCAAGCTGTGAAAATCATTGCGCAGGTCTCGCTATGGAAAGCACTGATCTATGAGGCTGCACAAAGGGTCTGCATACCTCACCCAGCCTGTGGTTTTGCGTTTAAGATGGAGAAACGGGGATTTCACAACATGGGAGCTCCGATATTGCTTGCAGGGAAGGCAGTATCCACCAGGAGTGAACCAATGATGGCAAAATGTCAGAATCAGGCCAGTGTGGTCCATTCCGACTGTGAAACTTCTGGCTACATAGCTGCTACATGAGCAGGGTTTGGCTGCATGTTTTGACAAGGCAGTGAGGTTGCTAAATTGGAAAATGTTAGTGACCCAGAAGGAAAACCACACAGCCCCAACAAGGAAGCTACTGAGACCGAAGGAAGGAACCAGTAAGAGACAAGGAACTAATCTTAAAAATAATAATTCTAATTGTCTCAACTATTTCCAAAACTTTTTTAGTTCCAATGTTAGGAGGAAAATTCCTTGGTGTTTTGGACAAGACTGAACCTTGCTAGTTGTCGTGCTACTGAATTCCTGCCCAGTTGGTTCTTGACTTAAACGCTGAAATTTTCCCGAGCCCTCAGCACTAACATTAATGCAGAAAGAGGCAACTCACCGAAATGCTGCTCAGCAGAGAGAGGAAATCCCCTTCCTGAGAAATAAAGGCAGAGCCCTGAGAATCAGCCTATGACTCACATCTCTGACATTCAGTGTGCTCGGAGCAACCTTTATGATTCTCCTTCACAGTCCCTGTGGACTCTCCTGTTGGCCAGGATGCCCAGACAATTCCTTTGGCTCTGTGAGCAGCGTGAAGAAGAAAAAGTAGACTCTGGAGAACTCCAGCATGAAAAAATCATTTTCAGATCCCAGGGGTGAGATAGCCAAGGTGAATGAGTCTGGCAAGCTATTCAGCCTAGCACTGCTGATGCCTTTCTTTTCTGGGTGTAATGTGCTGGCATCTGCACTGTTTTGGGGAATGCTGCCACAAGATACGGGACCCAAGAACTGTTCCCATGGATCGCTGCAGGATGCCACTGGGCACTGCCCCTAACGTTACAATATCCAATCGATTAGCCTCTGATCAGTCACTGCTATCTTGTAGAGGGCAAATGACATGATGCTGAATAAATGCAAACTCAAGGGTGTGGACAAGGCTTTCTTGGCCTGAGGATTCTGGCCTCAAGAGTACTTGCCAGGATCCCTTTGTAAGGTCTAAAGTGAATGTATATCTGGTAGCTAAAATCGTTCTACTAGTTTGTCTACTGTCTGAAAATAAGAACATAAGAAAGGCCATACTGGGTCAGAACAAAGGTCCATCTAGCTCAGTATCCCGTCTGCTGACAGTGGCTAATACCAGATGCCCCAGAGGGAGTGAACAGAATAGGGAATCATCAAGTGATCCCGCTTCTGTCACCCATGCCCAGCCCCTGACACACAGAGGCGAGGGACACCATTCCCACCCATCCTGGCTAATAAGCATTGATGGACCTAACCTCCAGCCACCCCTCCTGTTCACCTCCCTGTGCTCCCCGGACCCACACAACCCCGACGAGGTCCCCGCGCCCCAGGTGGCACATCAAGTCACCCACCCTACCCCTCCCAGTTATGATCCCCTCTCTCTCTGCCCACCTTTTCAGAATCTTTGATTTTCCAAAAATAGCAGTCTGTATTAATGAAACAGGTGTGTTTATTGGGAGGGAAAGGGTGAAGGGAGCAGTTGTGGTGGGGAAGGGATAAGGCCGCAAGGCAGAGGCCCCTAGGGAGAAGGCCCTGGGGAGAGTTGCTGGGGTCCTTGAGAGAACCTCTCCCTCAGGGCCTCCAAGATGTGCACCCAAGCCTGATGGGCCTGGTGGATGACAGCTGTCTGCGGCTGCTGGAAGGCTCGCCTCTCATGGACAGTGTCTGCCCCCCACCCTGGGAGGAAGACATCCTCCTTCCTCTCCACAATGTTCTGGAGGACACAACATGCTGCCACCACCTCAGGTATGTTGTGATCCCCCACGTCGAGGCAGGTCAGTAGGCACCAGAAACATGCCTTGAGGCGGCCGAAGGTGCACTCCATCTGGAACCGGACCCGGTTCAGGTGGGCATTGAATTGGTCCCTGCTGGGATCCAAGTGGCCAGTATACAGTTTGATAAGCCATGGCATCAGGGGGTAGGCCACGTCCCCCACGTTGCACAGTGGCATCTGCATGTCCCCAATGACAAGTTCATGGTGGGGTAAAAAAGTGCCCACCTCCAGCTTGCAGTACAGGCTAGAGTTCCTGAAGACTTGGGCATCATGTACCCTGCCTGACCATCCAACAAAAATATCTGTAAAGTGTCCCTGGCGGTTGACCAGGGCCGGCAGCACCATGGAGAAGTAGACCTTCCTATTAACGTACTCGGCCGCTCGATGCTCCGGTGCTCGGATCAGGATGTGGGTCCCATCAATGGCTCTGCCACAGTTCGGTAAGCCCAGGGCAGCAAATCTGGCCAGGTTTCCCAGAAGGATGACCCTCCGCAGCAGGATGGAGTTGATGGTGTAGGCTGACCTTCTGATGATGGTGATCAATTATGTATATATGTTAATAACACAAATTTGTATGTTTAGTTGATAATGTTAAATGATATTTCTAGGCTGTTTGTGAAAAACAACATGGAGTCTGTATACCAGGTGACCTCAGGACTGGGAGGGGCCCTCCACCTCAGAGTGGTAAACAAGAACTGGCACAGACCAGAATTTCCCGCCTTTTCTTGGTTACCTCAGAACTGGTCCCCACTGAGGGGTCAAGTGGTAAAAATCACCGCAGGGGTTTCCTGCCCTGTAGGTTTTATAAGTCTGGACGCAGCCCATGGGGGGGGGGGGGCTGTCCATCTGAGTGGCCGTGTTTGCGCAGGTCGTCAGCTCTCCTGAGACCACCAAGGGATCTGATCCAGCTGTAAGCCAGTCAGAGGAAAAGAAGAGGCACCCCATCCACTGTCTTCCATCAACATGAGTGTCATCTGTCTGCCGTCCTCGTCAGGGTTCCTGTACCACCAGCTCGGGACTCCCCAGCGTTCCTCCCCGAGGGCTCTCAACCAGCCCAGAGGTTGCAGGTCCTGGGTGACACCCCCTCCCCCCCCCCGGCTCAGCCACTCCAGTCCAGAAGAGTAAAGTAACCCTTTGTACGTGGGGTAGAACTTACCAATTATCTCCACGCAGTCCAGCTGGGACATTAAGGGTTTTACTGTTCACTTCCACTGTTTTGTTGAAGGTTATTAGTTTGCGTAGGGTTTCTCCCCTGCTTTTCCCTTTATAAAATCCCTAATACACTTTCTTTTTGCTTTCACCTTTACTCGGAGTTTGTTTTCCTTTATCGGCCTAATTCACAGGTGATAGACCCTGAGGGAGGGGGCGGATCTGTTTTCTTTTGACTGGGGTTGCACTATTGGGCCATATTTGAGTGTTATCCAGACTCCAGGCGTAACAATCGCCCTCCTCACTGCAGAAGGAGACACACAAACACACAAAACAGAATGAGAGAAGGTGTGACTGAGCCAATGGAGGTACCTATTCCTCTCCCCTCCTGTGCCCCCCCAACCCCCCCCAGGAGCCATCTCCTATGAGCCCATTCCCCCCCCCCCAGCAGCAGGGCCGTGTGAGGGCGGGATGGCACAAGACCCCTGGGGACAGGGCTTTCCCCCCATCCCCACTCTACCCCCTATGGTCCCCAGCCCCACTCTCCCGAGGGTCCCCCTTATCCAACACTCTCCCCCCGCAGGGACTGCAGCCCAAGAGCTCCTTACCTCCATAAGGACGGCCCCAATGGTAGACTTCCCCACCCCAAACTGGTTGCCCACCAACCGGTAGCTGTCTGGGGTGGCAAGCTTCCACAGCGCTATTGCGACTCACTTCTGCAGGGTGCTGGCGGGCCACAAGTGGGTGTAGCATCTCCGGACTGCAGGTGCGAGCCAGGCACAGAGTTGAGGAAGGTGGCCTTGCACATTCTAAAGTTCTGCACCCACTGCGGGTTGTCCCACCACTCCAGGACCAACTGGTCCCACCAGTTTGAACTGGTCTGCCAGCCTCCCGAACCTTCTCTGTATAGCGGGGTGTGGTTGCCAGAGTGGAGCAGCCGCAGCCACCGAGAGGGTCCCCAGAAGGAGCTCAGGGTCCAGGCCCTCCAGGAAGAGGATGGCAGCTGGCACCAAATGCTGCAAAAACTGCAGCATGGCCCTGTACGGCCATCGCCTGCCCAGGGGCAGCTCTGGCTTCCATGGCACACTCCGAACAAAGCTGTGGCATCCCCAAAAAAGCTGAGGGAAAGCACAGCAGGCACTGCTGATGCTTTGCTGTCCCTCAAAGAGGTCCGCAAGCAGGCAGCAGCAGCAGAGAAATGGCTGTCCAGGGGGGGTCCCTTTAAGCACGTGTCTCTGCCAGGCTCCGGCACCAGGACTCAGAAGCAAATGGTGACCAAAAGCCCTGGCTGAAGCAGTTCCAGGTGGCCTTTTTTGCGAGAGTGTGTCCTGCATCACTTTTTCGATGCGCTTTTGCAGTATGGACGCGCTCTTGCACAAGACGTTTTTTGTGGAAGATCTCTTGTGCAAAAAGCTTCTTGTGCAAGAAGCCTGTAGTCTAGACATAGCCCTAGTGAAATAGTTTGTCCTAATATCTAATCAAGATCTCCCCCACTGCAACTTGAGACCATTGCTCCTTGTTCTGCCATGTGCCACCACTGAGAACAGCCTCTCTCCATCTCCTTTGGAACCTCCCTTCAGGACGTTGAAGGCTGCTATCAAATCCCTCCTCACTCTTCTCTTCTGCAGACTAAACAAGCCCAAATCCCTCAGCCTCTCCCCATAGAACATGTGCTCCAGTCCCCTCATCATTTTGGTTGCCCTCTGCTGGACCCTCTCCAATGCGTCCACATCCTTTCTGTAGTGGGGGGCCCAGAACTGGATGCAATACTTCAGATGCGGCCTCAGTATTCAGGTATAGTAATGATACATGCACACAGACAGGAACACCCCTTTCAGCAATGTATAGCTTTTCCAGTGAAACCTGAGAAGACATGTGCAAAACATCTCATATGTGTGTCATAATTATTTCATAATCACTCAGCTTATGAAGAAAATGGGGAGCAATGTCACAGGGATGTTATATGGCGCATCCCCTCCTAGGTTTTAAAAAGATTCAAATCAATTATATCTCCCAAATCATGGGATCTAAATTAGCCAATACACGCAAGAAAAGGGTCACGGGGTCCTCAATGATTATTCTCTGAAGAACACTTCAGCAACTGTCAAAACTGTGAACCGAATGTCAGGAACCATTAACAAAGGGAGAGATGAGACAACCGAAAATATTTTGATGCCAGTATTTAAATCCAACACCGGGGACACTGGGAGCAAGTTGGGTCCTCTCCCCTCAAAAGCGATCTCTTTAGGAATGGAAATGTGCATCTGTTTGTTTGTTCAAGAACTCTTCCTAAATGGTCAGAGCTAGGACCACCAAATTTGGTAGGCATCTTCCTCCTATCATAACTGAAAGTGAGGTCAGGGTTTTGTTGTGCCTGAACAACGTGAAATGCCTAGAATTTGATTGTTTCTCATCAAATGGAAAGGTAGGGGGTCTAGTAAGAGGGTGTTATATTGCAGAATGACTACAGGGGGCAGCAAGGGACCAAAGGTGGGGAGAGAGACAGCTATCCCCCATTTGGCCAGCCAGGTGGAGGGTTGAGACAGGGAGAGCTATCAGCTATATATTCCGAAGAGTTTGTCTGTTTGTGTCTCTAGTTGTGTGTGTGTGTGTCTGTCCCCCATCAAATGTAGTGGCCATGGGGACATACTCCTCTGTGGCAGAGTCCTTATAATAGTGACAGAGCTGAGCCCAGAATTCCTGGGAAGCTCTCATCATAGGCACTTGGTACAGGGGTTAGTGTGTCCTGACTTTGGGGTGTTCTCTTCTCACCAGATGCTTCCCTGCCCCTGCCCTGGACTGGCTGTTTGGAATGCTGTGGGGAAAAGGCAACAAAGACAAAAGACCAATGACATCACAAAGTGGATTATAAATGGAGGTTACACGTGTTCGCAGTTTGGAGACTTTGAACACTCTGGAGCCTTCTTTGGATATGGCATGGTATCGTAGAATCATAGAACACTAGAACAGGAAAGGAACTTAAAAGGTTATCAAGTCTAGTTCCTTGCCTTCATGGCAGGACCCAGCACCATCCAGGCCATCCCTGATAGATGTCTGTCTAACCTGCTTTTAAATATCTCGTGTCAGGTATTCTGGGACTCTCCTCACCTTGTGACCCCCTATTGATGAGCGGGACTCCTGACAACACACGCGTGTATAGTTTTATTTGGGGGTATGAATGTGCAGTGAATCATAGAATCATAGAACCATAGAGCTGGAAGAGACCTCAGAAGGTCATCAAGTCCAGCCCCCTGCTCTAGGCAGGACCAATCCCAACTAAATCAACCCAGCCAGGGCTTGGTCAAGCCGAGACTTAAACACCTCTAGGAATGGAGACTCCACTACTTCCCTAGGTAACCCATTTCAGTGCTTCACTACCCTCCTAGTGAAATAGTTTTTCCTAATATCCAACCTGGACCTCTCCCACCACAACTTGAGACCATTGCTCCTTGTTCTGCCATCCGTCACTACTGAGAACAGCCTCTCTCCATCCTCTTTGGAACCTCCCTTCAGGAAGTTGAAGGCTGCTATCAAATCCCCCTCACTCTTCGCTTCTGCAGACTAAACAGACCCAACTCCCTCAGCCTCTCCTCATAAGTCATATGCTCCAGCCTCCTAATCATTTTGGTCGCCCTCCGCTGGACCCTCTCCAATCCGTCCACATCCTTTTTGTAGTGGGGGGCCCAGAACTGGACACAATACTCTAGATTTGGCCTCACCAGAGCCGAATAAAGGGGAATAATGACATCTCTGGATGAGGTGGATGAGGTTTGTTTTGTAAACAAGAAAGAGGACTTAGCATATTACATACCTACACTGTGTCCAATGTCTACCTGCTCCCCCATCCCATAGGGAGGTCCCTGCTTTGGGTCTAACACAGCCTGGGAGCTGATCTTGTCTTTGAACCTGGAGGAAAAACAGCATTGAATACTTGAGCTTATTCCATATCATCTGTCACTAGGCTGCCTTCCCTATTCAGTAAACGACCGCCTCTTTCCCTGGCCACCTTCTTGTTGCTAAGATACCTTTAGAAACCCTTCTTGTTGCCCTTCACATTCCTTGCTAGATGCAACTCCAGTTGAGCGTTGGCCTTCATAATTATACCCCTGTGTAGCTGAGCAATATTTTTATATTCCTCCTGAGCCATCTGTCCATGATTCCACTTCTTGTCGGCTTCCTTTTTGTTTTTAAGCTCACCAAAGATTTTTTTTTTCTGTTCAACCAAGCTGGTCATGTACCATATTTACTCATATTTGCTGTCAGGATGTCCCTGTGCTCTCAACAATACCGCCTTAAAATGTAGCTAGCTCTCCAGGAAGGCCCTTCCCATTTCTGTCTTATACTCTGTCCCTTTCTTCACGAGTCCCGACATTTGTTGAGCAATGCCAGTTCAAGGTTAGACCAAAGGTGTTGGGGGGAGGGGTGTCAGGACTGACAGTTCTTATCTGTAGCTCTACCACTGCCTCATTGTGTGTCCTTGAGTAAATCATTTTACCTGTACATGGCTCCATCCATCCATGGCACAGGGATAATGCTGACTAAGCAGCAGAGCCAAAGAGCTTCTAGATGAAGTGATGGAAATCATCATCCAAGACTTACACGAAGCTTCACCCTTGAGCATCAGCCCCTTGGAAGCCCCTCAGTCCCATGGCTCCAGAGTGGGTGCCGTATATTCATGTAATTCAGAGAAGATGTCCCAGCACTCTCTTACCAGCTAGCTCTGCATGGAGCTCAGTCTGAGAACCTGAGCCCCAGGAGAAAACCTTCGGCCCCTTTATGAGTAAAGAGCAGAGAAACCTGTCCCGGACCTGTTTGGGTCTCATGCTGTAGATGATGGGATTTAGCATGGGAGGCAGCAAGTGGCACACATTGGCAATGAGGACATACAAATAAGGGGGCACATTCTGGCCAAACTGGTACATAAGGGAGGAGAAGGCTCCTGGGATGTAAAAGGCTGCCATGGCACAGAGATGGGAAATGGAGGTCCCAAAAGTCTTGTGCCGGGCTTCCTTGGTGTGGAGGTTGAAGATGGCCCTGAGGATCTGGATGTAGGACATAATAATCAAAACCAAGTCCAGACCCAACACACAGAATAGCACAAAGAGGCCATAGTAACTACTGACATGAGTGTCGGCGCAGGCCAGGTTCACCACAGGCATGTGTCCACAATACGGTTGGAAGACAATGTTGGTTTTGCAATATTGCCACCTCCTTGCCAGTAAAGGAAAGGGCATTATGACCATACCACTGCGCAGCACAACAGCTAGGCCAATCTTGGCCACCACCTGGTTTGTCAAGATCGTGGAATGTCTCAGGGGATGGCAGATGGCCACGTAGTGATCAAACGCCATGGCCATGAAGATCCCAGACTCTACTGTTGAGAAGCAGTTAAAGAAGAACATCTGGGAGAGGCAAGCACTGAAATTGATCTCCCTGGAATTGAACCAGAAGATTGCCAGCATTTTGGGCAGGATGGAGGTGGAGAGCATAACATCAGTGAGGGCCAGCATACAGAGGAAATAGTACATGGGCACATGGAGGCTCCGATTCATCTTCACAATGGACATAATGGCAAAATTCCCCAAGAGAGTTATGGCATAGATGGCGCAGAAGGGGATGGAGATCCAGACATGGGACTCCTCCAGGCCAGGAATGCCCATCAGGATGAAGATGGAGGGGTTGGTGAAGTGGGTGGTGTTGGAATTGGACATGGTATAGGGAAGAAGGCAGTCCAGATCTGAAGCAGAACAGTATCTTCCGCATGTACCATATGCTCCTCTGACTGCCCGTCTCTGCCCAGTCTCCAGGGTGATGGTCGCAGTACCAATGCCTAGATGGAGAGAGAGTGTTAATATGGGACACTACACACACTACTGGAGGTTGTTCTCGTGTGTGAAGAAGACTGGTCGCTCTTCACACACTGAAAAATGATATTTTCCTAATTCAGAGGAATAAATTGTGTTCAATAGAGTCTCCTAGTGCCCATTCCACATTTGATGGTGCTCCAGGAATAGCAGGAAACACAAGGACACCTGAGAACTAAAAAAACACCAAAAGAACCTTTGCCAAGACAAGTGCCCAGGGGGAACCATTGCAGCGAGAACACAGATCTGGATATCCCTGAGAGCTGCACCATGGAAACAACTGCCTCAGGAAAGACAATGTGTTGATACCTAATGAAAGGAACGGATACGCACCCGCTTTGGACCTTTGCTCTGATTTAGTCACCCAGTCTCTCTAGAGCACAATGGGGAACATTTTTTATGTTGGGGGCCAGTGACCACAGAATAATCAGATGGGGGCCGCATACAAGTGAGAATCAAAACAACCCCAAAAAGCCCCACAGTGGCCCCTGTCTGAGAAGGAGAAAGACATTCTCCACATTCCCCTCATACACCAGAGCCTCGGGTGGGGGGGGGGCAGGCTAGTAGATTTGCTGTGCTCCAGCCCCTCAAGTGAATGGGGGAGGGGGCTGGAGAAGCAGCATGGGCTCCCCGATGTTGGGGGAAGCCCTGAGCCTCAAGGGCCGGATTCAGGGTACCCGGGGGATGCATCCAGCCCCTGGGCATTAGGTTCCCCAGCGCTGCTCTAAAGCATATAGCAGATAGAATAAGGGATTGCAGAGACAGGCCATGAGATGGGGGGTGCTGCCATATGTGGACAGACGGAAAAGTCTGGGACTTCTCATTTCAGAGAAGATACAAAGAAGGGGGCGACTGACAGAAGAGAGGAAAATAAAGAATGGAACCAATAGCATTCAAATAGACAGCCGTTCCCAACTGGTAATGTCCATAGATACCTAAAGCGACAAGGAGTCTCGTGGCACCTTATAGACTAACAGATGTATTGGAGCATAAGCTTTTGTGGGCAAAGACCTACTTCGTCAGATGCATGTTCATGAGAAGTGGGTCTTTGCCCACGAAAGCTTATGCTCCAATACATCTGTTAGTCTATAAGGTGCCACAGGACTCTGTGTCGCTTTTGCAGATCCAGACTAACATGGCTACCCCTCTGATACATAGATACCTAGTGTATCTATGTATCAAAGGGCTCATTCCCCAGAGCTGAGGGAATTTATCTGCCAAACTTATTTCGAGAGAAAATGTGTTAATTCTTTAAGAAGAGATAACGAAATGCCACAATTCCACAGTCAAGAAAGTGGATAATTTTGGACAAAGAAAACCCTGATTCAGTGGCAAAAGGGAAACACCAATGAAAGTGAAATATAATATCAAACTTATGGGGGAAAAGGGATGTTAAACCCATCAGGGAAAATCCATGCTTGGCAGAGCTTCGGATCTAAATACTGAGGCTATTCAGTACATTTATAGCAAAAATATAAAATCGTTGTTGGCCAATTCCTGGAGGGGGGAAGGAAACAGATTGAAGCTGCAGGAAAAGGAGATGTGTTTAAGAAATAGATCTGTGCTGCATTGGGAAAGAAGCAGCAGTAAGGCGGGCCCCCGGCACATGTGATGTTGAAACACTTTCCAATTCATTAGCAATTAAGAAAGGTGTTAAGCAGCATCTGCAACAGAACCAGAGCACTGGGAACTGCAGAGTTACGAACTGACCGATCAACCACGCATCTGGTTTGGAACCAGACATACATGTCAGGCACCAACAGACCAAACGAAAAGAAAAGAAAACAAAAGGCCAATACAGGACAGTTTTGGGTTAACAGTTATATGTAAAAAAAATACTAAGATTTTTTTTTTAATTGACAAGGTTAGGAAAAAGTGGAAAAGCTGGGATTGGAGCAGGTAAGGACTTACATTATACCAATCAACAACATGGTTTATGGAAACTAAGTCTTGCCAAATAAACTCAATTTCATCAAACAACTTCAGTTAGAAAGTCTCTTTTTTCATTTGCTTATATATTTGGGAAATAATAGACATTGGGACGGAAAATCCCCACACTAGGTGTCTGCTTCCAGCTGAATTGTTTGTTGAAACTTTTAGGCATAATAATTTTAGTGAACTCCAAGGGAAGGAGTCTTGTGAAAACTTCTTAGAAGTGTTGCAGCAAGGAGCTATAGCTCCTCCATGCTGTCCAGAGGTTAAAATCAAGTAACAGCCCCCCATTTCTTCCCATTCACAGGAATACATTTTCCAAACCTTCATGCGTTGCAAATAAAATTTCCTGTGCTGGGTGTCTGCTTCTCACTGTTGTTTTTCTTCTTTGTCTGGTTTTTTTTTTAATTTCAGATAAGTTCAGGTGACGTATGGAATAAATCTAGGAGAAAATATTTATTGCCCATGTTGTTCCAGCAGGTAAAAGAGAGGTGTCCCCTCACATTTTGACAACCAGAGGAGTACTGAAAAGCAGGAGGAGAAGGTGCAGTCTCTGAGCATTCACACGCCCCTGGCTTCTCTGGTATCTACACACTTCTCATCGAGATTTCCTTTAGTGTGGCCTGAGCAAATGATGGGCCGGTGCCTCAGAATTGGGCCTAGTATTTTACATCTCCTACCGACTGCCATCCTGGAGAAGCCAATGTTCCACCGAAATGTGGCTACCTCAGGGCTGGAGGGCTAATGAGCTGGGCTGGGAGGGGGCCCACAGGAAAAAGAGACATTTTGGCCAGTGATTCTGAAGCAAACTCGTCCCCGGTCGAAAGAGCCCTGGGATGTTTCATGGCCATGCAGAGCAGGAAACACCACGGACTTACTCTGTGTCCCACCAATCCCACGTTGCACTGAGTTGTTCAAGCAGGGGAGCCCCTCAGCGAGAGATGGGTACCTGTGAATTCTGAGAGGAAAGTGTCTTCCGTGGGCACCCACCTCAAGCAGCCATGTTCCCACAGTCTCTCACTCCATCGTCTGCAACAGCATCCCACGCCGAGAGCTGACACAGGCATGTGTTCCAGTAATAATATAGCTCTGTGCAGTCCCAGTGGGGTTTGATCAACCTCCACAGGAGAAACGGCCACTGGGTGTAAACAGGCTGCCCACGTGCCTGTCTGTGTGTCCCTGCTCTTTATCCAGTGTTAGGAGTAAACACTCATTAAGGGAACTTCCCAAAGCGAGAAGAAAACTCTTGGGCTCTGGGCTGAGTCAGAAAGGAACTGGCTATTCTGTGTATTTGTGTGTATTTTATAATTATAGTCAATTAGGAAAAAGAGCTAGCACTAAGGACTAGCTCTCCATGGGTGTGACTACACAACACCGTTACCTCGAAATAAGCTATGCAACTTGCGCTATGCAAATTGTGCAGCTTATTTCTATCTTATTTTGAAATAAGGCGCTATTCTGAAACTTCCCTTAACCCTTGTGCAATGAGGTTTGCAGGGAGGTCGGAATAGCGAGCCCGTTATATTTCGGTATTACAGGCTTGCTCTTAAGATGTGGAGGTATCCCGAAATAGCTCCACTGTGTAAACAGAGCCCATATGGCCTTATTCCCTATAAGTTCCCAGGAGGGATGAATAGGGAGGAGGGATGTCCGAATAACGAGCCTGCTGTATTTCAATATAATGGGCTTGCTGTTAAGATGCACAATAGCTATTTCGGGATACCAGAGGTGTTCCAAAATAGCTCCACTGTGTAGACATAGCCCATAGGGTCTCATTCCCTATACATTCCCAGGAGGGATGGATAAATCGGAGATTAGACGTGTACAAAGACTGATGCCTGAGAGGAGACACTTTCTGTGAATGCACACGGCTGTCGCTGAAAAAATAGCGATATGTAATTATAATCGGTAACTATCTTCTTACTGGGCAGCATCTTTTCATTGAGAAATCTTGAAATCTCCTAGCAAAGAAAAGTAACTATGGACAGATCCCGAGTATGGGCTTAAATTGCAGCACGGGAGGTTTAGGATGGCCATTAGGAAAAAGCTTCCTAGCTGTCAGGGTGGTGAATCAATGGAATAAATTGCCTAGGGAGGTTGTGGAATCTCTATCACTGGGGTTATTTCAGAGCTGGATAGACAGGCGTCTAGCAGGGATGATCTAGACAGTGCTTGGTCCGGCTGTGAGGGCAGGGAACTGGACTTCATCACCTCTCAATGTCGCTCCCAGTTCTAGTATTCTATGATTCTATGATGATACATATAGGTAAACTGAGGCACAGATACACATGATTTGGCCAAAAATCACACAGGGAGTAAGTGGCAGGATAGCATACAGGTCCCAGGAGCCCTGACTCTGACCGGGCCAGCGTATTGAGTGGAATGCAGCAGAAAGGCTGTAAGAGGGAGGCCTTCGCTGTCTCTCAAGGTGAACTGGAGTTTTTCATAACGAGCTGGCATGTGTGAGCTTCCTGCTCCTGGTAAACTTGAATTGCAGGTTGCCTACAGATATATTTTCTCACAGATTTCTTATTCCCTTATGGTTTTCATTCTATGCTCATTTTAAATGCTTGCAATAGGTTTACATTAAAGTAATTTGGCTGTAACACAAGGGGCTTATAGCTGTATGTTGAGCTAAGGCAAAGCTAGCATACATGTGTCTGGGCCTTTTAACCATGATAGCAAAGTCAATGTGCATGTATTTGGGACCTTTCATCTAGATAAATAACGCAGCCTCGAAAGGCATAGGGGCTTCCAATTATATCCTCAAACTTTACAGGTACACCACAAAGTGGAGAAACCCGAAATAACCGATTCAGACCCGGCCAAAGTATCGCTAAGGACAGAAACACCAAATGTGGCACCTAATCACACACAGTGCCAAGGTAATGATTTGATGCACCTGAGAATAATGGGAGATCAATGATCTACCGATCTACAGGGAAAAAAACACCTCACCATTAGTGAGGGGCAAATATACAAAAGAGAGAAATATCCTCTACTGAATATGCATCAAACATACCAATGCCAGTGTAATGGACTATAGAAGTGGTATCCCAGCCTGCAGGCACCAGGAGGAGGAAATGCAATTGTTGGGACATCCTAGAACGAGGGCCATTGGTGATGAAGGGGAAGGAGATGGCAATGAGGAAGATGATGGGTTACACCTCATGCTGTTCTACAAGGGATGATGCGAGTGCAGAGAAGTGCAGATGTACATTCTCTATCTCGTTAGGTTGGGGGGGGACTGTACTAAATATATTCGTGACAGGGGGCGATCACAGAAGGCCCATTGGAGGTGCCTCCCGAAGGGCTGACACAGCCACTGCCGCTCGCCTTCCTGCTCTCTGGGGCTCCTCACTGCCCGGTCCTGCTGGGCCAGCTCTGCCGGTCTCCCCCAGCCGAGGCCCTGAGCTGAGATCCCTGCTCCTCTGAGAAGCAGTAGACTCTGAGGCCCCACTTGATGTTTTTCCATTTACACATGTAAAACACATAAAGTGTTCCCTACTCCATATGTCTAATTTTACACACAAGAGTGAGACACACACCAACATAAGATGAACAGAACCGGCCAATCATGACATGAAGATTGATGGGTCACATAAAGTAATTCGCTCAAAGCACCCTTGAGTTAGGTATATTTATGTCCATTCGTCCATTTCATAAAGCATGGTGGGGGGGGGGGTTCCATCACAATATTAATACATTAGATTTGGAAATACACACGAATTCCTATAGTGTGAGTGTTACAATTGTACGTCAGGGTTTCCAACTACTAAATAATTTCAATGCTGGGACTGATGCTGGGACAAGAACTTGTCCACACTCAGAGCAATCACTCGGAATTCATAAGTATTCTGTATAATTACCACACACTCTAAAGATGGGGTGACAAATCTGGTGCCCCGGAGGGGACCCTGAGCGGTGCACATGAAAAACCTCTCCCAGGAACAGGAAACTCTACGTAAAAATCTATGTTGAAATTCAGCTGATCTCAGTCAGCATTTGAGGCCAGTCAGAAACACTGCACCAGGACCTGATTTCCACTGTTCTACTGTCTTCCTGTTACCATGGTCCTGAACTTGACTCTCCCATGGACAATGCTGCCCAGGTGGCTAGCCTCACCTAATGTCCCTACCGATTCTTCCCTGCCTGAAAACTGTTTTTTTTCTTTGTTCTGTTCCATGTTCCAGATTCTCTAGTGTCCCAGATGCTTGTCCTACTATAACCCGAGAAATGGCCCTTTCTTAGGTATCTAGCAGCTATCCCACGAGCATGGGATGAGAACACAGTGTGATGTTGCATGACTGACTATGGACACTTCTATGACACCTGCTACTGTTGTTCCACCATTGCAACCCATTGTATGTCCTGTCCGGTGTCAACGGGAAAGCAACAATTAGTTAATTCTAATGATCCTCTTTATATACTTGTATCTTTTGTGTCTAAAGTGAGGAGAATTGTCCATGGAGTTTTACATGGAGGTTTTATTCATGGCTAACACTCTCCAAGCAGAATTGACAAAAAGACCAGTCATCTATGTGTTGATGGCCCTTCGAGGAAACATAGCTGGCACCTGGGCCAGAGAGGAAACCCACCTCTGAAAGAATATGGGAAATGGCTGCCTCCTGGAGTCATTAAAGCATGTCAGGAAATGTGGTGTCCTTTGTCCACATTTCTAGATCTTGCAAGCTTCCTTCTAGTTTTGAAGACCACGGGGAGTTAAGCTGGACTCTTACCCTATTTGCTTCTTCTTTGCTATAATCCATCCTGGGTGACTAATTTCTCCACAAACAGGATCTCCAGAAGGGACCTCGAGAGGTCATCAAGTCCAGTCTCCTGCCCCCATGGCAAGACCAAACATTTTATGTGCCTAGCTCATTAGCCAGCTGTATCTCCCTTTCTTTTTGTGGTAACCCTTTCATTTGTAATTGCTAAAGATTCGTGATTGCTTCATTATTTAGTAAGATCTGAGGAATACATTGGCCTGGCTATGTAGTTGGTCTCTTGATAATGGAATAAATTTATTGATGGTGAATTGGTGAGAGAGAAGTTTGTGTTTGTTCCTGGCTAAGGATAATCCACTTTGCGGGGAGTCTTTCCTATTTTTCAGCCCTTTCTCCTGAATTTGGCATCTTCAGCTGTGTCCCACTGAAGCACGGTGACAAACAATTACCCCGATAGGTGCATCCCAGACTATTGCTCACTCCACCCAGTGGGATGTCCCCCTTGGAGAGATGGGGAAACTGAGGCAGCAGGAAATGAAGGGTCTACAGCCACAAACATAGCTCATGAGTCCCTTGCTGCCAAAGACTTTCTGAGATTCTCTCTGAGCTAGCAGTAGCCAAGATCTGAACTACACGCTCTACACCAATTTGTATAGTTCAGGGAAATTCAGAGGGCTGCATCCTCTTACAATAGCTGAGGATATGCCCCAAGTCATGTAACTGGCGCCAAAGGGGAAGCAGAATCTAGTGAGCTGGGGGTGAAGAATCCCAGATAAGCCATGAGCATACTGGGTGACCTTGGGGAAGTCACTTCCTCTCTCCGGACCACAGCCTCCCTAGATATTAACTGGAGATATTTACCTAATATTTCTAGCTCATCCTGAAAGTGCCCTACCAGAGCTGTGGAGGCACACGCTGCACTGATTTGGTTCCCTGTAGCTCACTCTTGGTATGGGTGTGCTGTGTAGAATTCCGGTGTGGTGTTCCCTGCTAAACCAGTAAGACAAGGCTGAAACAGAGATGTGTGGAAACCTGTTTTTTGTGGCTGTAGTTATTTGTTGTTTATTAGATTCCTCCTTTTCAGGAAGGACTGCACATCCACTGATCCCAGTACAATAATAACCCCACTGCACGGAATAAAACCCAGAGGAGCAGTAAGAAGATAAAAACATACGGGCATAAGAAAGGCCATGCTGTATTAGACCAAAGCTCCATCTAGCCCAGTATCCTGTCTTCCAATGGTAGCGAATGCCAGATGCCCCAGGGGGAATGAACAGAACAGGGATCCATCCCCTGTCACCCTTTCAAAGCTTTTGTCAAACACTGGGCAGGGACACCATCCTTGCCCATCTTGGTTAATAGCCAGTGATGGACCCATCCTCCATGAACTTATCAAGCACTTTTTGAACCCTGTGGAAGTCCTGGTTTTCACAGCATCCTCTGACAAGTTATTCCACAGGTTTCCTGTGCCTTGCGTGAAGAAATACTTTTTTTTGAATGGGCTGCCTATTAATTTCATTTGATGACACCTTGTACTTGTGTTATGGGAAGGTGTAAATCTTTGTCCTTATTTACTTTCTCCATGTCAGTCACAACTGTGCAGCTTTCTATCACATACCCCCTTCGTTGTCTCTATCTTGAAAAGTCCCAGTCTAATGAATGTCTCCTCATACACCAGCCGTTCTGGACCCTTAATCGCTTTTGTTACCATTTTCTGAACCTTCTCCCATGCCCGTAAAACTTTTTTGAGTTTGCCACATCTATATGCAGTATTCAAGATGTGAGTGTACCATGGATTCGTACAGAGGCAATGTGGCATTTTCTGTCTTATTCTCTGTCCCAAACTTTCAGTTTGCTTTTTTAAGCATTGTCAGTTAAAGGCCAGAGCAATTGTGTTGGGTGGGGGGAGAGGTGTCGGGACTGACCGTTTTTATCCTTAGCTCTACCACTGCCCCGTTGTGTGGCCTTGAGTAAATCATCGGACCTCTGAGAGGCTCCATCCCTCCATGGCATGGGTATAACGCTGACTAGGAGCAGAGCCAGAGTTTCTAGATGTAGTGACCAAAGACACCCTCCAAGAGGGTAGGTCAGACGAAGCTTCACCCCTGGGCATCGGCCCCTTGGCAATGGGCATCCTGTGGATGTGGAATGGGAGCCGTGGACCCATGTAAATAGCTGGCTAATGGAAGTTTTGCCATTTATTTCCCTCCCTGTGAGCTATGGAAGCCCCCTTCACCTTAGCCCAGCTTCCCGCCTTCCCAGCTGACACTGGGGCTTATCCTTCCACCTCTCTTCACGGCTGTCTCCCACCTTTCTAAGCTCATCCCTCGCCCTGTCCCTGAGGACCGGGACCCTGTGGGCAACAGGCCCCCAAGCATGAGGAGCCACATGGAGCAGGACACTACAGAGCCAAATTCACACAAGGGTTTCTCCCTTCAGGGCTTTCTAGCTGAGCTTTCGGGCCCACCAGCTCTGTGATGCTCAGTCTCCCCCATCTGCCTCACTGACCTGCCACCAACCTTCCACTGCTTTTATACGGCTTCCCACTATGCTCCTGACTGGCCTGTCGACCCCGGCGCTGCATCCTCACCTCACTGCAGGCTCCTATTTGGGTTGCAGAGTCACAGGGTACCCAGCAGGGTGGGGAAAGAGGTCACCATGGTAAGCAAGTCATTGGGTTTGGGGAGGAAAGAAAAACCACTGGGGAGAAGAGGCAGAACACAGTTGGAAACTTGGGGGTGAGATGGAGAAGGCAGAACAGCCTGAGGGGAATAGGCGGGGCAGGGATCAGGACTGAAGGGCTCCACTTGTCAGCAACTAGAAATCGGGGAAAACCTATGAGTGAAGGAGTTTGACGTCTAACTATTCCCCAGTTACTCATGACAACACAGGACAGTCTGGCCGAGAAAGGGTTTAATCTCTTTTTGAGTGCACAGTAGGGATGTTAAATATTGGTTAATTGAATAGTTGAGTATCCTCGTGAATTTTTATTGGTTAGTCAACTACTCCATATTCCCTGGGGGTGGGACCAGCAGCCAATGCACTCTGGACTCACGCCCAAGGAGGCCCCTGCCGCTCCGTGCTACTGCCTCTGTGTCAGGGGCAGCAGCCCCTGTCAGCAGCGGGGTCTGAGCTCTCAGACCTGGCACAAGTCAGAACTCAGCTGAGCTGCCTGCCTGCCGAGCTCCTAATACACTTTAAATACAGAGCCTCAGCAGGGGTAGGTCCTGGACCCATGGCAAGCCAGGACTAGGCTGGGCTGCTGGTCAACCTGCTACAAAATTTACTGGCATCATAGAGGGAGGGAAATGCATGTAGTCTGTGGCATTAATCTATAAGCTTAGGTTTATTGGTCAATCGATTAATCGACGACACTATTGCATCCGTAGTGCACATTCTGTGATTCGGAGAAGAGAGTCCAGCACCATTTCACCAGTCAGCTCTGCATGGAGCTCAGCCCCAGGAGAAAACTTTAAGCCCCTTTATGCGTGAAGAACCAGAGTACCCTGCCCCAGATCTGTTTGATTGTCGCCCCGTAGACGATGGGGTTCAGCATGAGGGGCACCAGGAGGCATGTGTTGGAAACAAGAATGTGGATGTGAAGGGGCACAATCTGGCCAAATCGGGACATAAGGGAGGAGAAGACGTCTGGGATGTAGAAGGCTGACATGGCACAGAGGTGGGAGCTGCAGGTCCCAAAAGTCTTGTGCCGGGCTTCCTTGGTGGGGAGGCTGAAGATGGCCCTGAGGATCTGGATGTAGGACACAGCAATAAAAATCACATCCAGACCCAACACACAGAAAAGCACAAAGAGGCCGTAGTAATTACTGGCAAGGGTATCAGCACAGGCCAGGCTCACCAAGGATGCATTCCTACAGTATGGCTGGAGGATGATGTTGGTTTTGCAATATGGCCACCTCCCCGCCATTAAAGGAAGGGGCATTGAGAGTATGCTGCCACGCAGCACCAGGGCCAGGCCAGTCTTGGCCACCATCTGGTTTGTGAGGATAGTGGAATGTCTCAGGGGATGGCAGATGGCCACGTAGCGATCAAATGCCATGGCCATGAAGATCCCAGACTCTATCACTGAGGAGCACTTAAAGAAGAACATCTGGGTGAAGCAGGCACTAAAATTGATCTCCCTGGAATTGAACCAGAAGATTGCCAGCATTTTGGGCAGGATGGAGGTAGAGAGCATAATGTCAGTGAGGGCCAGCATACAGAGGAAATAGTACATGGGCACATGGAGGCTCCGATCCATCTTCACAATGGACATAATGGCAAAGTTTCCCAAGAGAGTTATGGCATAGATGGCGCAGAACGGGATGGATATCCAGACATAGGCCTCCTCCAGGCCAGGAATGCCCATCAGGATGAAGGTGGAGGGGTTGGTGAAGTGGGTGGTGTTGGAATCGGACATGGTATAGGGAAGAAGGCAGTCCAGATCTGAAGTAGAGCCGTGTCTTCTGCATGTACCGTATGCTTCCCTGACTGCCCGTCTGTGTCCAGTCTCCAGGGTGATGGTCGCAGTACCAATGTATAGATGGAGCGAGAGTGTTAATATGGGACACTACACACACTACTGGAGGTTGTTCTCATGGGTGAAGAAACTGGTTGCTCTTCACACACTGAAAAATGATATTTTCCTAATTCGGAAGAATGAATTGTGCACAACGGAGTCTACTAGTGCCACCTCCCAGTTTCTTGCTGCTGCAGGAATAGCAGGAAACACGAAGACATCTGAGAATAAATAAAGAAAAAAACAGCCAAAGAACCATCCATCCCAGTGAGAATACAGATTTGGATGTCCCTGAATCATAGAATCATAGAATACTAGGACTGGAAGGGACCTTGAGAGGTCATCGAGTCCAGTCCCCTGCCCTCGTGGCAGGACCAAATACTGTCTAGACCATCCCTGATAGACATTTATCTAACCTACTCTTAAATATCTCCAGAGATGGAGATTCCACAACCTCCCTGGGCACTTTATTCCAGTGTTTGACTACCCTGACAGTTAGGAACTTTTCCTAATGTCCAACTCCCTTGCTGCAGTTTAAGCCCATTGCTTCTTGTTCTATCCTCAGAGGCCAAGATGAACAAGTTTTCTCCCTCCTCCAAATGACACCCTTTTAAATACCTGAAAACTGTTATCATGTCCCCCCTCAATCTTCTCTTTTCTAAACTAAACAAACCCAGTTTTTTCAGCCTTCCTTCATAGGTCATGTTCTCTAGACCTTTAATCATTCTTGTTGCTCTTCTCTGGACCCTCTCCAATTTCTCCATATCTTTCTTAAAATGCGGTGCCCGGAACTGGACACAATACTCCAACTGAGGCCTAACTAGTGCAGAGTAGAGTGGAAGAATGACTTCTCGTGTCTTGCTCACAACACACCTGTTAATGCATCCCAGAATCATGTTTGCTTTTTTTGCAACAGCATCACACTGCTGACTCAGATTCAGCTTGTGGTCCACTATAACCCCTAGATCCCTTTCTGCCGTACTCCATCCTAGACAGTCGTTTCCCATTCTGTATGTGTGAAACTGATTGTTCCTTCCTAAGTGGAGCACTTTGCATTTGTCTTTATTAAACTTCATCCTGTTTACCTCAGACCATTTTTCCAATTTGTCCAGATTATTTTTGAATTATGACCCTATCCTCCAGAGCAGTCGCAACCCCTCCCAGCTTGGTATCATCTGCAAACTTAATTAGCGTACTTTATATGCCAATATCTAAATCGTTGATGAAGATATTGAACAGAGCCGGTCCCAAAACAGACCCCTGCGGAACCTCACTTGTTATACCTTTCCAGCAGGATTGTGAACCATTAATAACTACTCTGAGTATGGTTATCCAGCCAGTTATGCACCCACCTTATAGTAGCCCCATCTAAGTTGTATTTGCCTAGTCTATTGATAAGAATATCATGCGAGACTGTATCAAACGCCTTACTAAAGTCTAGGTATACCACATCCACCACTTCTCCCTTATCCACAAGACTCGTTATCCTATTAAAGAAAGCTATCAGATTGGTTTGACATGATTTGTTCTTTACAAATCCATGCTGGCTGTTCCCTATCATCTTGCCACCTTCCAAGTGTTTACAGATGATTTCCTTAACTACTTGCTCCATTATCTTCCCTGGCACAGAAGTTAAACTAACTGGTCTGTAGTTTCCTGGGTTGTTCTGAGAGCTGCGCCATGGAAACAATTGCCTCAAGAAAGACAATGTGTTGATACCTAGTGAAAGGAATGGAGACTAGCCCGTTCTGGATGTGTTCTCTGTTTTAGACACCCAGGCCAGGTCTACACAACAGCAGAAGTTCGAAGTAACAGACGCAACTTCAGCTGCAGAATTTATGTAGCTGGAGTCGATGCATCCTACATTGCTTTTCCATACCATCTGTACAGCGTCTCCTCATGAAAAGTAGGAATAGCAGCACAGACGAGGGCACTCTCTGGGTGTGTCTACACAGAATTTTTATTTCGGGAGAAGAATGCAAATAGCGCTGTGCATTTGCATACTTCCTCCATTTTTTTCCTGGAAGATGCTCTTCCATTGTTTACCCGCATCTACACATGGCTGAATTTTGAAATAAACCCCTATTTCGAAACACCCCTGTAAACCTCATTATAGGAGGAATAAGGGGTCTTTCAAAATATTTTATTTATTTATTTAAATATTTTTACCCCACCTTTCTATTTAAAATATTCAAGGTGGCTTACAAAAAAAACCACAATACAAATATATATAAAAATTTAAAATATGAGACCCCAGAAGGACATAACCAGCTAAAACATATAGAGAGGAGGAACACACACATACAAACTCAAACATTAATAAAAGCAAGAATAAAAAGGGCGGCTTTAGCCTGATGCCAAAACAACGCTAGCGTTGGCGCCATGCGAATATCCTGAGGAAGAGAATTGCACAGCCTGGGAGCAAAAGCTGAGAAGGCCCTGTTCCACGTAGATGTTAATCTTATCTCCACAAGTGGGGGAACACAAAGCAAAGCCTCCCCAGCTGACCTCAATCTCCGGGCAGGTTCATATGGGAGAAGACGGTCCTTCAGATACCCTGGACCCAACTCATTTAAGGCTTTACAGGTCGTAACTAAAACCTTAAATTGTGCCCGGAAACATACCGGAAGCCAGTGCAGCTGCCGAAGCACTGGCATAATGTGCTCCGTATAACTATGTTAGTTAAAACTCGAGCTGCCGCATTCTGAACCAGTTGAAGTTTCCAAAGGCTCTTTAGAGGCAGCCCCACATAAAGTGCATTACAGTATTCCAGTCGGGATGTAACAAGAGCATGGCTCACTGTGGCCAAGTCATGCTTGTTCAGTAAGGGTCGCAGCTGGTGGATCAAACAAAGTTGCCCAAAGGCACTCCTGGCCACCAAAGAAATCTGATTTTCAAATGTTAAAAAAGGGTGTAGGAGGACTCCCAAGCTGTGTACCTGTTCTTTCAGGGGGAGAGTAACCCCGTCTAGAACAGGTGCCATGCCACATTCCCGAACAGATGGCCTCCTGATCCACAGGACCTCAGTCTTATCTGGGTTCAACTTCAGCTTATTTGACTTCATCCAAACTATCACCACCTCCAGACACTGATTTAGATCAGTCACCGCCACACCTGGTTCTAATGTCACAGGGAAATAGAGTTGGGTGTCATCTGCATATTGATGGCACCATCCTCCAAAACTCCTTATGACGTCTCTCAGTCTATCTCCTGGCGTAAATCGTCTACCAGGGTGACCAAGGCTGTTTCAGTTCCAAAGCCAGGCCTAAAGCCAGACTGAAATGGATCTAAGTAGTCTGTTTCTTCCAAGAAAGTTTGGAGTTGCAGCCCCATCACCCGCTAGAGTACCTTGCCCAAGAAGGGAATATTAACAATTGGGCGATAGTTATTTAAGTCATGTGGGTCCAGGGAAGTCTTCTTGAGTAACGGTTTTATCACTGCCCCTTTCAAGGCAGCAGGAACCATACCAGATCTAAAAGATGCATTAATAATCCCCTGGACCCAGCCAGTCATCTCTTCCAGCTAGATTTAATAAGCCATGAAGGGCAGGGGTCGAGTGAGCATGTGGTCGGTCACACTCCTCCAAGCACCTTGTCCACATCCTCAATCTGTAATAGATGAAACTGATCCAGAGAAAAAAGACTGGGTGGTGCACTCAACACATTTTGTGCCCCACTTACACAGCAACCAGAGTCTAAATCCAACTGGATATTGGCGATCTTATTTGCAAAATGCTTTGCAAACAGATCGCAGCAGGGGGCCAAAGGCTCCTCTGTTTCATCATGAGTGCCAGACTGCAACAGGCCCCGTACTACTCGAAACAATTCCGCTGGACGGCATTGTGCGGACACGATACGGGTGGAGAAGTAGCTTTTCTTTGCTGTCAGCACCGCCAAAGAATAAGCTCGCAATTCAGCTCTAACCCGCAGTCGATTGGACTCAGCTCTGGTTCTCCTCCAGCGGTGTTCTGGCCATCGCACAGACTGTTTTGCTGCCATCAGCTCCCCAGAAAACCAGGGAGCAAACTTGGCTCAACTGGTCTGAAGAGGACGCTTAGGAGCAATCATATCAACTGCCCGGGCTACCTCGATGTTCCGTGTATCGACTAGGGTATCTACAGGACCATTTGCCATAATGGCTGAATAATCCCTCAGGGACCTCAGGAAGCCCTCCGGATCCATCGGTGTCCGAGGGTGGATCATCTTAATTGGTGCCCCACCTCTGTGGAGGGGAAGGTCAGCAGATAGACTTCTTGGGATAAGGAATGTGGCTACACTCCCTTTGTCATAGACTGATCACTACCTGGTCAAGTTTAGACTATCACCCTTAGTCCAAAAAACCAAATCGAGCATATGACCTGCAACATGTGTTCATCCTAGGGTGGTCAAGGTATCCATAAAATCTCGGGCCGGACCAGACAGAACAGCCTCGGCGTGGATATTAAAGTCCCCCAAGACCAAAAGCCTCGGCATCCTCAATGCCACGCCCGAGACCACGTTGGCCAGCTCGAGCAGAGCATGTGCCGTACAGCAAGGTGGGCGGTACACAAGCAGCATACCCAACCTATCCCTGCCACCCAACATCAAGTACAGACACGTGAATCTGACACTTTGTTGGACCACAACACTAGCCAGTGAGATAGTATCTCGATAGACAATTGCCACCCCACCTCCCCAACCATTAAGCCACGGCTGATGCTGTACTGAGAACCCAGCCGGGCACAATTGGGAAAGGTCGATGTCTCCCTCCACTCTCAGCCAGGTCTCAGTGATAGAAGCCAGGTCAGCCCCTTCATTCAGAATTAAATTGTGGATGACAGCTGTCTTCTGGGATACTGACCTGGCATTCAGCAACAGCACCCTCAGGGCTGATGGCCAGGTATAAAAGTTCCCAACATTTTTTAAAGCTGGGAACAGGACCGGAAAAAGGAATAGCACATAACTGTCTAACCCTCATTCCCCTTGGCTGGCCAGTCCAGATCTTACTTCCATATCTTCCCCTACCTGTCACAACTGCCACGATGCCATCTGAGCCCTCCTCCTTAGGCACCCCATCTGTGCCAAACCACATATTGGCGTGCGGGGGGCGGGGGGAGGGAGCAGAACAAGCACACACCTTCAGTTTGGGTAGCTAAAGGGAACTTCCTCTCACCAAGAACCCTCGCCTGCCCTCCCTGCTCTCACCAGGGACTGAATATGCCACCACACAACCAAGTGTGCTGCTCTCACCAGCACACACAAACACACACTCAATTATAATCCACCATCACAACACACACCCTTGCCCTTGGTCTGCCCCAAAGGGCTCCCCCAAAGGGCAGCCCCCTTTGGATCACCCCTTTGGGGCAGCCCGCCGCCAGGGGCGGCCTCCTGGCTTTAAGGCCGCCCCTGGTAATGGCTGCAGGCAACACCTGCCGCTGAAAGGTCTGAGTCCTAACGGGCAGTCCTCTCACTCAGGAGCTAGGTGGTAACAGCTGTGCAGCAACAGCTCTGCCTTCTGAGGTCTGGAGAAGTTCAGCTAAGTTCTGGCTTTAAGGCCGCCCTTGGTAATGGCTGCAGGCAACACCTGCAGCTGAAAGGTCTGAGTCCTAACAGGCAGGCCTCTCACTCAGGAGCTAGGGGTTTATTTCAAAACTAGCCAATTAGCCCGTCACAAGACAGGATTTTCAGGTCTCTCCTCCACGTCGGTCTTCTCTCCTGAGCCTCCGGTCTCTTGCTCCGTCTCTCTCTCTCTCTCTCTCTCCCCTCCTCCTACTGCCTCCCTCCCTCTCTCTCAGCTCTCCTCCGCCTTCTGCCTCTCTCTCCGTCTCTCTCTTTCTCTTCTCCCCCTCCTGCCTCTCACTCTCTCTTCGCTCTCCTCTGTCTCCGTCGGGGATGGATGCTCGTCCAGGCCCTGCCCTGGCTGTGTACGTTACCGCCCTGCCCCCCCTTCACCTCCTGCTGTGGCACTCGGCTGACTTCTGCGCCACTCAGCCGGGCCGCCACGTGGGAGCAAGCAACACAAACGGCCTCTCTCTCTCTCTCTCTCTCTGTTCTCCTCCTACTGCCTCACCCTCTCTCTCTCTCAGCTCTCAACCCCCATGCTGCATGAGGAGCGCGGACCCCAAATGTCCGCTTCCGCCGCTTGCTCCCGCGCGATGGCGCGGCTGAGCAGTGCAGAAGTCAGCTGAGCGCTACGGTGGGAGGCAACAGCGCCACCCAGAGGGAACAGCCAGCATTTCAGCATTACAGAGTCACAGACATTGGGCACTGTATATATGATTCAGCTGTGTGAAGAAGTGGGTAAATACCGGAAGAGCGTCTTCCTAAAAAAAAACCCAGAGGAAGTATGCAAATGCGCAGTGCCATTTGCATCCTTCTCCTGAAATAAAAATTGTGTGAAGACATACACATTTGAATGTAATTTAGCGGGTCTATCCTAGATTGGCAGTAGGTCATTGTGAGTAACCGGGCCAGATTCTAGTGCGGTTTGGCCAGGATCACTTCTAGGCTCAGTACTATTCAATATTTTCATCAGTTGGCTGGAAGCAAATAGCAAATCACTGCAGATGCCCCGAAGATCAGCTGGGTGGTTATAAGGCAGAGGCCAGGACAGGCAACCAATTGATCTGGAGAATTGGGTGAACAGGGGAAATGAAAACAAAATGTATCAATGCATCCAAATGCAAAGTGATGCTCTCCAAAGAGGGGCTGCAGGCCTGTAGCACATACTAGGGCACTGGAGAATGGAACACGGGGACCCTGAAAAGGATGTAGGGGTCATGGTGGACAACCCACGCAGCGTGAGCTCCCAAAGGGATGCTGAGCCTGAAAGAGCTGATCCCTGAGTAAATGTTCCTGGCCTGTGTTAAACAGGAAACCAGACTGGATGATCTAATGGTGCCTTCTAACCCTGCACTGTATGAATCTACCCAGGCAGAAAGTAGATCGGGCATTTATATTCACTACACATGAGCAAGGGGACAGTCAGTAACATTGGAAGTCAGAACATATAAAACTGATGACAGAAGGAGGTTTACATAATCCACCTTTGGCCCGTGGAACTGCTGGCCACTGGCATTCTGGAAGCAACGAGTTTTGCTGTACGGGACTCGCAAATGGATTTGCCACTGTTGGTGGTACCAACTTTAGTGAAGGCTGTCTGGCAACTTCAGTTAGAAAACCTCTTTTTCATTCCCTTCTATGTTTGCCCATAGTTTTAGTCAACTAAAAGGCAGGTAGTCTTGTGCAGGGTGAAAAATCTTGCAAATGTTCCAGCAAGGAGCTATAGCTCCTCCATACTTTCCAGAGGTTAAAGTCAAGTAACAGCTCCCCATCTCCTCCTCTCGTCCCAACAGCTATACATTTTCTAAACTTAAGCATTTTCAAATAAAATGTCCTATTCTGGGTGCCTGCTTCTCGCTTGCTTGCTTGCTTGCTTTCTCCTAGTATTTTACATCTACTACCGACTGTCACCCTGCAGGAACCAGTGTTCCACTGGATGTGGCCACCACAGGGCTGGAGGGCTAATGAGCTCAGCTGAGAGGGGACCCACAGGAAAAAGAGACATTTTAGCCAGTGGCACTGAAGCAAACTCATCCCCGGGGGAAAGAGCCCTGGGATGTTTCATGGCCATGCAGAGCAGGAAACACCACGGACTTACTCTGTGTCCCACCAATCCCACGTTACACTGAGTCATTCGAGCAGGGGAGCCCATCAGCGAGAGATGGATACCTGTGAATTCTCAGAGGAAAGTGTCTTCCCTGAGCACCCCCCTCAGGCAGCCATGTCCTGCACCTTGCTCACACCAGCATCTGCAGCAGCATCTCGCGCTGAGAGCCCACACAGGGGTGCGAACCATTTATAACACAGCTCTGTGCTGTCCCGGTGGGTTTGCTCTGCCTCCACAGGAGAAGCAGCATCAGGTGTAAACAGGCTGGAGATGAGCCTGTCAGAGCTTCTGTGCTCTTTATCCAGCTTTAGCCATAAACGCTAATTTGAAGGGGCCTTCCCAAGGGAGAGGAGAACTCTTGGGCTCTGTGCGGAGTCAGGGAGGAATTGGCTGCTCTGTGCTTCCGTGTGTATTTCATAATTATATCTGATTAGGAAAAAGAGCTAGGACTAATGACTAGCTCTCTGTATGGCCTCATTCCCTATGAAGTCCCAGGAGGGACGGACAGAGAGGAGACAGACAAACGTGACATTGCAGAATTACACAATGTGGTTTGTAACCTTTAACTCAGCTTCTGTACCAAATGAGCGGACGGCAGCTGATGCGATGTCAATTTTTAAAAAGGGCTCCAGAGGTGATCTGGCAATTATAGGCCGGTGTATCCAACTTCAGGCAAAGTGGCTGAAACTGCCGTAAAGAACAGAATTGTCCGACACAGATTAACCTGTTTTGTGGGGAAGAGTCAGCATAGTTTCTGTAAAGGGAAATCATGTCTGACCAATTGACAAGAATAGTGGAATCATAGAACGCTAGAACTGGAAGGGACAGAGCAAGCAGGGGAGGAAGCTGCACACAGTCCAGGAGGATTCAGGAGGAGTGGGATGGGGCATCATATGGAAAACCCATTGTTATGAGATCCGTCAGCTATTATTTCACCCTCTTTTGGACTCTGGATAGTACTGGGCACCCTTCTCACACAGGATATTGCAGAACTAGAGGGATTCAGGAAGGGCGACGAGATGGTTCAAGGATCTAGGAAACTCTCAGAGAGGATGAAAAGACTGGGATTGTTACTAGGGGGGATATGATAGAGGTCTACAAAATCATGACGGTTGTGGAAAAGGGTATAAGGAAAAGTTATTTACTTGTTGCCACCATTTAAGAACTAGGGGTCACCAAATGAAATTAATAGGTATCAGGTTTAAAACAAACAAAGGGAAGTTTTTCTTCATGCAGCACACAGTCAACCTGTGGAACTCCTTGCCAGAGGATGATGTGAAGGCTAGGACTTTCACAGGGTTCAAAAAAGAGAACCAGAAGTTATTTTACCTCAGTATTTGGCTCTGCTGCGACCGCTGCTGGAATCCTGTGTCCAGTTCTTCTGTGATGTTTATACCTTAAGAAGAATTAGTAAACGGTTAGAAAACCTGATACCATGATAGATGCAAAGAGCTCAATCTCTTAAATTTAACCAAGGTGGGTAAGGACTGTCTTGATAACAGCCGGTACGTTCTTTCATGGGGAACCAACAGTTAATTGACTTAAACTTCTTCAATGTGTAAGATTTTTTTTGGACCATGGAGGGCTCTGGGACAGGGGTCTGAGAGGATGCATGAGGGGAATGGGTATGGAGTGTTTATCTGGCACCCCACTCTCTGGGGCACACGTGGTTCCATGCCCCACCCCCCGCCACACCCAGACATAGCCCTCCCATCGCTATGGGAACAGTGGGGGAAAAGCCTTCGGAGAAGTGCTTTGTTGCGCTGCTGTTCCCCCAGCTGGAGAGGAAACGGAGTGACAGGTCACAGAGACACTTCCTCCTCCACCTGCCAGGGTCTGAACCACAGGTGTTCCCAGGTCAGGGATACCTGGATTAGGGAGGTTCTGGTGTAGGAAGCCTAGCAGTTGGAGGTCTGAGAGGATGGAATACGAAGTTACATAAATCAGTCGTGAGTAGAAATAAAGTGTATTTTTAATGGTAGGTGCAGTTTAGCAAAGGGCTCGGCAGATTCCCCGTCACTGAGAATTTTGCAATCAAGTGTGGATGTTTTTCAGAAAATGTCTGGTCAGGGAATGCTTTTCAGGACATATACAGGCTTGTGCTCTGGAGGAAGTCAGCCCTGATGATCGCCATCATCCCTTCTGGCCTTTGAAGCTGTGACCATGTCCCCAGGAAGCAGCCAGAGGTGCCTTCATGCCAGCACATGCCTATATCCCTTTGTAGGGTCTAAAGTGCGTATATATCTGGCAGCTCAAATGGCTACGAATGTAAGAACGGCCATACTGGGTCCATCTAACCCAGTGTCCTGTCTTCCAGCAGTGGCCAATGCCACGTGCCCCAGAGGGAGTGAACAAAACAGGGAATCATCAAGTGATCCACCCCCTGTCACCCGTTTCCAGCCTCTGACAAACAGAGTCAAGGGATACCGTTCCTACCCATCCTGACTAATAGCCATTGATGAACCTACCCATCATGAATTTATCTACTTCTGTTTTGAACCCTGTTAAAGTCTTGGTCTTTACAATACCCTCTGGCAAGGAGTTCCACAGGTTGAGTATGTGTTGTGTGAAGAAAAACATCCTTTTGTTGGTTTTAAACCTGCTCCTTATTAACCTGCTACCTATTTAAGCCTCCGGACAATGAACTCAGCTTAGTTAATTGCTTGAATTTTACAACAGGGCTTGGGAGGGAGGGAGTTTGCTGGCTGCTTTTGGGAGAAGTGCAGGGCCAGGTCAGGGGTGAGCCTGTCTTAACCCCACTGCACCACCACCCGGAATCCACCCAAGGTAAGCAGTGTCCAGCTGGAGTCTGCATCCTGCCCCAGTCATAAACCCCCTCCTGTAACCCAAGTCCCTACCCTAGCCCTGAGCCCCCCCCCAACTCAAACTCCGTTACAGAGCCTGAACCCCCTCCTGCAGCGCAAACGCTGTCCCAGGCTCAGCTCAGAGCCCCCTCAAACTCCAAATCTCTTAGCCCAAGACCAGAGCCTGTATCCCAACCCTCTGCCCCAGGCTCAGCTCAGAGCCCCCTCAAACTCCAAATCCCTTAGCCCAAGACCAGAGCCTGTACCCCAACCCTCTGCCCCAGGTTCAGCTCAGAGCCCCCTCAAACTCCAAATCCCTTAGCCCAAGACCAGAGCCTGTACCCCAACCCTCTGCCGCAGCCTGGTGAAAGGGAGGGAGGATGGGGGAGGGAGGGAGGACGGCGTGAGCAGGGGCAGGGCCTCGGAGAAGGGGCGGGAAGGAGGCGGCGCAAGGGTATCTGGGTGGGAGGTACATCCTGGATTGCACTTAATTCAAAAAGGGATCTTGTGCTTAAGAAGGTTGGAGACCCCGGCCTTAGGGCCGGAGGGGGTGTGCTCACTGCCACATCAAGCGAATGACCCGCAGTATTATCACACCATGGCCACTGCCTGGGCAGGAGGCCCGGGGCCTGTAAGGAACAGACTGCTCTCCTTCCAGCCCAGAGACAGGTGCTTGTGATGTCCCTGTGAGCACAGAGCTGGGTCCCTTCTCCTTGAGCCTTTCCCCCTGTCAAGGCTGATTCCCCACTCTGGCACAATGAATGCAGAAGTGGGGGCCCACAAAAGCAACCCCAAAACCTGATCTCTCCAGGCTTTGGTATAAACTTTCCCCCCAAAATCCTAAAAAACCTAGATTTTGGGGATAAAAAAACCGCTGGCACCATCAAGTGCTTTTGAAGCCACAAACACGGATGGACACTTGAAACCAACCCCAAGGCACCCCAAGCTCTTTTCCCCAAAGAGCTTGAAAAAGAAAGAGAAAATACCAATTGCAGTCTGTAGCTGCTATCCCCTAGTGAGAGGCCTGCAGATATCCACAGACAGATTTTCCAGGACACAAACTGAACCAATAGCAGGTTAAGAAAAAAAAGAAAGAACTTTTATTATCAGAACAATACTCCTGTTGCAAGCATAGTTGGATTGGCCAGATGGTAAGAGCCACCAATTAATAAACTCATGGGGAATTTTCCCATGGGCTCAAAACTTAGTTACAAAAGGGAGGGAACCCCATTTCTAACAGCACAGACATCAGATCCAAAGTCCTACAACTGAAAACAATAAAACCTAATGGATTTATCTAAACTTTACCCTATTTACACATTATGAAGAGTCTTTATCTTGGAGACAGACATGTCTTCAGTCTCCCCCAGTATCTAGAGCAAACTGGCTCAAAGACAAAGGAGGGAAAACCCAAAAATTCCTTTGACTCAGTTTGAAATCCCTTTCTGCATTTCTATTGGCTGACTGCTACCTGGTGAGGTACAGTTAACCCCTTAATACCCCAGGCTGCTGGCCATCCTTCATGACCATGACACCCCCTTTTTCCTTCTTTCTCTTATGGTTGATGTTTGATACATTCTGCGGGGGTTGAGTTATTGCACTGATCTCTTCACAGGCTGCTCTTCAGCAGCTTTGTATCGTCTGCAAATTTTCCCACCTCGCTGATGACTCCTTTCTCCAAATCACATATGACTACGTGGAATAGGATTGCTCCCGGTATGGACCATGGGGAACACCACGAGGTACCTCTCTGCATTCTGAATACCAACCATATTTCCCACTCTTTGTTTTCTATTACTTAACCAGTTGTCACTCCATGAGAGGATCTTCCCTCCCATCCTATGGCAGCTTCCTTTATGTAAGAGCCTTTGGTGAGGGAACTTGTAAAAGGTTTTCTGGAAATCTAAATACACCATCTCCACTGGACCTCCTTGTCCACATGCTTGTTGGTCCCCTCTAAAAATGCAAGTATCTAAGAGGGTGTCACGAGGAGGAGGGAGAAAAATTGTTCTCCTTGGCCTCTGATGACAGGACAAGAAGCAATGGGTTTAAACTGTAAGCAAGGGAGGTTTAGGATGGATGTTAGGAAAAACTTCCTGCCTGTCAGGGTGGTTAAACACTGGAATAAATTGCCTGGGGAGGTTGTGGAATCTCCATCCCTGGAGATATTTAAAAGCAGGTTGGACAGACACCTGTCAGGGATGGTCTAGACAGTGCTTGGTCCTGCCATGAGGGCAGGGGACTGGACTCAGTGACCTCTCGAGGTCCCTTCCAGTTCTAGTATTTTATGATTCGATGATTCTAGTCAATTGGTCAGACATGATTACCTTTACAGAAACTATGCTGACTCTTCCCCCCAAAACAGGTAAGCCCATGATGGACAATTCTGTTCTTTGCGGACGTTTCAACTGCTTTGCCTGAAGTTGGACCCACCAGCCTGTATTTGCCAGATCACCTCTGAAGCCCTTTTTAAAAATTAACATCACATCAGCTGCCATCCACTCATTTGGTACAGAAGCTGAGTTAAAGGTTACAAACCACATTGAGTAATTCTGCAATGCCACGTTTGTCTATCTCCTCTCTGTTTGTCCCACCTGGGACTTCATAGGGAATGAGGCCATACAGAGAGCTAGTCATTAGTCCTAGCTCTTCTTCCTAATCAATTATAATTATGAAATATACACGGAAGCACAGAGCAGCCAATTCCTTCCTGACTCCGCACAGAGCCCAAGAATTCTCTCTCCCTTGGGAAGGCCCCTTCAAATTAGCGTTTATGGCTAAAGCTGGATAAAGAGCACAGAAGCTCTCACAGGCTCATCTCCAGCCTGTTTACACCGGATGCTGCTTCTCCTGTGGAGGCAGAGCAAACCCACCGGGACAGCACAGAACTGTGTTATAAATGGTTCGCACCCCTGTGTGGGCTCTCAGCGCGAGATGCTGCTGCAGATGCTGGTGTGAGCAAGGTGCAGGACATGGTTGCCTGAGGGGGGTGCTCAGGGAAGACACTTTCCTCTGAGAATTCACAGGTATCCATCTCTCGCTGATGGGCTCCCCTGCTCGAATGACTCAGTGTAACGTGGGATTGGTGGGACACAGAGTAAGTCCGTGGTGTTTCCTGCTCTGCACGGTCATTAAACATCCCAGGGCTCTTTCCCCCGGGGATGAGTTTGCTTCAGTATCACTGGCCAGAATGTCTCTTTTTCTGGTGTGCCCTCACCCTCCGCAGCTCATTATTCCTCCAGCGCTGTGGTGGCCACATTCCAGTGGCACACTGGTTCCTCCAGGGTTACACTTGGAAGCCAGCGGTGTGTGAATGCTCAGAGACCCTCACCTTCTACTCCTGCATTTCACTCCTTTGGCTGTTAAATTGGGGGGGGAGGGATATCTTTCTTTTGTCTGCTAGAACAACATGGAAAAGACATATTTCTCCTAGCTTTATTTGAGAAGTCAGCTGAATTGTTATGTCTGAAAGAAAGAAAGAAAGAATCAGTGAGAAGCAGGCACCCAGAGCAGGAAATTTTATTTCAAAATGCTTAAAGTTCAGAAGATTTACAGCAGTAGGGGCACAGAGGCGGTGTGAGGGGGCAATTACTTGACTTTAACCTCTGGAATGCAGGCAGGAGCGATGCCTCCTTCCTGTAACGTTTGTACAATTTTTCACACTGCACTAGACTACTTGCCTGGTAGTTGACTAAAATTATTATGCCTAAAACTTTCAATTCAGTCGGAAACTTAAGAACATAAGAACGGCCATACGAGGTCAGAGGAAAGGTCCATCCAGCCCAGTACCCTGTCTGCCAACAGTGGCCAATGCCAGGTGTTCCAGAGGGAGTGAGTTGAACAGGTAATTATCAAGTGATCTCTCACCTGCCATCCATCTCCAGCATTTGAAAAACAGAGGCTAGGGACACCATTTCTTACCCATACTGACTAATAGCCATTAATGGACTTAACTTCCATGAATTTATCTAGTTCTCTTTTAAACCCTGTTATAGTCCTGGCCATCACAACCTCCTCAGGCAAGGAGTTCCACATATTGACAAAGTGCTGTGTGAAGAAGAACTTCCTTTTATTTGTTTTAAACCTGCTGCCCATTAGTTTCATTTGGTGGCCCCTAGTTCTTATATTATGGGAACAAGTAAATAGCTTTTCCTTATTCACTTTCTCCACACCACTCATGATTTTATAGACCTCGATCATATCCCCCTCCCCCAGTCTCCTCTTTTCCAAGCTGAAAAATCCCAGTCTCTTTAATCTCTCCTCATATGGGACCCATTCCAAACCCCTAATCATTTTAGTTGCTCTTCTCTGAACCTTTTCTAATGCCAGTATATCTTTTTTGAGATGAGGAAACCACATCTGTACACAGTATTCAAGATGTGGGCGTACCATGGATTTATATAAGGGCAATTAGATATTCTCCGTCTTATTCTCTATCCCTTTTTTAATGATTCCTAACATCCTGTTTGCTTTTTTGACTGCCACTGCACACTGCGTGGATGTCTTCAGAGAACTATCCACTATGACTCCAAGATCTCTTTCCTGATTAGTTGTAGTTAATTAGCCCCCATCATATTATATGTATACTTGGGTTTATTTTTTCCAATGTGCATTACTTTACATTTATCCACATTAAATTTCATTTGCCATTTTGTTGCCCAATCACTTAGTTTGGTGAGATCTTTTTGAAGCTCTTCACAGTTTGCTTTGGTCTTGACTATCTTGAGCAGTTTAGTATCATCTGCAAACTTTGCCACCTCACTGCTTACCCCTTTCTCCAGATCATTTAGGAATAAGTTGAACAGGATTGGTCCCAGGACTGACCCTTGGGCAACACCACTAGTTACCCCTCTCCGTTCTGAGAATTTACCATTTATTCCTACCCTTTGTTTCCTGTCTTTTAACCAGTTCTCAGTCCATGAAAGGACCTTCCCTCTTATCCCATGACAACTTAATTTACATAAGAGCCTTTGGTGAGGGAGCTTGTCAAAGGCTTTCTGGAAATCTAAGTACACTCTATCTACTGGATCCCCCTTGTCCGCATGTTTGTTGACCCCTTCAAAGAACTCTACTAGATTAGTAAGACAGGATTTCCCTTTACAGAAACCATGCTGACTTTTGCCCAACAAATTATGTTCTTCTAGGTGTCTGACAATCTTATTCTTTACTATTGTTTCAACTAATTTGCCTGGTACTGACATTAGACTTACCGGTCTGTAATTGCCAGGATCGCCTCTAGAGCCCTTTTTAAATATTGGCGTTACAGTAGCTATCTTCCAGTCATTGGGTACAGAAGCTGATTTAAAGGATAGGTTACAAACCATAGTTAATAGTTCACAATTTCACATTTGAGTTCTTTCAGAACTCTTGGGTGAATGCCATCCAGTCCCGGTGACTTGTTCCTGTTAAGTTCATCAATTAATTCCAAAACCTCCTCTAATGACACTTCAATCTGTGACAAGTCCTCAGATTTGTCACCTAAAAAGGATGGGTCAGGTTTGGGAATCTCCCTAACATCGTCAGCCATGAAGACTGAAGCAAAGAATTAATTTAGTTTCTCCACAATGACTCTATCATCTTTAAGTGCTCCTTTTGTATCTCGATTGTCCAGGGGCCCCACTGGTTGTTTAGCAGGCTTCCTGCTTGTGATGTACTTAAAATACATTTTGTTATTACTTTTGAGTTTTTGGCTAGCTGCTCCTCAAACTCCTTTTTGGCTTTTCTTATTATATTTTTGCACTTAATTTGGCAATGTTTATGGTCCTGTCTATTTACCTCACTAGGATTTGACTTCCACTTTTTAAAAGATGTCTTTTTATCTCTCAGTGCTTGTTTTACATGGTTGTTTAGCCACGGTGGCTCTTTTTTAGTTCTTCTACTATGTTTTTTTCGTTTGGGGGTATACATTTAATTTGGGGTATACATTTAAACAGACACCCAGTATGGGATTCTTCAATCCAAATGTTTAATGTTGGCAAACATAGATGTGAATGAAGAAGAGGTTTTCTAACTGAAGTTGCCAGACAGCCTTCACAAAGGTTGGTGTCACCAGTGTCACCGACACTGGCAAATCCATTTGTGAGTCCCATACAGCAAAACCCTTTGCTTCCAGAATGCCAGTGGCCAGGAGTTCCACAGGACAAATGTGGATTATATAAACCACCTTCTGTTATCATTTGTATATATTCTGACTTCCAATGTTATTGACTGTCCCCTTGCTCATGTGTAGTGAATATAAATGCCCGATCTACTTTCTGCCTGGGTAGATTCATACAATGCAGGGTCAGAAGGCACCATTAGATCATCCAGTCTGGCTTCCTATATAGCACAGGCCAGGAACATTTGCTCAGGGATCAGCTCTTTCAGGGTCAACATCCCTTTGGGAGCTTACTCTGCGCTGATTGTTCACCAAGACCCCTATGTCCTTTTCAGGGTCCCCGTGCTCCATTCTCCAGTGCCCTAGTATGTGCTACAGGCCTGCAGCCCCTCTTTGGAGAGCATCACTTTGCATTTGGATGCATTGAAGCATTTTGTTTTTAATGCCCCAACTCACCAAATTCTCCACATCAATTGGTTGCCTGCCCTGGCCTCTGCCTCATCTTCGGGCATCTGCAGTGATTTGCTATTTGCTTCCAGCCAATTGATGAAAATATTGAATAGTACTGAGCCTAGAAGTGAACTCAGCCAAACCCCACTAGAATCTGGCTTGGTTACTGACAATGGCCCACTGCCAATGGCTCTCTGAGAACTGCCAGTCAGCCAGGTATAGTGAGTTTGACACATGATCTTCTGATATTGTCCAGTGGCTTTTTAATCTGAATGTTTTCTCCTACTTGATCCAATTCTTCAGAGAAATTGGCGTCTATTGCAGCTGTGCAGTTCCCTTGATCAATAAAACATGGACTGAAATTAAAGGATGAAACTGGGTTTATTTGGCAAGACCTGTTTTCCATGAACCCTATTGTTGACTGGTGTAATTTATCTTCTTCCAGGGGCCAGCTTTTTCACTTTTTTCACATACAACTTTTAACACAGAGCTGTCCTGTATTTGCCTTTTTTTGCTTTGGTTTGGTTTGGTTTGGCTCTGTTGGTGCCTAGTAGCTTTCTTCTGGTTCCAAATCGGATGCGTGGTCGATCAGTCAGTTTGTAACTCTGGAGTTCACTATTCTATGGTTCTATTGCAGGTGCTGCTTAACACCCTCCTTCATTGCTAATGAATTGGAAAGTGTTTCAGCAATTCATGTGCCAAGGTTCCTCACAGCCGCTTCTTTCCAAATGCAGAGCAAATCTATTTCCTGAACACATCTCCCTTTTCTGCAGTATAAATAGGTTTTCTTTCCTCCTCTAGGAATTGGCTGACAACCATTTTATATTTTTGATAAAAATTTTCTTAATAGCCTGTGAATTTAGATCAATTGGCCTGCCAACCCTGGATTTTCCCTGATGTTTTTAGCATCCCATATCAATACTCATACTGTCCAGTGTGTATTATTTGCTGTCTCTTTTTCCCTTTTCCCCCATATGTTTGATACTATATTTCACCTTAATTGCTATTTCCCTTTTACCACTGAATCAGGGTTTTTTGTTTGTTTGTTTGTTTCTTGTCCAAAGTTGTCCACATTTTTGACTGTGGAACTGTGATGTTTTAATTTTCTCTTCTTAGAGAACTCAAGACAGTTTCTCTCCAAAATTTCCTCCTAATCAGTTTTGCTGATTCATTCCCTTAGCTTTGGGGAATTAGCCTTTTGAAGCACCATGTATCTATGGACATTACTAGTTGGAAACTATTCTCTGTCCATTTGAATGTGATTAGTTCCATTCATTATTTTATTCAATTGCCCCCTTCTTTGTATCTTCTCTGAACTAAACGTCCCACACTTTTCAGTCTGCCCACATATGGCAGCATCCCCCATCTCATTGCCTGTCTCAGAAATCCCTCATTCTACCTGCTATATCCTTTAGAGACACAAGGGACACGTCTGCACTATATGGAAGACCAACGCTGCCACAATCAATTTTCCAGGGTTCGATTTAGCAGGTCTAGGATAGACACGCTAAATTACACTCAGAGGGTGCCCTACTCAGTGCTGGTTTTCCTGATTTTCAAGAGGAGATGCTGTATGGATGGTGTGGAAATGTGATGTAAGATGCATCAACTCCAGGTACGTGATTTAGGTAGTTCAAGTTGCGTATCTCACTTCAAACTTGCTCTGTTGTGTAGACCTGGCCTGAGTGACTAAACCAGAACACACATCCAGAACGGGCTAGTTTCCATTCCTTTCATTAGGTATCAACACATTGTTGTTCTTGAGGCAGCTGTTTCCATGATGCAGCTCTCAGAGACATTCAGATCTCTGTTCTAGCTGGGATGGTTCCCCCTGGGCACATGTCTTGGCAAAGATTCTTTGGGTATTTTTTAATTCTCAGATGTCCTCATGTTTCCTGCTATTCCTGGAGCACCATCAAATATGGAGTTGGCTCTAGTCGGCTCATTTGTGCACAATTCATTCCTCCAAATAAAGACAATATCATTTTTCAGTGTGTGAAGAGCAACCAATCTTCTTCACCCATGAAAACAACCTCCAGTAGTGCGTGTTGTGTCCCATATTAACACTGTTTCTCCATGTAGGCATTGGTACTGCGACCGTCACCCCAGAGACTGGGCACATACGAGAAGTCAGGGGAGCATACGGTACATGCGGAAGACACTGCTCTGCTTCAGATTTCAACTCCCTTCTTCCCTACACCATGTCCGATTCCAATAACACTCACTTCACCAACCCCTCCACCTTCATCCTGATGGGCATTCCTGGCCTGGAAGGGGCCTATGTCTGGATCTCCATCCCTTCTGTGCCATCTATGCCATAACGCTCCTGGGGAATTTTGCCATTGTGTTCATTGTGAAGATGGATCGGAGCCTCCATGTGCCCATGTACTATTTCCTCTGTATACTGGCCCTCACTGACATTATGCTCTCCACCTCCATCCTGCCCAAAATGCTGGCTATCTTCTGGTTCAATTTCAGGGAGATCAGTTTAAGTGCTTGCCTTATCCAGATGTTTTTCTTTAAGTGCTCCTCAGCGATAGAGTCTGGGATCTTTGTGCCCATGTTGTTCGATCACTATGTGGCCATCTGCCATCCCCTGAGACATTCTACCATCCTGACAAACCAGGTGGTGGCCAAGATCAGCCTGGCTGTGCTGCTGCGTGGCGGTATACTCATAATGCCCTATTCTTTAATGGCGGGGAGGTGGCCATATTGCAAAACCAACATCATCCTCCAACCATACTGTAGGCATGTATCCTTGGTGAACCTGGCCTGCACTGACACTCGTTTCAGTAATTACTACGGCCTCTTTGTGCAAATCGGTGTGATGGGTCTGGATGTGATTTTTATTGCTGTGTCCTACATCCAGATCCTGAGGGCCGTGTTCAGCCTCCCCACCAAGGAAGCCCGGCACAAGACTTTTGGGACCTGCATCTCCCATCTCTGTGCCATGTTAGCCTTTTACATCCCAGATGTCTTCTCCTCCCTTATGTCCCTATTTCACCAGATTGTGCCCCTTCATGTCCACATTCTCGTTTCCAACTATGCCTCCTGGTGCCCCTCGTGCTGAACCCCATCATCTACGGGGCAACAATCAAACAGATCTGGAGCAGGGTACTCCAGTTCTTTACACATTAAGGGACCTAAGGCTTTCATCCGGGGGCTCTGGCCCTCAGACTGAGCTCCATGCAGAGCTGGCTGGTGAAATGGGGCTGCACCTTCTTCTCTGAATCACGGACTGTGCACTCAAAAAGAGATTAAACCCTTTCTTGGCTAGTGTGTCCTGTGTTGTCATGAGTAACTGGGGAATAGGTGGACATCCAACTCCTTCACTCATAGGTTTTTCCGATTTCTAGTTGCTGATAAGTGGAGCCCTTCAGTCCGGATCCCTGCCCTGCCTATTCCCCTGAGGCTCTTCTGCCTTCTCCATCTCTTCCCCCATGTTCCCACCTACATTCTGCCTCTTCTCCCCACAGCCCAAACCAGTGGTTGTTCTTTCCTCCCCAACCCCAACCACTTGCTGGTCATGGTGACCTCCATCCCTGCCCTGCAGGGTGCCCTGTGACTCTATAACCCGAATAGGACCCCTCAGTGAGGACGCAGCGCCGGGGTCGACAGGCCAGTCAGGAGCAGAGTGGGAAGCCGTATAAAAGCAGTGCAGGGTTGGTGGCAGGTCAGTGAGGCAGATGGGGGAGGCTGAGCATCACAGAGCTGGTGGGCCCGAAAGCTCAGTTAAAAAGCCCTGAAGGAAGAAACACTTGTGTGGCTTTGGTTCTGTGGCTTTCTGCTGCATGTGGCTCTTCATGCTTGGGGGCCTGTTGCCAGCAGGGTCCCGGTCCTTGGGGACAGGGCGAGGGATGAGCGTAGAAGGAAGGGATACAGCCGTGAAGAGAAGCAGAAGGATAAGACCCAGTGTCAGATAGGAAGGCAGGTGGCTGGGCTGAGGTAAGGGGGGCTTCGGCAGCTCACAGGGAGGGAGAGAAATGGCAAACCTTCCATTAGCCAGCTATGTACACAGCTCCCATTCCACATCCACAGGATGCCCATTGCCAAAGGGCGGATGCCCAAAGGCGAAGCTTTGTCTGACCTACCCTCGTGGAGGGTGTTTCTGGTCACTACATCTAGAAGCTCTTTGACTCTGCTGGTAGTCAACGTTATCCCTGTGCCGTGGGTGGATGGAACCACTCAGGGGTCCAATGATTTACTCAAGGCCACACAACGAGGCAGCCGTAGAGCTCAGAATAAGAACGGTCAGTCCCTATACCCCTCCCCCGAGCACCATTCCTCTGGCCTTGAACTGACAATGCTCCAAGAAGCAAACCAAATGTTGGGACTGATGAAGAAAGGGACGGAGAATAAGGCAGAAAATGCCACATTGCCTCTCTATGAATCCATGGTACACTCACATCTTGAATACTGCGTGTGGATGTGGTCACAAAAAAGTTATATTGGCATTGGAAAAGGTTCAGACAAAGTAACAAAAGTGATTAAGGGTCTGGGAACAGCTGCTGTATGAGGAGATATTCATTAGACTGGGACTTTTCAACATAGAAAAGAGACAACAAAGGGGGGATTTGATAGAAATCTACAGGCATGACTGACGTGAAGAAAGTAAATAAGGAAAAGCCTTTACACCTTCCCATAATGCAAGTATGAAGTGTCATCAAATGAAATCAATAGGCAGCCCATTAAAAAAAAGGAAGTATTTGTTCATGCAAGGCACAGTAAATCTGTGGAACTCCTTGCCAATGGATGCTGTGAAAACCAGGACTTCCACAGGGTTCAAAAAGTGCTTGATAAGTTCATGGAGGATGGGTCCATCATGAGCTATTAACCAAGATGGGCAGGGATGGTGTCCCTATCCTCTGTCAGAAGCTGTGAATGGGTGACCAGGGGATGGATCCCTGTTCTGTTCATCCCCCCTAGGGCATCTGCTATTAGCTACTGTTGGAAGACAGGATACTGGGCTAGATGGAGCTTTGGTCTGATACAGCATGGCCATTCTTATTCCCTTCTGATTTTATCTTCTTACTGCTCCTCTGGGCTGTATTCCATGCAGTGGGGTTATTATTGTACTGGGATCAGTGGATGTGCAGTCCTTCCTAAAAAGGAGGAATGTAATAAACAACAAATAACTACAGCCACGATAACAGGTTTCCAGACATCTCCGTTTTCAGCCTTGTCTCGCTGGTTTACCAGGGAACAACACACCGGAATTCTACACTGCACATCTAGGCCAACAAGTGACTGACCCGCAGTGTTACCATAGCATGGCCATTGCCTCGGTAGGAGGCCCGGAGCATGTGAGGAACAGGCTGGTCTCCTTCCAGCCCAGAGACAGGTGCTTGTGATGTCCCTGTGACCACAGAGTGGGGTCCCTTCTTTTCTTGAGCCTTTCCCACTTTTTCCTTCTTTCCCTTACAGATAAGAACATAAGAGCGACCATACTGGGTCAGACCAAAAGTCCATCCAGCCCAGTACCCTGTCTGCCAACAGTGGCCAATTCCAGGTGTCACTGAGGAAGTGAATTGAACAGTTAATGATCAAGTGATCTCTCTCCTACCATCTGTCTCCACCCTCTGACAAACAGAGGCCGGGGACACCATTCCTTACCCATCCTGGCTAATAGCCGTCTATGGACTTAACCTCCATGATTTTATCTAGTTCTCTTTTAAACCCTGTTATAGTCCTAGCCTTCACAACCTCCTCAGGCAAGGAGTTCCACAGATTGACAATGCGCTGTGTGAAGAAGAACTTCCTTTTATTTGTTTTAAACCTGCTGCCCATTAGTTTCATTTGGTGGCCCCTAGTTCTTATATTATGGGAAAAAGTAAATAACTTGTCCTTATTCACTTTCTCCACACCACTCATGATTTTATATACCTCTATCATGTCCCCCCTTAGTCTCCTCTTTTCCGAGCTGAAAAGTCCCAGTCTCTTTCATCTCTCCTTATATGGCACTCGTTCCAAACCCCTAATCATTTTAGTTGCCCTTCTCTGAACCTTTTCTAATACCAGTATATCTTTTTTGAGATGAGGAGACCACATCTGTACGCAGTGTTCAAGATGTGGGCGTACCATGGATTTCTATAAGGGCAATAAGATATTCTCCATCTTATTCTCTATCCCTTTTTTAATGAGTCCTAATATCCTGTTTGCTTTTTTGACTGCCACTGCACACTGCGTGGATGTTTTAGAGAACTATCCACGATGACTCCAAGATCTCTTTCCTGATTAGTTGTAGCTAAATTAGCCCCCAACATATTATATGTATATAGTAGCCCAATGTCTGTGACTCTGTAATGATCTGTAACGGGCGTGCTGCATGGGGAGCTCAGGCCCCAAATGGCCGCTTGCGCCGCTTGCTCCCGCGCGGTGGCCTGGCTAAGTGGCGCAGAAGTCAGCCAAGCGCCACGGCGGGAAGCAACAGCGCTGCCCAGAGGGAACAGCCGGGTGAGGGGCCTGGACAAGCGTGCATCTCTGACATCAGGAAATGGCACCGGATTCAAAAAGAGGAAAGTGCAGCAGACACAGAGGACGTGGAGGAGACAGAGAGGAGAACGGAGGAGGCAGAGAGGAGGCGGGGGACAGTGAGAGAGAGACTGAGAGAGACGCAGCAGGAGGAGGAGAAGAGAAACACAGAGTGAGAGGCTGGAGGGGGAGAAGAGAAAGAGAGAGAGAAGGAGAGAGAGGCAGGAGATGGACGAGAGCTGAGAGAAAGAGAGGGCGAGGCAGTAGGAGAAGAGAGAGAGAGGCTGTTCGTGCCGCCTGCTCCCGCGCGGTGGCCCACCTGAGCGGCACAGAAGTCAGCCGAGCGCAACAGCGGGAGGCGAAGGGGGGAGGGGCAGTGACGTATACGCCCAGGGGGCGGGGCCTGGACAAACGTGCATCCCTGATGGGGCCAGAGGAGAGCGGAGAGAGAGTGAGAGGCAGGAGGGGGAGAAGAGAAGGAGAGAGACGGATAGAGAGGCAGAAGGCAGAGGAGAGCTGAGGGGGGGGGGAGGCAGGAGGAGGAGGAGAGAGAGAGAGAGAGAGACATGCAGTGAGACACCGGAGGCTCAGGAGAGAAGACAGACATGGAGGAGAGACCTAAAAATCCCGTCTTATGACTGGCTAATTGGCTAGTTATATGTAAACTTGGGGTTATTCTTTCCAATGTGCATTACTTTACATTTATCCACATTAAATTTCATTTGCCATTTTGTTGTCCAATCACTTAGTTTGGAGAGATCTTTTTGAAGTTCTTCACAGTTTGCTTTGGTCTTAACTACCTTGAGCAGTTTAGTATCGTCTGCAGACTTTGCCACCTCACTGCTCACCCCTTTGTCCAGATCATTTACGAATATGTTGAATAGGATTGGTCCTCGGACTGACCCTTGGGGAACACCACTAGTTACCCCTCTCCGTTCTGAGAATTTACCATTTATTCCTACCCTTTGTTTCCTGTCTTTTAACCAGTTCTCAGTCCATGAAAGGACCTTCCCTCTTATCCCATGACAACTTAATTTACATAAGAGCCTTTGGTGAGGGAGCTTGTCAAAGGCTTTTTGGAAATCTAAGTACACTCTGTCTACTGGATCCCCCTTGTTCACATGTTTGTTGACCCCTTCAAAGAACTCTACTAGATTAGTAAGACATGATTTCCCTTTACAGAAACCATGTTGACTTTTGCCCAACAAATTATGTTCTTCTAGGTGTCTGGCAATTTTATTCTTTACTATTGTTTCAGCTAATTTGCCCAGTACTGACGTTAAACTTACAGGTCTGTAATTGCCCGGATCGCCTCTAGAGCCCTTTTAAAATATTGCCGTTATATTAGAAGCTGATTTAAAGGATTGGTTACAAACCATAGTTAATAGTTCCACAATTTCCCATTTGATTTCTTTCAGAACTCTTGGGTGAATGCCATCCGGTCCCGGTGACTTGTTCCTGTTAAGTTTATCAATTAATTCCAAAACCTCCTCTAATGACACTTCAATCTGTGAGAAGTCCTCAGATTTGTCACCTAGAAAGGACGGGTCAGGTTTGGGAATCTCCCTAACATCCTCAGCCATGAAGACTGAAGCAAAGAATTAATTTAGTTTCTCCGCAATGAATTTATCATCTTTAAGTGCTCCTTTCACATCTCGATTGTCCAGGGGCCCCACTGGTTGTTTAGCAGGCTTCCTGCTTCTGATATACTTAAAAAACATTTTATTATTACCTTTTGAGTGTTTGGCTTGCTGTTCTTCCAACTCCTTTTTGGCTTTTCTTATTACATTTTTACACTTAATTTGTCAGTGTTTATGCTCCTTTCTATTTACCTAACTCGGATTTCACTTCCACTTTTTAAAATGTCTTTTTATCTCTCACTGCTTGTTTTACATGGTTGTTAAGCCACGGTGGCTCTTTTTTAGTTCCTCTATGTTTTTTTTTAATTTGGAGTGTACATTTAAGTTGGGCCTCTATTATGCTGTTTTTGAAAAGCGTCCATGCAGCTTGCGGGGTTTTTACTTTAGTCACTGTACCTTTTCATTTCTGTTTAACTAACCTCATTTTTGCATAGTTTCCCTTTTTGAAAATAAATGCCACAGTGTTGGGCTGCTGAGGTGTTCTTCCCACCACAGGAATGTTAAATGTTATTATATTATGGTCACTATTCCCAAGCGGTCCTGTTGTAGTTACCTCTTGGACCAGATCCTGCGCACCAATCAGGACTAAATTGAGAATTGCCTCTCCCCTTGTGGGTTCCTGTACCAGCTGCTCCAAGAAGCAGTCGTTTAAGGTGTCAAGAAATTTTGTCTCTGCATCTCGACCTGAGGTGACGTACCCAGTCAATATGGGGATAGTAGAAATCCCCCACTATTACTAAGTTCTTTATTTTGATAGCCTCTCTAAACTCTCTTAGCATTTCATGGTCACTAACACTGTCCTGGTCAGGTGGTCGATAATAGATCCCTACTGTTATATCGAAGTTGCTCTTTGATACATTCTGTGGGGTTTGAGTTATTGCACTGATCTCTTCACAGGCTGCTCTTGGGCAGCTTTGTATCGTCTGCAAATTTTCCCAGCTCACAGATTACTCCTTTCTCCAACTCACTTCTGAATACATGGAATAGGACTGCTCGCACTATGGACCCCTGGAGATCACCACTAGTTACCTCACTGCATTCTGAATATCAACCATATTTCCTACCCTTTGTTTCCTCTTACTTAACCAGTTGTCACTCCATGAGAGGACCTTCCCTCCCATCCTATGGCAGCTTCCTTTATGTAAGAGCCTTTGGTGAGGGAACTTGTTAAAGGTTTTCTGGAAATCTAAATACACCATCTCCACTGGACCCCCTTGTCCACATGCTCGTTGATCGCTCAAAGAATGCAAGTATCTAAAAGGGTGTTCCAAGGAGCAGGGAGAAAAATTGTTCTCCTTGGCCTCTGATGCTAGGACAAGAAGCAATGGGATTAAACTGCAGCAAGAGAGGTTAGGTTGGACATTAGGAAAAACTTCCTAACTGTCAGGGTGGTTAAACACTGGGAATAAATTACCTAAGGGGTTATGGAATCTCCATCAATGGAGATATTTAAGAGCAGGTTGGATAGACATCTATCAGGGATGATCTAGTCAGTGCTTGGCCCTGCTCTGAGGGCAGGGGACTGGACTCAATGACCTCTTGAGGTCCCTTCCAGTTCTTGTATTATACGGTTCGATGATTCTAGTCAATTGGTCAGACATGATTTCCCTTTACAGAAGCCATGCTGACTCTTCCCCACAAAATAAGTTAAACAATGTCGGACAATTCTGTTCTTTGCAGCAGTTTCAACCCCTTTGCCTGAAGTTGGACCCACCGGCCTGTAATTGCCAGATCACCTTTGGTGCCTTTTTAAAAAATTAACATCGCATCAGCTGCCGTCCACTCATTTGGTTCAGCATCTGAGTTAAAGGTTACAAGCCTCATTGAGTAATTCTGCAATGTCACGTTTGTCTATCTCCTCTCTGTCCGTCCCTCCTGGGACTTCATAGGGAATGAGGCCATACAGAGAGCTAGTCATTAGTCCTAGCTCTTTTTCCTAATCAATTATAATTATGAAATACACACAGAAGCACAGAGCAGCCAATTCCTTCCTGACCCTGCACAGAGCCCAAGAGTTCTCTCTCCCTTGGGAAGGCCCCTTCAAATTAGCATTTATGGCTAAAGCTGGATAAGGAGCACAGAAGCTCCGACAGGCTCATCTCCAGCCTGTTTACACCTGATGCTGCTTCTCCTGTGGTGTCAGAGTAAACCCCACGGGGACAGCACAGAGCTGTGTTATAAATGGTTCGCACCCCTGTGTGGGCTCTCAGCGCGAGATGCTACTGCAGATGCTGGTGTGAGAGAGGAGCGGGACACGGCTGCCTGAGGGGGTGCTCAGGGAAGACACTTTCCTCTCAGAATTCACAGGTACCCATCTCTCGCTGAGGGGGCTCCCCTGCTTGAACAACTCAGTGCAACTTGGGATTGGTGGGACACAGAGTAAGTCCGTGGTGTTTCCTGCTCTGCATGGCCATGAAACATCCCAGGGCTCTTTCCCCCGGGGACGAGTTTGCTTCAGAATCACTGGCCAAAATGTCTCTTTTTCCTGTGGGCCCCCTCCCAGCCCAGCTCAATATTCCTCCAGCCCTGAAGTGGCCACATTCCAGTGGCACATTGGCTCCTCCAAGATGACAGTCGGTAGTAGATGTAATATACTAGGCCCAATTCTGAGGCTCTGGCCCATCATTTGCTCAGGCCACACTGAGGGAAAACTTTGCAGTGACAAGTATGTAAATACCAGAGAAGCCAGCGGTGTGTGAATGCTCAGAGACTTTTAACTTCTCCTCCTCCATTTCAGCTGTTAGTGACTTTAACCTCTGGAAGGCATCGAGGAGCTCTGACTCCTTGCTGGAACATTTGTAAGATTTTTCACACTGCACTAGACTACTTGCCTGATAGTTGCCTCAAATTAGTATCCCTAAAACTTTCATTTCAGAAGCAGACACTTAGTAGAGGATTTTTCAATCCAAATGTTTAATGTTGGGCAAACATAGAAGGGAATGAAAAAGAGGTTTTCTAACTGAAGTTGCCAGACAGCCTTCACTAAAGTTGGTGTCACCAGTGTCTCTGACACTGGTAAATCCATTTGTGAGTCGTGTATAGCAAAACCAATTGTTTCCAGAATGCCAGTGGCCAGGAGTTCCACAGGCCAAATATGAATTATATAAACCATTTTCTCTTATTGGTTTTATATGTTCTGACTTCCAATGTTATTGACTGTCCCCTTGCTCATGTGTAGTGAATATAAAAGCCTGTCCTACTTGCTGTATGGGTAGATTCATAAGGTGCAGGGTTAGAAGGTACCATTAGATCATCCAGTCTGGCTTCCTGTATTACACAGGCCGGGAACATTTACTCACAGGTCAGCTCTTTTGGCCTCAGCATCCCTTTGGGAGCTCACGCTGTGTGGGTTGTCCACCAGGACCCCTACATACTTTTCAGGGTCCCCGAGTTCCATTCTCCAGTGCCCTAGTATGTGCTACAGGCCTGCAGCCCCTCTTCAGAGAGCATCACTTTGCATTTGGGTGCACTGAAGCATTTTGTTTTCATTGCCCCAGCTCACCAAATTCTCTAGATCAACTGGTTGCCTGCCCTGGCCTCCACCTTGTAACCACCCTGCTGATCTTCGGGGCATCTGCAGCGAGTTGCTATTTGCTTCCAGCCAATTGATAAAATTATTGAATAGTATTCAGCCGAGAAGTGATCCCGGCCAAACCCCACTAGAATCTGGCCTAGCTACTGACAACAACCTACTGCCAATGGCTTTGTGAAATCTGTCAGTTAGCCAGGTTTAGTCAGTTTTACATGCGATCTCCTGATATTGTCCAGTGGCTTTTTAATCTGAATGTTTTCCCCTACTAAATCCAGTTGTTCAGAGAAATTGACATCTATTGCAGCTGCGCAGTTCCCTTGATCAATCAATCATGTACTGAAATTAAAGGCTGAAAATGGGTTTATTTGGCAGGATGTGTTTTCTATAATCCCTATTGTTGACAGGTGTAATTTATCTTTTTCCCAGTACCAGCTTTTCCACTTTTTTCACATACAACTTTTAACACAGAGCTCTCCTGCATTTGCATTTTTTTTGTTTGTTTGGGTTGTGTTGGTTTGGCTCTGTTGGTACCTAATAGTTTTCTTCTGGTTCCAAATCGGATGCATGGTCGATCAGTCAGTTTGTAACTCTGTAGTTCATGATTCTATGGTTCTATTGTGGCTACTGCTTAACACCCTCCTTAACTGCTAATGAATTGGAAAGTGTTTCAACAATTCATGTGCTAGGGGTCCATCCTAACCGCTTCTTTCCAAATGCAGCACAGATCTATTTCTTGAACACATCTCCCTTTTCTGCAGTATTAATGGGTTTCCTTTTCCCTCTCTAGGAATTGCCTGACTACTATTTTATATTGCTGGTAATAATTTACTTAATAACCTCTGAATTTAGAGCCATAGCCCTGCCAATTCTGGATTTTCCCTGATGTTTTTAATATCCCATATCAATATTCACACCCTCCAGTGTGTATTATATCTTGTCTCTTTTTCCTCATATGTTTGATATTGTATTACACCTTAATTGCTATTTCCCTTTTGCCACTGAACCAGGTTTTTTTGTTTGTTTGTTTGTTGTCCAAAGTTGTCCACTTTTTTGATTATGGAACTGTGATGTTTTAGTTTTCTCTTCATAAAGAATTCAGACGGTTTCTCTTGGAAATTTCCTACTAATGAGTTTTGCTGATTCATTCCCTTAGCTTTGGGGAATTAGCCTTTTGAAGCACAATGTATCTATGGAAGTAGTGCTCCATACACTACAAGGTTTTTGCATAAAAACCACCATTTTTGCACAAAAACCCACAGAGTGTTCTCACCTCAAGCGCACTTTTGCAGAAGGAAATCGACAGTAAAACGGCAGAACAGAGGGCGTTTTGCAGTGTAGGTAAACCTTCGATGAGGAATAACTCCTTTTTACGCTACAACTGTTACTCAAAAAGGTAAGTGTGGACGCTCCACAGGTTTCTTGCTCAAATACAGCCTATCCGATAAAGCACAGATGCTCTGATGGCAATCGGAGCTTTCTTGCGCAAAAGCGCATCGCAAAAGTGATGAGCTTTGAGGTATAGATGCACTCTTGCACAAGATGTTCTTGTGCAAAAACTCTTGGACAAAAGGTTTCTTGCACGAGAAGCCTGTAGTATAGACGTAGCCTAGTAATTGGGAACTATTCTTTGTCCATTTGAATGGGATTAGTTCCATTCATTATTTTACTCAATTGCAGCCTTCTTTGTATCTTCTCTGAACAAAACAGTGTCCCATATTAACACTCTTTCTCCATCTAGGCACTGGTATTGAGACCTTTACCCCAGAGACTGGGCACATACGAGAAGTCAGGGGAGCGTACGGTACATGCGGAAGACACTGCTCTGCTTCAGATTTCAACTCCCTTCTTCCCTACACATGTCAGATTCCAACATAACCCACTTCACCAACCCCTCCGTCTTCATCCTGATGGGCATTCCTGGCCTGGAGTGGGCCTGTCTCTGGATCTCCATGCCCTTCTGCGCCATCTATGCTTTAACCCTTTTGGGGAATTTTGCCATTATGTCCATTGTGAAGATGGATCGGAGCCTCCATGGGCCCATGTACTATTTCCTCTGTATGCTGGCCCTCACTGACATTATGCTTTCCACCTCCATCCTGCCCAAAATGCTGGCAATCTTCTGGTTCAATTCCAGGGAGATCAATTTTAGTGCCTGCCTTATCCAGGTGTTCTTCTTTAAGTGCTCCTCAGTGATAGAGTCTGGGATCTTCATGGCCATGGCATTTGATCGCTACGTGGCCATCTGCCATCCCCTGAGACATTCCACCATCCTGACAAACCAGGTGGTGGCCAAGATCGGCCTGGCCGTGGTGCTGCGTGGTGTCATACTCATAATGCCCCTTCCTTTAATGGCGGGGAGGTGGCCATATTGCAGAACCAATATCATCCTCCAACCATACTGTAGGAATGCATCCTTGGTGAACCTGGCCTGCGCTGACACCCTTGCCAGTAATTACTACGGTCTCTTTCTGCTTTTCTGTGTGTTGGGTTTGGATGTGATTTTTATTGCTGTGTCCTACATCCAGATCCTGAGGGCCGTGTTCAGCCTCCCCACCAAGGAAGCCCGGCACAAGACTTTTAGGACCTGCCTCTCCCACCTCTGTGCCATGTCAGCCTTTTACATCCCAGACGTCTTCTCCTCCCTTATGTCCCGATTTGGCCAGATTGTGCCCCTTCATGTCCACATTCTCGTTTCCAACACATGCCTCCTGGTGCCCCTCATGCTGAACCCCGTCATCTACGGGGCAACAATCAAACAGATCTGGAGCAGGGTACTCCGGTTCTTTACACATAAAGGGACCTAAGGTATTCTCCTGGCTCTGGCCCTCAGGCTGAGCTCCATCAAGAGCTGGCTGGTGAAATGGGGCTGGGCCTCCTTCTCTGAATCACGGACTGTGCACTCAAAAAGAGATTAAACCCTTTCTTGGCCAGAGTGTCCTGTGTTGTCATGAGTAACTGGGGAATAGCTGGACATCAAACTCCTTCACTCATAGGTTTTCCCGAGTTTTAGTTGCTGATAAGTGGAGCCCTTAAGTCCGGATCCCTGCCCTGCCTATTCCCCTGAGGCTCTTCTGCCTTCTCCGTCTCTTCCCCAAAGCTGCCACCTGTGTTCTTCCCCTTCTCCCCCCAGCCTTCCCCAGTGGTCTTTCTTTCCTCCCCAACCTCAACCTCTTGCTAGCCATGGTGACCTCCTTCCCCACCCTGCTGGGTGCCCTGTGACTCTACAACCCAAACAGGACCCTGCAGTGAGGACGCAGCGCCGGGGTCAACAGGCCAGTCAGGAGCAGATTGGGAAGCCGTATAAAAGCAGTGGAAGGTTGGTGGCAGGTCAGTGAGGCAGATGGGGGAGGCTGAGCCTCACAGAGCTGATGGGCCCGAAAGCTCAGCTAGAAAGCCCTGAAGGGAGAAACTCTTGTGTGGCTTTGGTTCTGTGGCTTTTCGCTCCGTGTGGCTTCTCATGGTTGGGGGCCTGTTGCCGGCAGCGTCCCAGTCCTCAGGAACAGGGAGAGGGATGAGCTGAGAAGGGAGGGGGACAGCCGTGAAGAGAGGTGGGAAGATAAGCCCCAGTGTCAGCTGAGGTGAGAGGGGCTTCAGTAGCTAACAGGGAGGGAGATAAATGACAAACCTTCCATTAGCCAGCTATTTACATGGGTCCACGGCTCCCATTCCACATCCACAGGACGCCCATTGCCAAGGGGCCAATGCCCAAAGGCAAAGCTTCATCTGACATAGTCAGCGTTATCCCCGTGCCATGGGTAGATGGAGCCTCTCAGGGGTCCAATGATATACTCAAGGCCACACAGGAAAGCAGTGGTAGAGCTACCCCCAGCATCATGGCTCTGGCCTTGAACTGACAATGCTCAGAAAAGCAAACCGAATGCTGGGACTCATGGAGAAAGGGACAGAGAGTAAGACCAAAAATGCCACATTGCCTCTATGAACCCACAATACACCCGCATCTTGAATACTGCGTAATCTCATCTCAAAACAGTTGTATTGGCATTGGAAAAGGTTTAGAAAATGGTAACAAAAGTGAGTAAGGGTCTGGAATGGCTGGCGTATGATGAGAGATTCATTAGACTGGGGCTTTTTAAGGTAGAAGAGAGACAACAAAGGGGGGATGTGTTGGAAACTTATGCAGTTGTGACTGACATTGAGAAAGTAAATAAGGAAAAATATATGTACACCTTCCCATAATACAAATATGAGGCATCATCAAATGACATTAATAGGCAGCCCATTTTAAACAAAAAAACAAACAGAAATATTTCTTCATGCAAGGCACAGTCAACCTGCGGAACTCCTTGCCAGTGAATGCTGTGAAAACCAGGAGTTAAAAACAGGGTTCAAAAAGAGCTTGATAAGTTCATAGAAGATGGGTCCATTATTGGCTATTAACCAAGATGGGCAGGGATGGTATTCCTAGCTTCTGTTTGCCAGAAGTGGTGAATGGGTGACAGGGGATGGATCCCTGTTCTGTTCATTCCCTCTGGGGCATCTGGTATTAGCTACCATTGAAAGACAAGATTTTGGACTAGACGGACCTTTGGTCTGGTCTAGCATGGCCATTCTTACGTTTTTATCTTCTTACTGATCCTCTGGGTTTTTTTTCCGTATAGTGGGGTTATTATTGTACTGGGATCAATGGAGGTACAGTCCTTCCTAAAAGGTAGGAATCTAATGAACAACAAATAACTACAGCCACAAAAACAGGTTTCCACACATCTCTGTTTTCTCACTGATTTACCATGTGTGGACGAGTGGTGGGGTGTGATCACCCCCTACCGGGTGGGCAGGGGGGCTCAGCGAACCCCTTTGTCCTCTAGTTGAGCACCGCCCCGGATTCCCGGGCCCTCCTGCGGGCTGGAGAGGGGGGTTCAGCAGACCCCGCGCCTATACCCCGACTCGGGGGTGGGCTTGTGTCCCGCGTTTGGCCCCACAGAGGGGCGATAGCCTGACTGGCCCTGCCATCCGGCCGTCTCAACCGCACGTCAACGAGCGTTCCGGTTCTGGAGGGGATTGGGTATTCCTGGAGGATTGGGGGGGTACCCGGTCCCTCCCTCTCACCAGGTCCCAGCCCGGGGCCCTAAGTGCACGGGCTCACTGTCGCCCCTGCATGGCAGACGGGGGTGGCTTCCTCCCTTAACACGCCTGCCCACGGTCACCAGAAGGCTCCCGCCCTGGGCTGCTTCCTCCCTTCCCCTGGTCCTTCGAATACCCCCGTCGCGCCTCAAGACCTACCGGGATTCTGGGGCCCGGGTTTGGGGTTGTCCCACCGGCATCCCGCGGGTCTGTCTGCCCCGGCGGGTCTGGTCCCGGCCAAGTCGCTCTCTCCATGGGTGGAGGGGACTGTCCTGGTTGTCCTCCGACTCAGAGCGGGCCGACTGCCGTCTGTGGGGGCCGTCCCAAGATCCCCTGGGATGGGGACGGGCCACCTTCTGGTCTCGGCTGCGCACCCGGTCCGTCCTGGACCCGGGTTCGCATCTCTCTCCCTGAGAGGAGGCTGCCCCCGGCCTCTCTGTCGGCGAGCCCTTTTTAAATGGCCCGTCGGGCCGGACGTGGTCCCGAGGCCCTCCCCTTCCGGGGACGGGTTGGCTTCCCCCGCCGCCTCCCGGCTGCCACTCTTTGCCATGGCCCCTCCCTGAGCCTTCCCAAGGGAGGGGCTGGTAGCGTCCTGCTGGCGCAGGCGCGGTGGCAGGTTCCGGCCCTGCCGCCGTTCTCCCGCGGTCCCACTGCGCGGGGGAGAGGTTCTGCCCGCAGCCCCGCTCACCTCCCTGCGGCTCTGGCCATTCGGCGTGCAGGCCGCTGGCGGCCCGTCACACCAGGGAACAACACACTGGCACTCTACACAGTACATCCACGCCAACGGTGAGCTACAGGGAACCAAATCAATGCAGCATGTGCCTGTACAGCCCTGGTAGGGCATCTTCAGTATGAGCTAGAAATACTAGGTAAATATCTCCAGTTAATATCTAGGGAGGCTGTGGTCCGGAGAGAGGAAGTGACTTCTCCAAGGTCACTCAGGGTGCTCATGACTGATCTGGGATTCTTCACCTCCAGCTCACTAGATTCTCCTTACACTTTGTTGCCAGTTACATGACTTGGGGCGAGTCCTCAGCTGTTGTAAGTGGGTGCCACCCTCTGCGATTCCCTGCACAGTACAAATCAGTGGAGAGCATGTCGAGCAGATCTTGAATTTCCAGTGCAGCATGAATACCCAGTGATCGCTCCGTGTGTGGACAAATTCTTCTTCCAGGATCAGGCCCAGTATTTCAATTATTCAGTAGCTGGAAACCCTGATGTACAATTGTAACACTCACACTATAGGACCTCGTGTGTATTTACAAATATAATTCATTCATATTGTGACGGAACCACCCCATGCTTTATGAAATGCACGTATGGACATAAACATACCTAACTCAAGGGTGCTTTGAGCGAATTACTTCGTGTAACCCATCGATCTTCATGTCACAATCCGCGGGTTCTGCTTATCTTACTTTGGTGTGTGTCTCACTCTTGTGTGTAAAATTAGACACATGGAGTTGTGAACACTTTATGGTTTTTACATGTGTAAATGGAAAGACATCAAGTGGGGCCTCAGTGTCTACTGCTTCTAGGGGGGGTACAGGGATCTCAGCTCGGGGCCTCAGCTGGGGGAGACCGGAGGAGCTGGCCCAGCAGGACCAGGCGGTGAGATGCCCCAAAGAGCAGGAAGGCGAGTGGCAGTGGCTGTGTCAGCTCTCTGGGAAGCACTTCCAAGGGATCTTCCTTGACCTCAACCTGTCACAAACATTTTTTGCACAGTCCCAACCCCCCGACCTAACGAGATAGAGAATGTACATCTGCACTTCCATATACTCACATCATCCCTTGTAGAACAGCGTGAGGTGTAACCCATCATCTTCCTCATCGCCATCTCCTTCTCCTTCATCACCAGTGGGCCACGGTCTTGGACCTCCCACCAACGGCATTTTCTTCTCCTCCTGCCCGCAGGCCAGGATGCCTCATCTATAGTCTGTTACACTGGCATTGGTATGTTTGATGCATATTCAGTAGAGGATGTTTCCTTCGTTTGTGTTTCTGCACCTCACTAATGGTGACGTGTCTTTTCCCTGTAGATTGGTAGATCATTGATCTCCCATTATTATCAGGGGCGTCAGTTCGTTACCTTGGCGCTGTTTGTGGTTAGGTGCCACATTTGGTATTTTTCTCCTTACCACTACCCCGGTTGGGTCTGAATCGGTTATTTTGGGGTTCTCCACTTTGCAGTGTCCCTGTAAATTTGAGGATATAATTTGAAGCCACTATGCCTTTCGAGGTTGCTTTATTTGTTTAGATGAATGGTCCCAAATACATACACATTGACTTTGCTATCAAGATGAAAGGGCCCAGACACATATATGCTAGCTTTGCCTTAGCTCAACATACGGGATATGGCCTATAAGCCCCTTGCATTAAGAACATAGAAATGGCCATACTGGGTCAGACCAAAGGTCCATCCAGCCCGGTACCCTGTCTGCCGACAGTGACCAATGCCAGGTGCCTCAGAGGCAGTGAACTGAATAGGTAATTATCAAGCGATCTCTCCCCTGCCATTCATCTCTATCCTCTGACAAACAGAGCCTAGGGACACCATTCCTTGCTCATTCTGGCTAATAGCCATTAATGGACTTAACCTTCATGAATTTATCTAGTTCTCTTTTAAACCCTGTTATAGTCCTAGCTTTCACAACCTCCTCAGGCAAGGAGTTCCATAGGGTTGACTGTGCACTGTGAGAAGAGGAACTTCCTTTTATTTGTTTTAAACCATTACATCCGAATTATTTTAATGTAAACCTATTGCAAGCATTTAAAATGAGCATATAATTAAAACCATAAAGAAATAAGAAATCTGTAAGAAAATATATCTGTAGGCAACCCACAATTCAAGCTTACCAGAAGCAGGGAGCTCGCACATGCCAGCTGGTTCTGAAAATCTCCAGTTCACCTTGAGAGATGATAAAGGCCTCCCTCTTCCAGCCTTTCTGCTGCATTCCACCCAATACCCTGGCCCAGCCAGAGTCAGGGCTCCTGGGTCCTGCCCACCATCCTGCAACTTATTCCCTGTGTGATTTTTGGCCAAGTCATGTGTCTCTGTGCCTCAGTTTACCTATCCGTATAAACATAGAACCACAGAACACTAGAATTGGGAGGAACCTTGAGCGGTGATGAAGTCCAGTCCCCTGCCCTCATGGCAGGACCAAGCACTGTCTAGATCATGCCTGCTAGATGCCTGTCTATCCAGCTCTTAAATATTTCCAGTGATGGAGATTCCATGACTTTCCTAGGCAGTTTATTTCAGTTTTTAACCACCCTGACAGTTAGGAAGTTTTTCCTAATGGCCAACCTAACCCTGCCTTGCTGCAATTTAAGCCCATAGTTGGGATCTATCCATAACAACTTTTGATTGCTAGGTGATTTCAAGATTTTTCAATGAAAAGACGCTTCCCAGGAAGAAGATAGTTACCGATTATAATTACGGATCACTGGTTTTTCAGCGACACCCGTGTGCATTCACAGAAAGTGTCTCCTCTCAGGCATCAGTCTTTGTACCTGTTTAATCTCCGATTTATCCATCCCTCCTGGAATGTATAGGGAATGAGACCACATGGGCTATGTCTACACAGTGGAGCTATTTCGGAACACCTCTGGTATCCCGAAATAGCTATTGTGCATATTAACCGCAAGCCCATTATGTTGAAATACAGCAGGCTCGTTATTCGGACATCCCTCCTCCCTATCCATCCCTCCTGGGAACTTATAGGGAATGAGGCCATATGGGCTATGTCTACACTGCAGAACTCGTTCGGGGTACCTCCACATCTTAAGAGCAAGCCCGTAATATCGAAATATAACAGGCTCGCTATTCCAACATCCCTGCAAACCTCATTGCACAAGAGTTAAGGGAGATTTCGGTATAGCGCCTTATTTCAAAATAAGATAGAAATAAGCTGCACAATTTTCATAGCGCAAGTTGCATAACTTATTTCAGTGTAAGGGTGTTGTGTAGTCACACCCATGGAGAGCTAGTCCTTAGTGCTAGCTCTTTTTCCTAATTGACTATAATTATAAAATACACACAAATACACAGAATAAGCAATTCCTTTCTGACTCAGCCCAGAGCCCAAGAGTTTTCTTCTCGCTTTGGGAAGGTCCCTTAATGAGTGTTTACTCCTAACACTGGATAAAGAACAGAGATGCACAGATAGGCGTGTGTGCAGCCTGTTTACACTCAGTGGCCGTTTCTACTGTGGAGGTTGATCAGACACCACTGGGACTGCACAGAGCTATATTATTACAGGCACACGTGCCTGTGTCAGGTCTCGGCATGGGATGCTGTTGCAGACGATGGAGTGACAGTGTGGGACACGGCTGCCTGAGGGGTGTTCCCAGGGAAGACACTTTCCTCTCAGAATTCACAGGTACCCATCTCTCACTGTGGGGCTCCCCTGCTTGAACGATTCAGTGCAATGTGGGATTGGTGGGACACAGAGTAAGTCCATGGGGTTTCCTGCTTTGCACAGCCATGAAACGTCTCAGGGCTCTTTCCCCCGGGGATGAGTTTGCTTCAGAATCACTGGCCAAAATGTCTCTTTTTCCTGTGGGCCCCCTCCCAGCCCAGCTCATTAGCCCTCCAGCCCTGTGGTGGCCACATTCCAGCAGAACATTGGCTCCTCCAGGATGACAGTCGGTAGGAGATACTGGCCGAGTTCTGAAGCCCTGACCCATCATTTGCTCAGACATCACTGAGGGAAAATTCCCTTTGTAGTAAGGAGTGTATAAATGCCAGAGAAGCCAGCGGTGTGTGAATGCTCAGTGACTCTCACCTTCTCCTCTTGCATTTCAGCACTCCTCTGGATGTTAAATGTGAGGGGATACCTCTCTTTTACCTGCTGAAACAACATGGGCAAGACATATTTTCTCCTAGCTTTATTCGAGAAGTCAGCTGAATTGTTATGTCTGAAACAAGAAAGAAAGAAAGAAGCAGGCACCCAGAGCAGGAAATTTTATTTCAAAACTCTTAAAGTTCAGAAATTTTACAGCTTGACTTTTACCTCTGTAACTTAACTTTTACCTCTGGAAGGCATGGAGGACCTAAGGCTCCTTGCTGGAATATTTGTAAAATTTTTCACACTGCACTAGACTACTCGCCTGGTAGTTGCCTCAAATTATTATGCCTAAAACTTTCAATTCAGTCGGAAGCAGACACCAAGTATGGGATGTTTCAATCCAAATGTTTAATGTTGGGTAAACACAGAAGGGAATGAAAAAGCAGTTTTCTAACTGAAGTTGCCGGACAGCCTTCACTAAAGTAGGTGCCACCAGTGTCACCAACAGTGGCAAATCCATTTGTGACTAGCGTACAGCAAAACTCGTTGCTTCCAGAATGCCAGCGGCCAGCAGTTCCACAGGCCTAACATGGATTATATAAATCATTTTCTGTTATCAGTTGTGTATGTTCTGACTTCCAATGTTATGTAATGTCTCCTTGCCCAATGTTATTGACTGTCACTTGCTCATGTGTAGTGAATATAAATACCTGACAGACTTGCTTTATAATATTTAACATTCCTGTGGTGGAAAGGTCACCTCAGCTGTCCAACACTCTGGCATTTAATTTCAAAAAGGGGAATTATGAAAAAATGAGAAGGTTAGTTAAATAGAAATTAAAAGGTACAGTGACTAGAGTAAAATCTCTGCAAGCTGCATGGAAACTTTTTAAAGACACCATAATAGAGGCCCAACTTAAATGTATACCTCAAATTAAAAAACATAGTAAGAGACCTAAAAAAAAGCCACCATGGCTTAACAACCATGTAAAAGAAGCAGTGAGAGATAAAAAGGCATCTTTTAAAAAGTGGAAGTCAAATGCTAGTGAGGTAAATAGAAAGGAACATAAACACTGCCAAATTAAGTGTAAAAATGTAAGAAGAAAAGCCAAAAAAGGTTTTGAGGAACAGCTAGACAAAAACTCAAAAAGCAATAGCAAAATGTTTTTTAAGTATATTAGAAGCAGGAACCCTGCTAAAAAACCAGTGGGGCCCCTGGACGATGGAGACACAAAGGGAACAATCAAGGATGATAAAACCATTGCGGAGAGACTAAATGATTTCTTTGCTTCAGTCTTCATGGCTGAGGATGTTAGGGACATTCCCAAATCTGCACCATCCTTTGTGGGTAATGAGTCTGAGGAACTGTCCTGGATCGAAGTGTCATTAGCGGAAGTTTTGGAACAACTAAAAAAACTTAACAATAACAAATCACCGGGACCGGATGGCATTCAGCCACGGGTTCTGAAAGAAATCAAATGGGAAATTGCGGAACTATTAACTATGGTTTGTAACCTATTCTTTAAATCAGCTTCTGTACCCAAGGACTGGAAGACAGCTAACATAATGCCAGTATTTTAAAAGAGCTCTAGAGGCGACTCTGACAATTACAGGCCAAATTGTCTAACGTCAGTATCGGGCAAATTAGTTGAAACAGTAGTAAAGAATAAAATTGTCAGACACGTAGAAGAACAGAATTTGTTGGGCAAAAGTCAACATGGTTTCTGTAAAGGGAAATCATGTCTTACTAATCAAGTAGAGTTCTTTGAAGGGGTTAACAAACATGTGGACAAGGGGGATCCACTAGATATAGCGTACTTAGATTTCCAGAAAGCCTTTGACAAGGTCCCGCACCAAAGGCTCTTATGTAAATTACATTGTCATGGGATAAGAGGGAAGGTCCTTTCATGGGTTGAGAACTGGTTAAAAGACAGGAAACAAAGGGTAGGAATAAATGGTAAATTCTCAGAACGGAGAGGGGTAACTAGTGGTGTCCCCCAAGGGTCAGTCCTAGGACCAATTCTATTCAAGTTATTCATAAACGATCTAGAGAAAGGGGTGAGCAGTGAGGTGGCAAAGTTTGCAGATGATACTAAACTGTTCAAGATAGTCAAGACCAAAGCAAACTGTGAAGAACTTCAAAAAGATCTCACCAAACTAAGTGACTGGGCAACAAAATGGCAAATGAAATTTAATGGGGATCAGTGTAAAGTAATGCACATTGGAAAAAATAACCCCAACTATACACTATATGATGGGGGCTAATTTGGCTACAACTAACCAGGAAAGAGATCTTGGAGTTATCATGGATAGCTCTCTGAAAATGTCCACGCAGTGTGCAGTGGCAGTCAAAAAAGCAAATAGGATGCTAGGAATTATTAAAAAAGGGATAGAAACTAAGACGAAGAATATCTTATTGCCCCTATATAAAACTATAGTACACCCACATCTTGAATACTGTGTACAGATGTGGTCTCCTCACCTCAAAAAAGATATTTTGGCCTTGGAAAGGGTTCAGAAAAGGGCAACTAAAATGATTAGGGGTTTAGAATGGGTCCCATATGAGGAGAGGCTAAAGTGACTGGGACTTTTCAGTTTAGAAAAGAGGAGACTGAGGGGGGATATGATAGAGGTAAAATCATGAGTGGTATTGAGAGGGTGATTAAAGAAAAGTTATTTACTTGTTCCCATACTAGAAGAACTAGAGGACACCAAATGAAATTAATGGGTAGCAGGTTTAAAACTAATAAAAGAAATTTCTTCTTCACACAGCGCATAGTCAACCTGTGGAACTCCTTGCCGAGGACGCTGTGAAGGCTAGGACTATAACAGAGTTTAAAAAGGAACTAGATAAATACATGGTGGTTAGGTCCATAAAAGGCTATTAGCCAGGGGATAAGGAATGGTGCCCCTGGCCTCTGTTTGTCAAAGGCTGGAGAAGGATGGCAGGAAACAAATCGCTTGATCATTGTCTTCGGTCCACCCTCTCTGGGGCACCTGGTGCTGGCCACTGTCGGCAGACAGGCTACTGGGCTAGATGGACCTTTGGTCTGACCCACTATGGCCACTCTTATGTTCTTACGTTCTTAAGTTTCATACAGTGCAGGGTCAGAAGGCATCATTAAATCATCCAATCTGGCTTCCTGTATAACACAGGCCAGGAACATTTACTCAGGGATCAGCTCTTTCAGCCTCAGCATCCCTTTGGGAGCTCACGCTGCGTGGGTTGTCCACCAGGACCCCTACGTCCTTTTCAGGGTCCCCGAGTTCCATTCTCCAGTGCCCTAGTATGTGCTACAGGCCTGCAGACCCTCTTCAGAGAGCATGACTTTGCATTTGGGTGCATTGAAGCATTTTGTTTTCATTGCCCCAGCTCACCAAATTCTCCAGATCAATTGGTTGCCTGCCCTGGCCTTTGCCTTGTAACCACCCACCTGATCTTCAGGGCATCTGCAGTGATTTGCTATTTGCTTCCAGCCAATTGGTGAAAATATTGTATAGTATTGTACTTAGAAGTGATCCCGGCTACCCCACTAGAATCTAGCCTAGTTACTCACAATGACCTACTGCCAGTGGGTTTCTGAGATCTGCCAGTCAGCCAGGTTTAGTCTGTTTTACACTGTGGCTTTTTAATCTGAATGTTTTCTCCTACTAAATCCGGTTCTTCAGAGAAATTGATGTCTATTACAGTGGCGCAGTTCCCTTGATCAATAAAACATGGACTGAAATTAAAGAATGAAACTAAGTTTATTTAGCAAGACCGGTTTTCCATGAACCCTACTGTTGACAGGTGTAATTTATCTTCTTCCCAGTACCAGCTTTTCCACTTTTTCCACATAAAACTTTTAACACAGAGCTGTCCTGTATTTGCCTTTTTTGTTTGTTTGTTTATTTGGTTTGGTTTGGCTCTGTTGGTGCTTAATAGTTTTCTTCTGGCTCCAAATCGGATGTGTGGTCAATCAGTCATGCCGTAACTCTGGAGTTCACGATTCTATGGTTCTATTGCAGATGCTACTTAACATCCTCCTTAACTGCTAATGAATTGGGAAGTGTTTCAACATCTCATGTGCCAGGGGTCCCTCACAGCCGCTTCTTTCCCATGCAGCACAGATCTATCTCCCTTTTCTGCAGTATTAATAGGTTTCCTTTCCCCCTCTAGGAATTGGCTGACTACTATTTTATATTTTTGGTAAACAATTACTTAGTAGCCTCTGAATTTAGATTCATAGCCCTGCCAATCCTGGATTTTCCCTGATATTTTTAACATCCCATATCAAAATATCATACCCTCCAGTGTGTATTATTCATACCCTCCAGTGTGTATTATTTGCTGTCTCAGTTTCTGTCTGAAATTTCCTCCTGATCAGTTTTGCTGATTAATTCCCTTCGCTTTGGGGAATTAGCCTTTTGAAGCACAAATTCTACAGGTCAAATACACAGAGAGGTGTTGGAATTACAATTCATTCGCAAATTCAATTCTCCTGCTAATGGCCTCAATCAAGATGAGGGATGGCTGGGACATTATCAACCTAACATTCAGTGAAGGTGCACAGAGCTCTTTGTGTAGATTTTTCCATTAGTACCTTTCCTATCTATCGCCTTTGATCCTTATCTGCTTCGTTTTAACTATCCAATCTTCAGGTGCTTACTGATTGCCAGTTCTGCCTTCCTGTTTTTCCTTTTAATATTTCCATACCCTCTGCTGCTTGTTTCCCGCCCCCCTCTTTTTTTTCTTCCCCGCTCTCCCTTCTCCCCTATGTATTTTGGGTCTGCACATCCTAAACTCAATTCTCCGGTCATCTGAAGAAGGGGGCTGTACCCACAAAAGCTCATGATACCATCTACATATTTTGTTAGTCTATAAAGTGCTACCAGAACAATTGTTGTTGTAACCCCCCTTTTCCCTCCCTGGGTTACGGGGAGCAGGTCACACTCACAGGTGTGCCTGGGCACCTGATGTTTTAACCCCCCCCCAAAAAAAAGATCCTAAGAACCCCAGTGGTGATAGTGTTTAGTTGGGGAAAGCCTTATCCACCCCCTTGCTGCAGTCCCTTGCTGGTAATGAATGTAAGGTGGCAGTGCCTCCACCTGGCTGGCCTTGTACACACTCACTGGTGTGCCTTGAGAGCCTCCAGGAACATACTCATTCCAACATAAACCTGGATCTAATTCCAGAACAACTACAAATCATATACATCTCATAGAATACTTTAAAATAAACAATCTTTACTTAACTTAAATAAACAGGGATTAACAGATTTAGCAATGAACAGCATTAACAAAACACATAACAATAATTGCAGCTTATATAGCTAACATTTGTACTACCAGTGACCCCACCCCAGAGTGTGCACACTCCTGGACTCACAGTCCCAGACACTTGCTTGTGCTGGCGCGCAGATGTGACAGCTGTAGTGGAGGTTTGGTCCAGGCTAGACAGCAGCTCTGTCCCAGGCAGCACTTTTTCAACAAGGCCCAAAACTTACTGCCTCATGCTGTGCCGATTGGAAGCAGCCTGCTAAATCCCAGTTCCAACAGGCATCTAGCCCGGTCTGTAGCTGCATCCGACAGCCCCTGGACTGGATCAATGTCCTTGGCAGCAGCCTGGCTCCCCCTTCGGTTCCAAACCCCAAGGTAGAGAGTCCCAGACTCTAAGCCTCTTTTTCTTCAGGCACATGGCGAGAGAGCCCTCTCTCCCCAAGAGTCCTTCCATCCTGTTTTTTTCCAAGGGCTCATGGGAATTGTCGTCTGGATTGCAGCACACAGGGTCTTTCCAGGAAAAACTCAGAGGCCCCTTTAGTAAGGGGACTACATTGTTTTTTAAGTTTATCCTGTACAGACAACTCAGCTACCCTCTGAAAGTCCATGTATCTATGAACATTTCTAATTGGGAACTATTCTCTGTCCATCTGAATGTGATTAGTACTCAATTGCCCCCTTCTTTGTATCTTCTCTGAACTAAACAGTCCCAGAGTTTTCAGTCTGTCCACATACAGCAGCATCTCCCATCCCATTGCCTGTCTTGAAAATCCCTCATTCTACCTGCTATGTCCTTTAGAGATACTACGGACACATCTGCACTATGTGGAAGACTGACGCTGCTGCAATCAATCTTCCAGGGTTCAATTTAGCGAGTCTAGGATAGACATGCTAAATTCAACTCAGAGGGCACCCTCCTAAGTGCCGGTTTGCCTGATTTTAATGAGGAGATGCTGTATGGACAATGTGGAAATGCAATGTAAGATACATCAATTCCAGCTATGTAATTTAGGTAGCTGGAGTTGTGTATCTTGATTCGAACTTCTGCTGTTGTGTAGACCTAGCCTGGGTGAATTGGCACTAATAGACTCAGTTGTGCACAATTCAATCCTCCGAATAAGGACAATATCATTTTTCAGTGTGTGAAGTGTGACCAATCTTCTTCATCCATGAGAGTAACCTCCAGTAGTGCGTGTTGTGTCCCATATTAACACTCTCTCTCCATCTAGGCATTGGTACTGCAACCTTTACCCCAGAGACTGCGCACATACAAGAAGTCAGAGGAGCACATGGTATATGCGGAAGACACTGATCTGCTTCAGATTTCAGCTCCCTTCTTCCCTACTCCATTTCCGTTTCCTACTCCATGTCTGTTTCCAACACCACCCACTTCACCAACCCCTCCGTCTTCATCCTGATGGGCATTCCTGGCCTGGAAGGGGCCTATGTCTGGATCTCCATCCCCTTCTGCGCCATCTATGCCATAACTCTCCTGGGGAATTTTGCCATTGTGTTCATTGTGAAGATGGATCTGAGCCTCCATGGGCCCATGTACTATTTCCTCTGCATGCTGGCTCTCACTGACATTATGCTTTCTACCTCCATCCTGCCCAAAATGCTGGCAATCTTCTGGTTCAATTCCAGGGAGATAAATTTCCATGCCTGCCTTATCCAGATGTTTTTCTTTAGGTGCTCTTCAGCGATAGAGTCTGGGATCTTCGTGGCCATGGCATTCGATCGCTACATGGCCATCTGCCATCCGCTGAGACATTCCACCATCCTGACAAACCAGGTGGTGGCCAAGATTGGCCTGGCCGTGGTGCTGCGTGGGGGTATACTCATAATGCCCTATTCTTTAATGGCGGGGAGGTGGCCATATTGCAGAACCAACATCATCCTCCAACCATACTGTAGGCACGTATCCTTGGTGAACCTGGCCTGTGCTGACACTCGTTTCAGTAATTACTACGGCCTCTTTGTGCAAATCGGTGTGATGGGTCTGGATGTGATTTTTATTGCCGTGTCCTACATCCAGATCCTGAGGGCCGTGTTCAGCCTCCCCACCAAGGAAGCCCGGCACAAGACTTTTGGGACCTGCATCTCCCATCTCTGTGCCATGTTAGCCTTTTACATCCCAGATGTCTTCTCCTCCCTTATGTCCCGATTTGGCCAGATTGTGCCCCTTCATGTCCACATTCTTGTTTCCAACATATGCCTCCTGGTGCCCCTCATGCTGAACCCCGTCATCTACGGGGCAACAATCAAACAGATCTGGAGCAGGGTACTCCGGTTCTTTACATATAAAGGGACCTAAGGTATTCTCTGGGGGCTCTGGCTCTCAGACTGAGCTCCATGCAGAGCTGGCTGGTGAAATGGGGCTGGGCCTCCTTCTCTGAATCGCTGACTGTGCTCTCAAAAAGAGATTAAACCCTTTCTTGGCCAGAGTGTCCTGTGTTGTCATGAGTAACTGGGGAATAGTTAGATGTCAAACTCCTTCGCTCATAGGTTTTCACGATTTCTAGTTGCTGATAAGTGGAGCCCTTCAGTCCGGATCCCTGCCCCGCGTATTCCCCTGAGGCTCTTCTGCCTTCTCCGTCTCTTCCCCCAAGTTCCCACCTGCATTCTGCCTCTTCTCCCCGCAGCCCAAACCAGTGGTTGTTCTTTCCTCCCCAACCCCAACCACTTGCTGGTCATGGTGACCTCCTTCCCTGCCCTGCTGGGTGCCCTGTGACTCTACAACTCGAATTGGACCCCGCAGTGAGGACGCAGAGCCGGGGTCGACAGGCCAGTCAGGAGCAGAGTGGGAAGCCGTATAAAAGCAGCGGAGGGTTGGTGGCAGGTCAGTGAGGCAGATGAAGGAGGCTGAGCATCACAGAGCTGATGGGCCCTAAAGCTCAGCTAGAAAGCCCTGAAGGGAGAAACGCTTGTGTGGCTTTGGTTCTGTAGCTTTCTGCTCTGTGTGGCTCCTCATGGTTTGGGCCTGTTGCCGGCAGGGTCCCAGTCCTGGGGGGCAGGGCGGGGGGATGAGCTTAGAAGGAAGGGGTACAGCCGTGAAGAGAGGCAGAAGGATAAGCCCCAGTGTCAGCTGGGAAGGCAGGCGGCTGGGCTGAGGTGAGGGGGGCTTTAGTAGCTCACAGGGAGGGAGAGAAATGGCAAACCTTCCATTAGCCAGCTATGTACACAGGTCCACAGCTCCCATTCCACATCCACAGGATGCCCATTGCCAAGGGTCCGATGTCCAAGGGCGAAGCTTTGTCTGACATACCCTCTTGGAGGGTGTTTTTGGTCACTACATCTGGAAGCTCTTTGGCTCTGCTGCTAGTCAGCATTATCCCCGTGCCCTGGATGGATGGAGCCTCTCAGAGGGCCAGTGATTTACTCAAGGCCACACAATGAGGCAGTGGTTGAGCTCAGAGTAAGAACTGTCAGTCCCGACACCTCTCCCCCCAACACCATTGCTCTGGCCTTGAACTGACAATGCTCAGAAAAGCAAACCAAATGTTGGGACTCATGAAGAAAGAGACGGAGAATAAGAAGTTGCCTCTCTACGAATCCATGGTATGCCCACATCTCGAATACTGCGTGTAGATGTGGTAACCTCATCTCAAAACAGTTATTTTGGCATTGGAAAAGGTTCAGAAAATGGTAACAAAAGTGATTAAGGGTCTGGATCGGCTGCTGTATGGGGAGAGATTTATTCGACTGGGACTTTTCAACATAGAAAACAGACAACGAAGGAGTTATGTGATAGAAAGCTATACAGTTGTGACTGACGTGGAGAAAGTAAAGAAGGAAAAAGATTTATACCTTCCCATAACACAAGTATAAGGTGTCATCAAATGAAATTAATAGGCAGCCCGTTAAAAAAAAAGAAGTATTTCTTCATGCAAGGCACAGTAAACCTGTGGAAAGACTCGCCAGAGTATGCTGTGAAAACCAGGGTTCAAAAAGTGCTTGATAAGTTCATGGAGGTTAGATCCATCACTGGCTATAAACCAAGATAGGCAGGGATGGTGTCCCTGTCCAGTGTTTGTCAAAAGCTGTGAATGGGTGACCAGGGGATGGATCCCTGTTCTGTTCATTCCCCCTGGGGCATCTGCAATTAGCTACTGTTGGAAGACAGGATACTGGGCAAAATGAAGCTTTGGTCTGATCCAGCACTGCCGTTCTTATGCCCTTCTCTTTTTGTCTTCTTACTGCTCCTCTGGGTTTTATTCCATGCAGTGGAGGTATTATTGTACTGGGATCAGTGGACGTGCAGTCCTTCCTAAAAAGGAGGAATGTAATAAACAACAAATAACTACAGCCACAAAAACAGGTTTCCACACATCTCTGTTTTCAGCCTTGTCTCACTGGTTTACCAGGGAACAACACACCGGAATTCTACACTGCACATCTAGGCCAACAGTGAGCTACAGGGAACCAAATCAGTGCAGCGTGTGCCTCCACAGCTCTGGTAGGGCACTTTCAGGATGAGCTAGAAATATTAGGTAAATATCTCCAGTTAATATCTAGGGAGGCTGTGGTCCGGAGAGAGGAAGTGACTTCCCCAAGGTCACCCAGTATGCTCATGGCTGATCTGGGATTCTTCACCCCCAGCTCCCTAGGTTCTGCTTCCCCTTTGTCGCCAGTTAAATGACTTGGGGCATATCCTCAGCTACTGTAAGTGGGTGCAGCCCTCTGAGATTCCCTGAACTATACAAATTGGTGGAGAGCATGTAGTGCAGATCTTGACTTCTGCTAGCTCAGAGAGAGTCCCAGACGTCTTTGGCAGCTAAGTAGCAGTTGGGCAGAAAAGGACCTGGGGATTACAGTGGATGAGAAGCTGGATATGAGTCCACAGTGTGCTCTTGTAGCCAAAGAAGGCTAATGGCATATTAGGGTGCATTAGGAGGAGCATTGCCAGCAGATCCAGAGAAGTGATTATTCCTCTTTATTTGGCTCTGGTGAGGCCACATCTGGAGTATTGTGTCCAGTTCTGCCCCCCGCCCCACTATAGAAAGGATGTGGATGCATTGGAGAAGGTCCAGCGGAGGGCAACCAAAATGATTAGGGGGCTGGAGCACATGACCTATGAGGAGAGGCTGAGGGATCTGGGTTTGTTTAGTCTGCAGAAGAGAAGAGTGAGGGGGGATTTGAGAGCAGCCTTCAACTTCCTGAAGGGAGGTTCCAAAGAGGATGGAGAGAGGCTGTTCTCAGTGGTGATGGATGGCAGAACAAGGAGCAATGGTCTCAAGTTACAGTGAGGAAGGTCTAGGTTGGATATTAGGAAAAACTATTTCACTAGGAGGGTGGTGAAGCACTGGAATGGGTTACCTAGGGAAGTGGGGGAATCTCCATCCCTATAGGTTTTTAAGTCTCGGCTTGACAAAGCCCTGGCTGGGTTGATTTAGTTGGGATTGGTCCTGCCTTGGGCAGCAGGCTGGACTTGATGACCTCCTGAGGTCTCTCCCAGCCCTATGATTCTATGGTCTATGGAGTCATGGGCCATTATGACTGAAGACTCTACCCTTCAGCCAGTTTCTGGCTGAAGACCCTACCTTTCCTGCTGCCTCAATTTCCCCATCTCTCCAAGGGAGACACCCCATTGGGTTGAGTGAGCAATAGTCTGGGATGCACCTATCAGGGGTAGCTGTGTGTCACCATGCCTCAGTGGGACACAGCTGACGATACCAAATTCAGGAGAAAGGGCTGAGAAATAGGAAAGACTCCCCGCAAAGTGGATTAGGCATGAACAAACACAAACTTCTCTCTCACCAATTTCACCCTCAGTAAGTTCATTCCAGTATCAAGAGATGAACTACTTAGCCAGGCCCATGTATTCCTCAAATCTTGCTGAGTAATCAAGCAATCGTGAATCTTTAGCAATTACAAATGAAAGGGTTAATACAACAAGAAAAGGAGATACAGTTGGCTAATGCATTAGGCACATCAAATGATTGATCCTGCCACAAGGGCAGGGGACTGGACTTGATGACTTCTCAAGGTCCCTTCCAGAGATCCTGTTTGTGGAGAAATTAGTCACCCAGGTTGGATTATAGCAAAGAATAAGCAAATAGGGTAAGTGTCCAGCTTAAGTTCACGTGATCTTCAAAACAAGACAGAAGTTTGCAATATCTAGAAACGGTGACAAAGGACACCACATTTCCCGACATACTTTGATGACTCTGGGAGGCAGCCATTTCCTATATTCTTTCAAGGTGGGTTTCTTCTCTGGCTCATGGTGCCAGCTAAGTTTCCTGAAAGGGCCATCAACACATAGATGACTGGCCTTTTTGTCAATTCTACCCGGAGAGTGTTAGCTATGACTAAAACCTCCGTATAAAACTCCAGATCCATGGACAATTCTCCTCACTTTACACACAAAAGATACAAGTACATAAACAGGATCATTAGAATTAACGAATTGTCATTTTCCCGTTGACACTGGACAGGCCATTCTTTGTACAAGATGGGTTGCAAGGGTGGAACAACACTAGCGACTGTGATAGAAGTGTTCATATTCAATCATGCAGCATCACACTATGTTCTTGTCCCATGATGGTGGGATAGCTGCTAGATACCTAAGAAAGGGCCATTTCCCAGGTTATAGTAGGACAAGCATCTGGGACACTAGAGAATTTGGAGAATTGAGAAGAGCAAAGAAAAAAAATGGTTTTGGGCAGAGAAGAATTGGTAGGGACAGTAGGTGAGACTAACCACCTGGGCAACATTGTCCATGGGAGAGTCACCTACAGGACCATGATAAGAGGAAGAAAGTAGAGTAGTGGAATGCAGTTCCTGATCCAGTAGTTCTGACTGGCCTCAAATGCTGACTGAGATCGGTTGAATTTCAACTCAGATTTTTACGTAGAGTTTCCTGTTCCTGGGAGAGAGGTTGTTCATGTGTGCCGCTCAGGGTCCGCTCTGGGGTGCCAAATTTGTCACCCCGTCTTTAGATTGTGCAGTAATTATACAGAATACTTATGAATTTCCAGTGATCGCTCTGAGTGTGGACAAATTCATGGCCCAGCATCAGGCCCAGCATTTAAAGTATTCAGTAGTTGGAAAGCCTGATGTACAGTAATAACACTCACACTATAAGAACTCTTGTATATTTACAAATATAATTTACTCATATTGTGATGGAACCCCCCCCCCCAAGCTCTATGAAATGGATGTATGGACATACATATACCTAACTCAAAGGTGCTTTGAGCAAATTACTTCATGGAACCCATCAATCTTCATGTCATGATCCGCTGGTAATGTTTATTTTATTTTGGTGTGTGTATCACTCTTGTATGTAAAATTAGACATATGGAGTAGGAAACGCTTTATGTTTTTTACATGTGTAAATGGAAGGACATCAAGTGGGGCCACAGGCTACGTCTACACTGCAGCCTTTGTCTGCAGAGACAATGCAAATGAAGTGCTCATAAGCATGTCTCATGCTCTCATTTGCATAGTCTCTTCCGATCTGTTTTGCAGAAGAGGTTTTTGCGCAAAAAAACTCAGTGTAGGCGGGGCCATTTTGCCACAAAAATACCCTTTTGCACAAGAACCCTTATTCCTCAAAAAAGCAGGTATACAGGATCTTGCGCAAAAGGGTTTTTTGCCCTGTTTACATTGAAGTTCTTTTGCGCAAAACCTCTGCTGTAAAACAGATGGGAAGAAACTATGCAAATGAGAGCACAAGAAATGCTAAAGAGCGCATCATTTGCATTGTCTCTGCCAACAAAGGGATTACTGCTGTATTGTAGACGTAGCCTCAGAGTCTACTGCTTCTCAGGGGAGCAGGGATCTCAGCTCGGGGCCTTGGCTGGGGGAGACTGGAGGAGCTGGCCCAGCAGGACTGGGCGGTGAGAAGCCCCAAAGAGCAGGAAGGCAAATGGCATTGGCCATGTCAGCTCTCTGGGAGGCATCTCCAAGGGGTCTTCTGTGACCTTATCCCACCACAAACACATTTAGCACAGTCCCTAACACCCTGACCTAACGAGATAGAGAATGTACATCTGCACTTCCCTACACTCACATCATCCCTTGTAGAACAGTGTGAGGTGTAACCCATTATCTTCCTCATCACTATCTCCTTCCCCTTCATCACCAGTGGCCCTCATTCTTGGATCTCCCAACGACGGCATTTTCTTCTCCTCCCGCCCACAGGCCGGGATGCCATGTCTATAGTCCGTTACACTGGCATTGGTATGTTTGATGCATATTCAGTAGAGGATTTCCCTCGTTTGTATATTTAACCCTGACAAATGGTGACATGTTTTTTCCCTGTAGATCGGTAGATCATTGATCTCCCATTATTATCAGGTGCATCAATTTGTTACCTTGGCGCTGTTTGTGATTAGGTGCCACATTTGGTATTTCTCTCTTTACCGGTACCTCAGTTGGGTCTGAATCAGTTATTTCAGGTTTCTCCACTTTGTGGTGTACCTGTACATTTTGAGGATATAATTTGAAGCCCCTATGCCTTTTGAGGTTGCTTTATTTATCTAGATGAACGGTCCCAGATACATGCACGTTGACTTTGCTATCAAGGTGAAAAGGCCCAGACACATATATGCTAGCTTTGCCTTAACTCAACATCCGGGATATGGCCTATAAGCTCCTTGCGTTACAGCCAAGTTACTTTAATGTAAACCTATTGCAAGCATTTAAAATGAGCATAGAATTAAAACCATAAGGGTATGTCTATACAGCAAAGTTATTTTGAAATAACAGCTGTTATTTCCAAATAACTTTCCTAGCGTCAACACAAGCCAACCGCTATTTAGAAATTAATTCGAAATAGCGGAGGGCTTATTTCAAAATTGGTGAACCTCATTCCACGAGGAATAGTGCCAATTTTGAAATTGCTGTTTCGAAATAAGCGCTGTGTAGATTCTTATTTCAAAATGGGGGGCTTGCAGCCCTTCCCAGAGTGCCCTGCTGGCCGCCCTGGCCACAAGGTAACTTCTGACCTGATGCACTGCTGGAACGAGTTCCAGCTGGCCTGAAACGCGATTCAGCATCCAATCAGTATGGATGCGCTATTTCGAAATAGCAGAAATCTATTTCAAAATGCATTTAGTGGGAAGACGCATTATTTCGAAATTAGATATTTCAAAATAACACTGTAGTGTACACATACTCTAAGGGAATAAGAAATCTGTGAGAAAATATATCTGTAGGCAACCAGCAATTCAAGCTTTCCTGGAGCAGGGAGCTCACATATGCCAGGTGGTTCTGAAAATCTCCAGTTCACCTTGAGAGACGGCAAAGGCCTCCCTCTTCCAGCCTTTCTACTGCATTCCACCAAATACTCTGGCTTGGCCAGAGTGAAGACTCCTGTCTGCCATCCTGCCACTTATTTCTTGTGTGATTTTGGCCGAATAATGTGTCTCTGTGCCTCAGTTTACCTATCTCTAGAATCATAGAATCATAGACTACTAGAACTGGGAGGGACCTTGAGAGGTGATGAAGTCTAGTCCCCTGTCCTCACGGCCAGACCAAGCACTGTCTAGATCATCCCTTCTAGATGCCTGTCTATCCAGCTCTTAAATATCTCCAGTGATGGAGATTCCACAACCTCCTTAGGCAATTTATTCCAGTTTTTAACCACTCTGACATGTAGGAAGTTTTTCCTAATGGCCAACCTAAACCTCCTGTGCTGCAATTTAAGCCCATACTTGGGATATGTCCACAGCGACTTTTCTTTGCTAGGTGATTTCAAGATTTTTCAATGAAAAGACGCTGCCCAGTAAGAAGAAAAGTGATAGAAATGTAGTCGTGTTAGTCTGGTGTAGCTGAAACAAAAAACAGGACTATCAAGTCGTTGAGACAATGTCCTTTCTGGTTGAAATGGCAAGAAATGACTTGATTACATGCATCCTGCTTCAAAGGCCTTTTAAGACTACACTTGAAAGAGAATCCTCTGAACTGTCATTCATGCTTAAATTCGACACTTTACATCTAGGTTTGAATAAAGATTCTAATTATCTCACCCATTACAAAAATAGCTTCCCCAATTATCACCTCTAATATCATTAGCTCACAGACATTTACCTCCCCCCCCATCCCCCTTCTGTTCTGAAATTTGATTTGTCCTTTTCATATGTGTTCATTTTTTTTAATTGTATCCTTTGGTATATATGGTTGTGACAATTTTCTTCCACTATTTGATCTGAGGAGGTGGGTCTGGCCCACGAAAGCTCATTACCTAATAAACCATCTTGTTAGTCTTTAAAGTGCTACATAGTCCTGTTTTTTGTTTCAGTAAGAAGAAAGTTACTGATTACAATTACAGATCGCTGATTTTTCAGTGACAGCTGTGTGCATTCACAGAAAGTGTCTCCTCTCAGACATTAGTTATTTTACCTGTGTAATCTCCTATTTATCCATCCTTCCTGGGAATGTATAGGGAATGAGACCCTATGGGCTATAGCTGCACAGAAGTATCCCGAAATATCTATTCCGCATCTTAAGAGCAAGCCCATTATATTGAAATACAACAGGCTCGTTATTCGGATTTCCCTCCTCTCTATCCATCCCTCCTGGGAACTTATAGGGAATAAGGCCATACGGGCTATGTCTAAACTGCAGAGCTATTTTGGGATACCTCCACATCATAATATCGAAATATAACGGGCTCGTTATTCCGACCTCCCTGCAAACCTCATTGCACAAAAGTTAAGGGAGGTTTCGGAATAGCGCCTTATTTCAAAATAAGATCAAAATAAGCTATGCAATTTGCATAGCACAAGTTGCATAGCTTATTTCGAGGTAAGGGTGTTGTGTAGTCACACCCATGGAGAGCTAGTCATTAGTGCTAGCTCTTTTTCCTAATCAACTATTATAAAATACACACAAATACACAGAATAGCCAATTCCTTTCTGACTCAGCCCAGAGCCCAAGAGTTTTCTTCTTGCTTTGGGAAGGTCCCTTACTGAGTGTTTACTCCTAACACTGGATAAAGAGCAGGGACACACAGACAGGCACGTGTGCAGCCTGTTTACACCCAGTGGCCATTTCTCCTGTGGAGGTTGATCAAACCCCACTGGGACTGCACAGAGCTATATTATTCATGGCACAAGTCCCTGTGTCAGCTCTCGGCATGGGATGCTGTTGCAGACGATGGAGTGAGAGAATGTGGGAACATGGTTGCTTGAGGGGGGTTCCTAGGGAAGACACTTTCCTCTCAGAATTCACAGGTACCCATCTCCCGCTGAGGGTCTCCCCTGCTCGAACGACTCAGTGCAATGTGTGATTGGTGGGACACAGAGTAAGTCCATGGTATTACCTGCTCTGCATGGCCATGAAATGTCCCAGGGCTCTTTCCCCCGAGGATGAGTTTGCTTCAGAATCACTGGCCAAAGTGTCTCTTTTTCCTGTGGGCCCCCTCCCAGCCCAGCTTATTAGCCCTCCAGCCCTGAGGTGGCCACATTCCAGGATGAAAGATGTTCGTAGATGTAACATATTAGGCCAAATTCTGAAACTCTGGTGCATAATTTCTTCAGGCCATACCGAGGGAAAACTCCCTTTGCGGTGAGAAGTGTGTAAATACCAGAGAAGCCAGTGGTGTGTGAATGCTTTGAGACTCCACCTTCTCCTCTTGCATTTCATCACTCCTCTGGCTGTTAAATGTGGGGGGATACCTCTCTTTTACCTGCTGAAACAACAGTATATAAGTACATGAAAAAAGAGGTTTTTCTAACTGATGTTGTTAGCTGAAATTGGGTTTATTTGGCAAGACTTGTTTTCCATAAGCCATGCTGTTGATTGGTATAATGTAACTTCTTACCTGATCCAGTCCCAGCTTTTCCATTTTTTATTAACCTTATCAATTTAAAAAAAAATTATCCTTGTTTTTTTTTTTTAAACATATAACTGTTAACACAAAACTGTCCTGTATTTGCCTTTTGTTTTCTTTTTGTTTGGCCTGTTTTTGCCTGGCATGTACATCTGGTTCCAAATCAGATGCTTGGTCAATCGGTCAGTTCGTAACTCTGGAGTTCCCAGTGCTCTGGTTCTGTTGCAGGTGCTGCTTAAAAACCTCCTTAACTGCTAATGAATTAGAAAGTGCTTCAACATCTCATGTGCCAGGGGTCCCTCATAGCCGCTTCTTTCCAAATGCAGCACAGATCTATTTCCTGAACACATCTCCTCTTCCTGTAGCTTCAATATGTTTCCTTCCCCCCTCCAGGAATTGGCCGACAATGATTTTATATTTTTGATATAAATGTACTGAATAGCCTTGGTATTTAGATCCAAAGCTCTGCCAAACCTGGATGTGTTTAACATCCCATATCAATTTTTAAAACTTCCAGTGTGTAGCAGCAGATGCGCACACTGGGCAGAGGGAGAGAGCAAGGTGTGGTCTTGGGCCTAGCACAAGGAGACATCACCCGACAAGAGGTCCTTGAAGGCTGCACTGAGAAAGAGGGATGTGACTCTAATGCAGGAAGCCCCGGGGGCCACAATGATACACACAGCACATGCCAGGGGCCGCAACTTAAGTGTGGTTGCAAATATATGCAAATATATGCAAATAGCTTCTTTCACACTGACGGGCATGAATACAAAGATGAAGGCAAGACTACACACCACACAGGCCCCATTTAAGTCAGTTCTGCTGATATTCATGAAATGCAATATTCACCTCATTTCCACCCATCTGACAGCACTTTTAATGAGCAGCAACTGTCCAGGAATGTAACTACTAAAGCGCCTATCCACAGGAGACCATTCTATTGACTACTTTTGTGTTTTGGCTCCCACCCGCGGGCCATGTGTTGAGCCCCGCATAGACGCAAACTGCACTGCGGGCCGCAAACACACGGGCTGTGGGCCGCATGCAGCCCGTGGGTCACGTGTTGAGTAGCCCTGCTGGAGAGAAGTGTCCTGCCTCTAGGCACCTGAGGGCTTGTGGCCACTGCCAGAGAAGATGTCTTACCAGTGGCATCACCTCAACTCCAGTAGGTCCTGGGCAGGAGGGCTGGGATGTGTGAGGAACAGACCCTGTGAACTTTCTTTACATCCCACAGGCAGCTGTTGGTGCCCATAAAGCTTATTCCCTGGACCTTTCCCCTTATTTGTTTTAAAGTTGCTGTTTAATAAATTATATTTAGTTTGAACTCAGTGTAGTGACCCGGGGGTCAGGGAAGCGTCCGAGTCCACTCCTTTTGTGGCAGAGTGGCGGGGCGTGGGGGGAGGTGCTGACCTGCCATTGACAACTCCAGGGGAGAGGAGCTGAGGGAAGGCACAATGGCCATGGAGGAGCAGACTCAGTGGCTCAAGAGGTGGGCGATGAGGTGTCATGCAGTCGGGGTCTGGCGTGTTCTGCTGGGAATGTCCACAGATCTGTTGAATAACACTCAGGGCTCCCATTGTGTCAGTATCTGCCCAAACCACACACCGCTACCTGCTGCCCTCAGGACAGTGGTGCACAAGTGGATCTGTGGAACTCATTGCTGTTAGAAATTGAACGCACACGTATCACCCAGTTTCATGCCAAGCAATGGAGCTGGTTTGGACAATACCCTGTTTGACTGTGGATATTCAATGGACTCATGGTATGGACAAAAGCATGCAAAACTAGCAGCAGCGCCTCAGCACATTTTAAAAAATATGTTCAGGAATGGTTTTAAAAGAATGTCAACCCTGTCTGAGGAGGGGAAGCAGGGCTTCTGGTGGAGACCCAATTGTTAAACTATATTAAAAATGATCAGTAATGTGGATCATTATGACTGTTGGCCTATTGTTAAGCACTCACATTCTGCAATGTATATTGCAGTGGTTAAGGGGAACATGAATCCACAAAGCACAATAGTTGATTTTAACACAGAAACCAACAAAGACCCTCCACCAAAGTGTGACAGGTAACCTGGACCCAGCCTTCTAGGGCCCATTGCTATGGGAAATCTGGAGCATTAATTGGAAAACTTGGCATACGTCTGTAGGAGGGAATGTTTGGGGCATTACACTGTCCAGGGGGCGGTGGGACAAATGGAACATCAAAACTTTCCATTTTGTACCTGGACTCCAGTAAACAGAGAGAAGAGAGGAAAAAAGAGAAGAAAAGAGAAAAAAAGAGCTGGAGTTCTAGGAGTGTTAGGGATAATGAAAGAATCAGCCTGTATCTTTGCTTCAGATAGAATTTTGGATCCTGTTTGCCGGTTTGATTTTTGGTACTCATCTATCTATCTATGTATCTATCTATCTAAATTCTCGATTTAGTCCTGAGTGGAGTGCAGGATCAGGTCCAGGAAATAACCATTACAGGACCGCTTGGGAATAGTGACCATAATATAATAACATTCAACATTCCTGTGGTGGGTAGAACACCTCAGCAGTCCAGCACCCTGGCATTTAATTTCAAAAAGGGGAATTACACAAAAATGAGGAGGCTAGTTAAACAGAAATTAAAAGGCATAGTGACTAGAGCCAAATCCCTGCAAGCTGCATGGAAACTTTTTAAAGACACCATAATAGAGGCCCAACTTAAATGTATACCCCAAATTAAAAAACATAGCAAGAGACCTAAAAAAGTGTCACCGTGGCTTAGCCACCATGTAAAAGAAGCAGTGAGGGACAAAAAAGCATCTTTTAAGAAGTGGAAGTCCAATCCTAGTGAGATAAATAGAAAGGAACATAAACACTGTCAAATCAAGTGTAAAAATGTAATAAGAAAAGCAAAAAAAGATTTTGAGGAACAGCTAGCCAAAAACTCAAAAAGAAATAACAAAATGTTTTTTAAGTACATTAGAAGCAGGAAGCCTGCTAAAAAACCTGTGGGTCCCCTAGACGATCGAACTATAAAAGGCGCAATCAAGGACGATAAAGCCATTGCGGAGAAACTAAATGATTTCTTTGCTTCAGTCTTCATGGCTGAGGACATTGGGGAGATTCCCAAATCTGCACCCACCCCTTGTGGGTGATGAATCTGAGGAACTGTCCCGGATTGAAGTGTCATTAGAGGAGGTTTTGGAACAAATAGAAAAACTTAATGTTAACAAATCTCCGGGACCGGATGGCATTCATCCAAGGGTTCTGAAAGAACTCAAATGGGAAATTGCTGAACTATTATCTGTGGTTTGTAACCTATCCCTTAAATCGGCTTCTGTACCTAATGACTGGAAGGTAGCCAATGTGACACCAATATTTAAAAAGGGCTCTAGAGGCGATCCGGGCAATTACAGACCGGTAGGTCTAACTTCAGTACTGGGCAACTTAGTCGAAACAATAATCTATTAGAGTTCTTTGAAGGGGTTAACAAACATGCGGACAAGGGGGATCCAGTAGATATAGTATACTTAGATTTTCAGAAAGCCTTTGACAAGGTCCCTCACCAAAGGCTCTTGTGTAAATTACATGGCCATGGGATAAGAGGGAAGGTCCTTTCTTGGATTGAGAACTGGTTAAAAGACAGGAAACAAAGAGTAGGAATAAATGGTAAATTTTCAGAATGGAGAGGGGTAACTAGTGGTGTCCCCCAAGGGTCAGTCCTAGGACCAATTCTGTTCAACTTATTCATAAATGATCTGGAGAAAGGGGTAAGCAGTGAGGTGGTAAAGTTTGCAGATGATACCAAACTGTTTAGGATAGTCAAGACAGAAGCAGACTGTGAGGGACTCCAAGAAGATCTCACCAAACTGAGTGATTGGGCAACAAAATGGCAAATGAAATTTAATGTGGATAAGTGTAAAGTAATGCACATCAGGAAAAATAACCCCAACTATACGTACAGTATGATGGGGGCTAATTCGGCTACGACAAATCAGGAAAGAGATCTTGGAGTTATCGTGGACAGTTCTCTGAAAACGTCCACGCAGTGTGCAGCAGCAGTCAAAAAGGCAAATAGGATGCTAGGAATTATTAAGAAAGGGATAGAAAATAAGACCCAGAATATCTTACTGCCCCTGTATAAAACTATGGTACGCCCACATCTTGAATACTGTGTACAGATGTGGTCTTCTCACCTCAAAAAAGATATTTTGGCCTTGGAAAGGGTTCAGAAAAGGGCAACTAAAATGATTAGGGGTTTGGAACGGGTCCCATATGAGGAGAGGTTAAAGCGACTGGGACTTTTCAGTTTAGAAAAAAGGAGACTGAGGGGCGATATGATAGAGGTCTATAAAATCATGAGTGGTGTGGAGAGGGCCGATAAAGAGAAGTTATTTATTAGTTCCCTAAATAGAAGAACTAGAGGACACCAAATGAAATTAATGGGTAGCAGGTTTAAAACTAATAAAAGAAAGTTCTTCACACAGCGTGTAGTCAGCCTGTGGAACTCCTTGCCAGAGAAGGCTGTGAAGGCTAGGACTATAATAGAGTTTAAAGAGAAGCTAGATAATTTCATGGAGGTTAGGTCCATAAAAGGCTATTAGCCAGGGGATAAAATGGTGTCCTTGGCCTCTGTTTGTCAGAGGCTGGAGAGGGATGGCAGGAGACAAATCGCTTGATCATTGTCTTCGGTCCACCCTCTCTGGGGCACCTGGTGTTGGCCACTGTCGGCAGACAGGATACTGGGCTAGATGGACCTTTGGTCTGACCCAGTACGGCCATTCTTATGTTCTTATGTTATGTTCTTATGTATCTATCCCCATACACTCTATCTATCTATCTATCCCCATACACTCAATCTCTCTATCTGTCTTTAGCGATTATGCCAATGCACGTGAACAAAGGCCAAAGACACCGTGCATTCTTTCTGCCCAGCCAGATAGATTTGTAGCTATGATGGAAGCAATAAGAGAACTATCCCCTAAGGAGCAGGATGCTGGGACAGTGGGCAGGAAGGCTTTACGCCATCGAAGGTAGGAAAGGACCCTGCAAAAGAAGGCTCTGCAGGGTTAGAGTTCTGCTTGCTGGAAGCTAACCCCAATAAATATCACGTGGCCTGCCCTTCATACCTCCGGCCTTTTGCTTTCTGTCTGTGGGGCAAGACCCAGGCGAGAGGGTGAAGGGAAAGCCCCTTATCTGCTGTTTGGACTTGGGTGGCTTAGGTAAGCCCCAGGGTAGCCTTGTTTGGGTGCCTGGCACCATCTGCTGTCCTGCGGGGTGACAACAGAGCATGGAGATGCTGAAGCCCCAGCACAGAAGTGTGAAAAGGGGCTAGGCCAGCTGGGTGGTTAGAGGGCCATAGCAGTTCCCATGGCTCCTAGACTGCAGCCCAGGGCGATATCCCATCTCACTCAGACCCTCCCTGGTCTAAATTACACCCCCTGGCATTTGGAACACAAGCATGGGGGGAGGGACTGGAGCCCTAACAAAAAATCCAGATGTTGGAGTGGTTTGATCCCTTCACCACTGTGTTCTCTTCCCAGCAAAGCACACCTACTTCAACTGCCACCCTCCTAGATTGACCCCAGTGCCACACCTCAGACCAACTCCATGGCTGATCCTTTGTAAAAAGTGGGCTCTTATGTTAGCTGAACAGCAGGTCACTCTGTCCTTGGGAGAGGTGGGGGAGTCACACAGTGAGTGGAGAACAGCGTAGCCTGTTTACATATCATTTCTTGCAGATCAACACAGTATTGGAACGTCCTGCTTCCACGATGAAAAGAGTAGCTGATTATAACATTTGGGAGTTGCCAGATAGATACACACTTTAGACCTTACAATGGGCTACTGGAAAATAGCTTTGATGCCAGACACCTCGGAGAAGAAATCCTTTCCCATGCCCTTCAGCTTGTATCAATTCAGCATCAAGTTGTCAAGAACTAGGGGTCACCAAATGAAATTAAGAGGTAGCAGGTTGAAAACAAACAAAAGGAAGTTTTTTTTTCTTCATGCAGCACACAGTCAACCTGTGGAACTCCTTGCCAGAGGATGTTGTGAAGGCCAGGACTTTAACAGGGTTCAAAAAAGAACTAGATGAATTCATAGAGAATAGGTCCAACAATACTTATTAGCCAAGATGAGTAGGAATGGTGTACCAAGCCTCTGTTAGTCAGAGGCTGGGAATGGGTGACAGGAGAGGAATCACTTGAGGATTACCTGTTCACTCCCTCTGGAGCACATGGCATTGGCCACTGTCAGAAGACAGGATACTGGGCTAGATGGGCCTTTGGTCTGACCCACTATGTCCGTTCTTATGTTCATTTGGTCTCAATAGGGTAGCGGTGACATTTCAGAGGCCTATGGACTGGGTATTACGGCTGCCTGGGTGGCGTGCCGCTGTGCGCTGTTATGCTCAGTCTGTTAATCATTTCTTCCCACCCAGGGAGGCTCTGAAGCTGAAGTTCTTCAGGGTCCAATTTTCTGCTCTTCCCACTGCTCAGATTGCTCAGGGAGCTGTCTGGGAGTGCTGGCAACCAGCGTCCATAGGGACTAGTCAGGAGACACATAAAGCTCACTGGCCAGCATGAAGAACGTCACATATGGGAGATTCATTTGCTGATTTTCAGGGCCCTGCCGTCCTGTTGCAGGAAGGAGATTTCCCTTCTCTGCTGAGCAGCTTTGTGGTGAGTTCCCTGTTTCTGCAATAAAGTTAGTGCTCAGGAAGGTTTCCCAGGCTCAAGCCAAGAACCACCTGGGCAGGAATTCCCCAGCACGGTGACTTGAGTGGTTTAGTTTTGTCAGAAACACCCAGGGATTGACCTGGTAACCCTGGAACCGCCAATGTATGGGTGATCATTTAGATGAGTGTTTGTATTTCATGAGCCCCATGAAAGCTCATCACCTAATAAACCATCTTGTTAGTCTTTAAAGTGCTACATAGTCTGATTTTGGTGAAACAAAAAAAGCAGTAAGCGCAGCTACCTCTCTGTTACTCCTCCTCGTGAAATAGTTTTTCCTAATATCCCACCTAGACCTCCCCTGAAGCCTCAATTCGGCAGGTTGGACCTGAAAGTTAAAGATGAAGGGTGAAACCTTGGTTGCGCTGACATCCATGGCAAAACTCCCAGCATGGCCAGGAGTTCACCCTAAATCCATATGGCCTGATTTACACTGACCCGGAGTCTCCAGGGTCTCCAACTGGATCTGTCCCATGGCCTCTAAAGAGGGGTGAGCTCATCTGGACCAGAGAAAACCTGACAGCAGAGTTCCTGAAATCTCAGAGTCACCAACATGCAGGTTTAAAATGAGGAGGAGAATGTTTTGGGGGTTTTTTTAAGAAGGGAGGGAGGTTCTGTTTTCTGTGTCCCTGCATCTCTAGCTGTATAGAGTATGAGAAGCAACAACCAAAAAAAGTCAACATTAAAGCTGGGGTGAGGAACCTGAGGCCCAGGGGCCAGCTGCGGTCCCCCGCTTTCCTGGATCTGGCCCCTGAGGCTCAGGGATCTCCCACCAGCATGGGGGAGCCTCCACGGTACCCCAGCCCCCTGCCACCTCCCCTATGGGGCTGGAGTACCCCAAATCCACTAGCCTGGCCCCCTTAGGCTCTGGTGTGTGAAGGGCATGTGGGGAGGGTCTTTCTCCTTCTCAGTCCGGGGCCACATCAGTGAGGGTTTGTTTTGGGGTTCTCACTTGTGTGCAGCCCCCGACAGATTTTTAGTGGGTCAGTGGCCCCCCACCCAAAATAATGTTCCCCGCCCCGGCGTTAAAGCAGATTCTCAGGGTGTGTGTGTGGCGGGAGGAGGTCTGGAGAGGACAAGAAGTGCCAAAAGGTAGTAGAGAGAAAGGCCTGTTTCTGGCTTTGAGTAAGCCTGGTATCCGGTAGTGCATGGTATGTGTGGGGCAAGTGGGAGGACCAGATAGGCAGTGTGATATCCCTATCACAGTGGAACCGAGTCCTGAAATCAGGGACAAGAGGGAACGGCCATCGTGCCTAAAGCACAGGCCACAGAGGCGTATCGAGGCCTCCTGGGGCAGTCTCAGACTGCAGCGAAACATGGACCACTCTGGGTCAGATTACCTCTAACACCTTCCCCTCACCAGACCACCTCTCTGACCAGGAGTAATCCCATGAGGGCCTTGTGTTAATGTCAGCCATTGGCATGAAGGAAAAGCAGCCACAGGAAGGTCTGTCAGCTTTATTTTGTCCCCGGCTGCAGTATCATAAGAATTTATGGCATTTTCATGGATTAGCTAGTGATGCTGGACTCTGGTTTTGTTCTCACAGCCTCTGTCCCTTCCACCTGGTCTGTCTCTCTTTCCTTCCCTTCACAGGCTGAGTTTTGCCCCCGAATGGCAGTTCAGGCTGATTTCCCCTTTCCTCGGTGCAGGCAGACCCTGAGTTTAACCTAGTCTGAGGAGCCATAGCTGTAAACTGTCATCTGGATTTGCTCCTGGGTGAGGGGCATCACAGTGTGGCAGAATGGAGATTTCTCAGGGTAGGAGACCTACATGAACAAGTGTCCATCACTGGGGTGATGTGGGGCAGGAAGCAGTATGTGCATGGGCAGGTGGGCAGCGCTGAGGGTCATGGGTGAGGATGGGATGTATGTGGAGAGGTTGGCAGAAGGAAGGCTGGGGGTGCACGGGGGGGGGGCAGCACTGCTGAAATTAAATTGTTCTTTGTGAGTATTGGTCCACGTCTGCTTTCCTTGCCCCGAATGCATTGGTCTCAGGTCTCTTTGACTTGGCAAGCCACACAACTGCAGCAAGGGGGGCAAAATCTCTCCTACATTGGTAGTGGTAGCTGTGTCACCTCAGGAATTTCCATCCCTAGAGGTTTTTAAGTCTTGCCTTGACCAAGCCCTGGCTGGGATGATTTAGTTGGGATTGGTCCTGCTTTGGGCCGGGGGTTGGACTTGATAACTCCTGAGGTCTCTTCCAGCCCTAGGATTCTAGGATTTCAGCAGGGCAAAGAACCATTGATCATTAAATAACCCTGCACAGCATCTTCTTCACAGCAATAGTATGACTACAGAGTGGTAGTGGGGGGGAATGGTTCAGTGGTCTGTGCATTGGTCTGCAAAACCCAAAGCTGTGGGTTCAGTTCTTGAAGGAGCCATTTAGGGATCTGGGGTAAATCTGTCAGGGGTGGTACTTGTTCCTGTCACAAGCACAAGAAACTGGACTTGATGATTTCTCAAGGTCTCTTCCAGCTCTGGGAGATAGGTATATCTACACATCATTATGAGGCCATAGCACAATTACGCTATATTTTATACAAGAAAGGCAAGTGAGATGTTCTTTGTAAAGGTACAATTTGCTGAATATGATTCTCATCCATGCATCATTTTGAATCTGAAATTACCAGCATTGATGATGGATCTGTATTATACATGGAGTTACCTACATGGGTAACATACAAAAGGGAAGATGCTTTTTGTGAGACATGTTCTTGCAGGCTCCCAACTGCTAGGTCTGTGATGGACATTACAGTTGTTACCCAAAAAGCACCAGCCACTATGTCATCAGCTCAGGGGGTTACTCTTTTGAGGCTTGAGTCCAGATCGAGTTTGCAGATGACCCAAAAATGAGGGGATCATAAATAATCATAAACAAGCATTAAGGACAATACAATATTGACAGTACTCTTTGTTACAGAGCGTGAAACCCCCTGCTTTGCTTTTTTCCCTTCACAGGCACCTTGTGCATTGACAAGCCGGTTGGACGCATTAGCCACCTTATGCCAGTTTTTAACCTCACCTCTTCTGACCCTTCAAATTTCATTCTAATGGGCATCCCTGGCCTGGAAGCTGCCCACATCTGGATCGCCATCCCTTTCTGTGCGTTCTACATTATTGGCCTGTTGGGAAATTTCACTCTTCTCTTCATTGTAATCAAAGAGCAGACCCTGCACAAGCCGATGTACCTACTGATCTGCATGCTGGCGCTCACCGACATCGGCATGTCTACCTCCGTCGTGCCAAATACATTGTGCATATTTTGGTTCACTTTGAAAGGCATTACAGTAGGTGGCTGTCTCACCCAGGTGTTCTTCCTTCACACGGTCTCTGTTATGCAGTCAGCCGTCCTCGTGACAATGGCCTTTGATCGCTACGTTGCCATATGCAACCCCCTGAGATACAGCACTGTTCTCACCAATGCCCGAATAACAAAGCTCGGGTTAGTGGGTTTGCTAAGAGCTGTTCTCTTCATACTGCCCATGCCCCTGCTCCTGAACAGGCTGCAGTTCTGTGCCAACCGCATTATCCCCCACACGTACTGTGAGCACATGGCTGTGGCGAAGATTTCATGTGGGGACATCACGGTCAACAGGACATATGGGTTGGTTGTAGCATGTGTAGTCACTGGGTTTGACCTGACGCTCATTGCCTTGTCCTATGGTCTGATTATCACAACCGTCCTCAGAATCTCCTCCAAGAAAGCCCACCAGAAAGCCCTCAACACCTGCACAACCCACATCTGTGTGATGCTGACCTCTTACACTCCCTGCCTCTTCTCCTACATGACACATCGGTTTGGTGAGGGCATTGCTCCCCAGATTCACATCTTCTTAGCCAACCTCTATGTCCTCGTCCCCCCCATGCTCAACCCCATCATTTATGGTGTCAAAACCAAAGAGCTTCGTGACAAAGTGGGGAAATACACCTGCAGAATGTGAGCACTTGAGGCCACTTAATTGAGACCCATGTGATAAGAGGGGGAAAGGATATTACCTCGTTAATCAAGGTGGCTCTGTGCGAGCGTGGCTGAGCACAGCATTGTGGAAGTTCACAGTCTCAAAAGTTCCTAATGACTTAGCTTTCCACCACCAATCACAACTCTCTGTATTGCTGAATTCCCCCTCTCTAACCATCACCTGACCTATTTCAGTGTCACCTGACAACCCCCACTTCCACACACTCTATCACTCATCCTCTCTGTGACTTCCAGGCCACCAAAGGATGGTGGCTTTCTCACACAAGGTGGCTTTCCATTAGAACCTGTGTGAACAGGGATCTTGATCAACTTGAAAAACAGAAGTTCCACTTTCAGATAGCCGAAGACAAAGCCATAAACTACTGTGCTAAATGGCTTTAAAATATGTGCAGTGACCTGGGAAGGGAGTAGCAAATCCAACATGAAGGTTAGATCCATCAATACTTATCAGCCAGCATGGGTAGAGATGGTGTCCCTTGCTTCGGTTGGTTAGAGGCTGGGAATGGATGATAGGAGAGGGATCACTTGATGACTACCTGTTCTGTTCACTCCCTCTGGGGCATCTGGCATTGGCCACTGTTGGAAGATAGGACACTGGGCTAGATAGACCTTCGGTCTGACCCAACATGGCCATTTTTATGTTCTTATGTACTGTGCACAGCTCTTCGCAACATATATTGGCTGGTATCACTTTTTTGCCCCTGTTTTGTGAAGACTTGGACAGCTGGGGTGGCAGAAGAGAGGTTTGCCTACAGTTCACTGGCCTCATACTTAGGCCAAATAAGTTGAGCTGTTTTGGCTTGACGCTCTAATGCAGACATGGACAAAAGCCTTTTGGGTTATTTAGTTCCTGTGGCACTTTCACTATCCTTTAGTAACACGTAAGATGACACATTGCTTCCTCAGCTACTTGGTAGAAACAAAGCTGAGCAACAAGATGCAAGAAGAAGGTTTAGAAAACATTCTTCACATCAGGCTATATCTGAACCAGCCAAACCATTTTTGAACAGTTTGCTTCAAGGAGAGCAATTATTGCTGTAACACATGGAGAGCAGCGGAAGCATTCAACTTTTGATGAAGACAGTGAGGCTGAAATGTTGCTTTTTAGAGAATAACAGCATCTAATCGAACAAAACCGATTGGCAACTGTCGTGGGATCCCTTTAGAAATGAGGAACATAATAATATTATTGTAGTACTGTATACATGTTGGGCTCCTTCTGGGCTATGATAGTGCTTTGATTGACCATTTTTTTGGTTTGAAACCTCTGCAAACGATCTGTTGGGATACAAGTACCAGTATTGGGGGGTTGAATATGAATCTGTTTTTCTTTTCAACACGTCGCTAACGAATAAACAACGCTTTCCTTTGTGAATTGGTGGATAGGTAGGGTGTTCTGCCTTGTTAGTTTGAAGTGACTTTGGATGATCAACACGGTAGAAATGTGGGATTCTTTCAAGCTGGGACAGAGGCAGAGGAGCAGCCGGCAGAACCATAGGGACCAGAGACGCAGCCCTGAAGGCAGAGCTGTGGAAGTCCAGATCTGCTGCACTGTTGGGGAGCCAGGGCTGAGTTGCAGCAGGGAGCTCTAGGCACAGAGATTCCGGCCATTCCTGAAGTAACATGGCAGCCGAGCACAATGAGCAACCAGAGAGAGCACGGTGGGGCCCTTGGCAGAGGGCCCAGTTAAGGGAGACATCACCAGGCAACAGGGCCTTGAGGGTGGACTCAGAATGGGGAAGAGAATCTGACAGGAGGGCAGATGCTGCAGAGAAGGGTCCTGCTGCCTACAGCCTGGGGGCATGCGGTCACCACCAGGGCAGGTGCCTTGTTGGTGGTATCACCACAGTGCCTCCAGCAGGGTGGCCTGCAAAATGTGAGGATTTGATTCTGCACTTTCCTTACATTCCACAGACAGCTGTGTGTAGTGTCCCTGTGCCCCCAGCATGGTGTTCCTTGTTTCCTTGAACCTTTCCCATTTATTTCATATTATTCTTATCATTGCTGGTTAATACATGGTATGTGGTTTGAACGTAATGCAGTGATCAGTGGGCTAGGAACGCATCTAATCCAGAGAGAGAGCAGCTCATGGGGAAACACCAATCCCTGTTCTAAGTGACACCAAAGAGACGTGGGATCAAACCCGAGGTCAAACCCAGAGTTGGCCTTTGACGTGGGATGTCCGGATGATGGCCAACGGTGACATACTGAAGGAGGTGGAATTTAATCCTCCCACAGCTGCTGACCAAGAGCGAGAAGGACTTATGGAGAGGAGACAAAGGGGGGATATGATAGAGGTCTATACAATCATGCCTGGTGTGGAAAAAGTGAATAAGGAAAAGTTATTTACTTATTCCCACACTATAAGAACTAGGGGTCACCAAATGAAATTAACAGGCAGCAGGTTTAGAACAAACAAAAGGACATTTTTCTTCACGCAGTGTATAGTCAACCTGTGGAACTCCTTGCCAGAGGATTTGGTGAAGACCAGGACTTTAACAGGATTAAAAAAGAGCTACATAAATTCATGGAGGTTAGGTCCATCAATGGCTATTAGCCAGGATGGGTAGCAATAGTGTCCCTAGTCTCTGTCTCGAAATGGGTGACAGGAGAGGGATCACGTGAGGATTACCTGTTGTGTTCCCTGCCTCTTAGGGTTGCCAGATGGTTTAACCAAAAATACCGAGCAGCCGCCCCCCAAAAAAAACCCCACTGGGGAAAAAATTCTGTTGAGAAAAAAAAAGGGGGGGGGGAGACCAAAGTTGTTGACCAAAAAAAAGGACCCCAAGAGTTATTAAGCAAAAATTTTAAAAAATAAAACAGCATTAAAACAGCATGGCCCCTTTAAGAAAAGTCTTTAGGCTTTTTGCCAGCGGCCATCTTGTTTTCTTGATCGGAGACAGAAGTCAGCTTCCCTGTGGAACCAGGTAAGTGGGAAGTCCAGGGCCCTGGGGGGAGCTCTGGGGGTCCGGGGGGGGGGGCCTGGAGGGTCAGGGGCTGTGCCCAGTTGCTGAGTGTGTTGTAGGGTTGCCAGGTGTCCAGTATTTTCGCCTCCTGGCAGGGAAAAAAAACAGAAAATACCAGACATTTTAGGTGTCCAGTATTTTCTGTTTTGTTTTTTTTTTTTACCAAACAGGAGGCGAAAATACTGGACTGTCCGGGTCAATACCAGACACCTGGCAACCCTACTCCCTCTGGGGCATCTGGTATTGGCCACTGTTGGCAGACAGGATACTGGCCTAGATGGACCATTGGTCTGACCCAGTATGGCCATTCTTATGTTATGTTCTTATGGCCGCAAGCAACCAGCCAGACAGGTGAGAGACATCCAGCCATGAAAAGAGTGGACAAAATGAACTTGGGAAGTAAAACCTGTTCATCAGTCGTACAAGGGAATGTGCAGACTAAGGGAGAGGTGGGGCATGAATGTGTGGACGGCAAAGTAAGGTGACCACATAACAGTGTTTAGCACACTGGATGCTCTTCAGTCCATGAATTATGCTTCTCCGGGATGATGAGGGAACATACTCCACATTAAAAAAAAAATAGTCAGGGGAATGTAATAGAAGGAGGGCCTGAAACTTCAGGTTCTGGAGCAGAGGCCTCGTACAAGACCTGAGGCCTGAGCTAAAGTAGTCAAAACTGTGCAGCTACAAAGCAAAGAAAGGTGCTACCGGAGCATCTCAACACCAAACACGTTCCACATAGGTAATGGGAACACGCTGACTCATCTGAAGGAGAAGGTCAGGGATAACAGCATGACGGATAGAAATGTTCTGGTTAAACCCACATGTACAAGTTGTAACCCCTCCTGTTCACCAGCCCCATGTGAGGTTATTCAGCATAGGGAAAGCCTTGTGACTTCTTACACAACTGTGAGAGGCTAGGCCTGAGGCTTCTTGGTGTGTTCTGCATTGTGTATTATTGTGTGCACGGGCGGCCCGTGGCTATAGGCGGACTCGGCTGCTGCCTAGGGCGCCGCCGCCCGGGGCACCCGCCGATGACGTCAGTCCATTGATGGCCCTGCAGGCGGGGGCGCCGATCGCACATTCCGCCTGGGGCGCCAGCTGCCGCAGCTGGCCTCGGGCCACTCCTGAGTGTGTGTGCACCTCAGACCAGACCCACTCAGACAAACCACTGGAAACAGGCTTTATTCTGTCAAAAAAACCATAGAACAGGATCGCAGTTCAGCAGCCACCTCTCAGCATGCTGCCTGCCTGCGGCTTCCAGCTCAGTCCCTGTGGAGACTCTGCCGGGGGCAGAGGGCACATCCTGGCAGAAACCAGGAAGTTCTCCCAATGTGCTGCAGTTTGTTGTCCACAACTTGTAGTTCCCAGGGCTGCTGTTGAAGCACACTGGGCCTTGGGCTACACCCATAACAGACAGATAGAGAAATGGATTTCACCCTGACACACCAGGAGTAATACGTAGATCGTTTGTATGTAAAGATGTATCTCGGGGCAAAGTCTTTATCCGGCTGAGGGGAGAAATGAAAGTCCTGTCTTTCCCTGAGCTGGTCCATTGTCACAAGATTGTGTGTGCTAGTGTGTCACCATTGAGCTGGGGGACTAGCACTGTGCTTCATCGAGAATAAACCAGCACATTTCTGAGTCTATGGACTTATTGGGCAGCTCAGTCAGAGCCTGCTGTCCCTGCTCTCCGTGCAAAGTTGGGAAAGCTTGCCGAAAGAACGCACACAGGTAGCCAAAAATCTGTCAGCAGCCCAATACAGTCTTCGGTTAACAAATCACCTCACGGCTGTGTGGGCATTTGCTAGAAGCATTTTGCTAGATGCGAAACGGTCCCGGAGAAAGGGTATAAGAAAGGGGCCAATCTGTGAAGCTTCAGAAGGGGTAGTTTAGAGTTACTGTCACTATCAAGATTGCTGGTCAGAATACTGGTTCAAGGGCAGGACCACTTGAGGGAGTAAGGTGTGTTGGCCCCTTTTTTCTCAAGGTGCTGAACTTCATTGTTAAAGTCAGAAAAGAACATAAGAACAGCCATGCTGGGTCAGACCAATGATCCATCTAAGCCAGGACCTGTCTTCCGACTGGGCCAATGTCAGGTCCTTCCGAGTGAAAGACCAGAACCTGGCTATTATTGAGGGATCCATCTCCTGTCCTCCAGTCATGTTATCTGGCAGTCAGAGTTTAGGGACATGCAGAACATGGGATGGCATACCTGAACATCTTGGCTAACAGCCATTGAGAGACCTATTTATTTACCCTTTTATGTCACACTTAACAAGCCCTGGCAGGAGTGATTTAGTGGTGGCTGGTCCAGCCATGAGCAGGGAGTTAGACTAGATGACCTCACACATTCTCCTCCAATCCTACTTGTCTAGGTTTCCATTACTCTACCCAGGAAATTATCTAGTTCTTTTCTGAGACCCATTATACTTTGGACTTCACAACTTCCCCTGCCAATGAGTTCCACAGGTTGACTGTGTGTTTTGTGTAGAATTTCCTCTTCTTTATTTTAAAACTCCTGCCTATTAATTTCCTTGTGTGACCCCGGTTTTTTTCCTGTTAGGTGAAGGAGAAAACAGAATTTCCAAATTCACTTTCTCCACACCAGTCACAATTTTATAGACCTCTTCTACATCCCTTCTAAGTTGTAGCTTTTGCATGCTGAAAAGTCCCAGTATTTTTAATCTCTCCTCCTATGGCAGCCGTTCCAAAACCATAATAATTTTGTTACCCTTCTCTGTACCCTTTCCATTTCTAATAGATCTGTTTTGAGATAAGGCGAAAAGAACTGCATGCGGTATTCATGATGTCAAGTTTTACACAATGGCATTATTATTCTTTCTCTGTTCCTTTCCTAAGGCTTCCAGACCTTCTATTAGTTCTCTGAAAATGTCTGTTCAATATGCAGCAGTGGTGAAAAACGCTATCTACAATGACCCCAAGATTTTTCTTGATGGGTAACAGCTAATTTCAACCCCATCATTTCATATGTGTAGTTGGGATTGTGTTTTCTGTTGTGCTTTACTGCTATCATGTCAATCTTTTTAAAGCCTAGAAGTAGATCCTCCTCTTAACCTCATGGTGACATTCCTCCCCGTATGGTTATGACAGAATTATGACATGTACAATGTATTTTGTACAAGCTATGTCTTTTCAGATGTCATCCGAGAAGTTATGCTTTGCTGACAAGGATTATCCTATTTGTTGGAAGGACTTCAGTTTGCTCTGACAATTGGATATCGGCAAATCATTTCTTCCCCTTTCCCAGGGGAGGCTCCCAAGCTGTTGTGCCCAAGGGTCATTTTTCTTTTCTTCTTACTGCCCAAGGAGATGAGGGATTTGTCTGTGAATCTTGCCCAACCTGAGAGTCCCCAGAGACTCCACAGGAGAATCATAAAGATGGCTGCCCAGTAGGGCGTGTGTCAGACAGGTGAGATCCATTCCACGATTCTCTGGGTTCTGCCTTCCTGTCACAGGATGGAGGTTTCCACTCGCGGCTGAGTGAGAATGTGGTGAGTTGCTTGATTCTGTATTACATTTAGTGCTAAGGGCCCAGGAGGGTTCCAGAGTTTAAGTAAAGAAACATCATAGCCGGAATTCACCAGCAGAATAACTTGAACTGTTTAGTATGATCAGGAAAAAACACTGGATTTATCTGGTAAAATTGGAATGAGAAATGTACTGGAAATATTTTAGACCAGTGTTTTTCATAGTGGTCCGTGGATCCACTCTGAGAAATCTGCTCACTGGCCCCTGTGGTGTGTTTATGTACCGGCTCTGCAGCCACGGAGCTTCACCAGCTCCCATTGGCTCTGGTTCGCTGTTTGCAGCCCAGGGGCGCCACAGCTGGTGGCGACCCAGCCCACACCACTGTGGCTGCAGAGCCGGGAAACAAACAAACTGCAGGGGCCAGTTAGAGGTTTCTCAGTGGATCCGCGGGCCACTTTTAAAACAAATCTTTGTCTAAACCAGTGTTTCTCAAACATCAGTTCCTTGTTTCTTACTTTGTCCTTCTACCTGCCTCAGTCACTTTCTTTGGGGGGGTGAGCATGGTGAATCTTCCTCTAGTTCACTAATGTTTTCCAAATAAACAACTTCACTTCACAGGCAGGAAGTGCCACCAAAGCCTCTGCAGTGGACATCTGTGTTACGAGAGTTTTCACAACAAGAACGGGCTACCCACTGGCCAGATTTTGCTCTCACTTTCTTCCTTCACTGGGTCACTCAAGCTTGACACAGGCCTCTCTGAAAGCAGAGCCAGGGCCCCTTTGTTTGGAGTCCCCATTTCATGCCCTGTCTCAGCATACTACATGGACTGGGAGTTTCCTTCAGACTCTTCCAGGACCCTAAAGACATATCTCCACTGAAGAGCAAAAATCAAATTAAACTACACAACTTCAGCTACGTCAATTGCGTAGCCGAAGTCGAAATCGTTTAATTCGGCTTTTGGTGCTGTCTACACAGCAGGCAGTCGAAGGAAGAATGCTCTTCCTTCAACTTCCTTTACTCCTCATGCAATGAGGGTAACAGAAGGCAGAGTAAGATGTCCGCCACCTGGAAATTATTTTGCAATAACGGCTTGCTGTGTAGACATGCACTTTGTTATTTCAAAATAACATCAGTTATTCTGAACTAATGCTGCTGGGTAGACGTACCCTAAGAGAATAACCATTTCTGTATGAGGACCTAAAGCTGTGACTTTCTCAGAGTTGAGTCGAAAGTTAAAGACCAAGGGTGAATCTGGTCCCGTTGAGATCAGAGGCAAAACTCTCAACAAGGCCAGGAGTTCACCCTGTATCCACGTATAAGAACTTAAATAAATGGCTTGATTCACACTGGCCATGAGTTGCCCAGGACTTCACTTGGAATCATCCTGTGGCTTCTAAGAACTGGTGAGGCCATTTGGACCAAATTGGAACTGAGAGGAAAATTGCTGACCTCTCAAAATCATAGGCTCGGAAGTTCAGAACAATTAGGAAAAAAATTAAGGGAGGAGAGGGGTCTGCTCTCTCAGTGCCCCTGCAGCTCTAGATCTAGAATGGGCAGCCAGCACCAAAGGGCAGTTTCTGGCTTTGAGGAAATCAGGTGGTGTTGGAAATCTCACTGGGGCAGTTTGAGGAACACCCAACCTGTGTGTGTGCGGGGACCAGGGAGGTATGCAATATCCAGATGTCAGTGACGTGGAAATTGGGTGAAATGGGGAGGGACATCCTGCCAAAGCACTGACCAAAGAATCATAATGGATCCTCCTGTGAGAGGAGTGTCTCAGACTGTGACATAACTTGGACCACACTGTAGCAGGCTGTCTCTGTCACCATCCCCCATCCAGACCATTCCTCTGCCCATAAGCAACCCCACTACAGCCTAAGGGCACCATCAACCATGGATTGTGATGGGCTACCATACATTCATGGTGTGTGGCATTTTCAGGAAGTTACTCATTCTGGCTCTTTGTAGTCTCCACCTCCTCTGTCCCACCCTCTAGGGCTGTCCCTCTCTCCATCCCTGCACAGGCTGAGCAGCTGTCGGCGTTCCCTTCCCCCCAGACAGGCAGCTCAGGCTGATCTCCCCCTTTTCCCCACTGCAGGTAGAGTCTGAGTTCAACCTAATCCGAGGAGATGGTTCTGTGAGGTGTCACTGTAGGGTCTGGCACTTGGTTTGGTCCTGGGGGAGGGGTGTCGTTGTGTGGCAGGGCTGGAAGTTCTAGTGGTGAATGTTCTGCATAGACATGTGGCCAGCACTAGGGGTGTGGAAAGGAGCGGGATGTACACAGGCCGACAAGCAGCACTGAGAGTTGTGCTGAGGCAAAGCAGCATGTAGCCGGGCGGGCAGGTAGGTGGACAGAGCTGCTGAAAGTAAATTGTTCTTTGTGATTGTTGGTCCAAGGTCAGCGCTGGGACCTTCCCTGGCCCTGAGTGCATTTGGGGGGGGGTCTCAGAGTCTCTGCCCTGGCAAGCCGCAGAACTGCAGCTTGGGGGTCACATTTTTTTCTCACTCTTATTTACAGTCATGGTTGTAATGTAAAATTAGGCCTTTCACCCGTGGGAAGAAACATTGATCTCTAAGGGTGCGTCTACACTGCACCTTTATGAAAACACTGCACACTGTGTGAAAACATCCACACAGTGTGCAGCGGCAGTCAAAAAGGCAAATAGGATGTTAGGAATTATTAAGAAAGGGATAGAAAATAAGACACAGAATATCTTACTGCCCCTGTATAAAACTATGGTACGCCCACATCTTGAATACTGTGTACAGATACGGTCTTCTCACCTCAAAAAAGATATTTTGGCCTTGGAAAGGGTTCAGAAAAGGGCAACTAAAATGATTAGGGGTTTGGAACAGGTCCCATATGAGGAGAGGCTAAAACAACTGGGACTTTTCAGTTTGGAAAAGAGGAGACTAAGGGGTGATATGATAGAGGTATATAAAATCATGAGTGGTGTGGAGAGGGTGAATAAAGAAAAGTTTTTCATTAGTTCCCATAATATAAGAACTAGAGGACACCAAATGAAATTAATGGGTAGCAGGTTTAAAACTAATAAAAGAAAGTTCTTCTTCACACAGTGCGTAGTCAACCTGTGGAACTCCTTGCCAGAGGAGGCTGTGAAGGCTAGGACTATAACAGAGTTTAAAGAGAAGCTAGATACATTCATGGAGGTTAGGTCCTGGCCACTGTTGACAGACAGGCTACTGGGCTAGATGGACCTTTGGACTGACCCAGTACAGCCATTCTTATGTTCTTATGTTCTTATGTTCTTTTGAGATAACGAGAGTTATTTCAAAATAACAACGTGAGCGTCTACACCGCCATTCCGCCATTTCTAAATAATTTTGAAATCATGGAGGGCTTTTTCCAAAATCAGTAAACCTCATTCTATGAGGAATAACACCTACTCCAAAATAGCTATTTCAAAATAAGGCGTGTGTAGACGCTCCATTGCTGCTGTTTTGAAATAGCCCCTCGCCAGGGCCATTCTAAGTTATTCCTCCCCACTGCCTCCTGGGGCTCGAAATCTACATCTACATTAGCAAAGCCTGCCTCAGACTAATTTTGAGGCTTCCCTGCAGAGTAGATGTGCTATTTCAAAATAAGCTATTTTGGAATAACTATTCCGGAATAGCTTATTTGAAAGTAGCAGTGCAGTGTAGACGTACCCTTAGTGACACTGCTAGCCATATTCTTCATAGAGATAATATAATATAATATAATATAATATAATATAATATAATATAAATCTTCTTTGTATGCATGTACTATGTTTATATCTGAAGTTATAAATATTGACTATGTATTTGCATTTTTAATGTAGTTACACCTGGGTACTGCCCACTAGGAAAGATGTAGATAGCAGCTTGAAAAGGGCTTTTTTAAGGCAATGAACCACTAGGAAAATCCATAGGCCTTAGGAGAAATTTATCCCCAACCTAGTGAGCCTTCCTCAGTATGCTCCATACAGCAAGGACCTGCTGTGAGGGCAGGGGATTGGATTTGATGGCCTCTCAAGGTCCTCCCAGTTCTAAGAGTCTATGGTTCTATGATTCTATGAATCAGGGCAGGATGGTCAAGGTGTGGGGTCCTATTCAAGGGAGCTATTTGGTCTGTAGCCTCTCTATTGTTGATTCATGCAGTGTCTGCTCAGAAAGCCTGCAGGTAACAGATGTTCGTAGACCAGAAGGGATCTTTGTGATCTTGCTTTTTCTTCCTGCAAAGCTCATGCCGGAGAATTTCCCCAAAATTATTTCTAGAACTCTATGCTATTGGTTCTCCACGTAGGGACTTCCAGGTCTCTTGGTACCTACAGGCTGTTTTCAAGTCAAATCTTAACCATCTTTGTGAAACTAAATAGATTGAGCTCTTTGAGTCTCCCCGTATAAGGCAGGTTTTCTCATCTTTTCTAATTACGTTGACTTTTCTCTGAACCCTTTTCAGTGTATCAATATCCATCTTTCATTGTGTTAACCAGAACTGGACACAGGATTCCAGCAGCAGTCGCACGAGAGACAAATATAAAGGTAAAATCATTTCGCTACTTCTCCTTCAGATTTCTCTGTTTGTCATCCTGTGATAGCATTAGCTCTTTTAGCACAGGGCCACGCTGGGAGCTCATGGTTAGCTAATTATCCCTTCTGGCCCCCACAGCTTGGTCAGAGTCATTGCTCGTTCCATGATAGCCCTCCATCATGAAAGCACCACCTACATTTTCTTTATTCCCAGATGTGCATATCCATCTGGCTGTATTAGAACACATCATTTGATCTGACTCAGTTTGCCAACTAACCAGATTACTCTGAATCTGTGGTCTAGCCTCTTTATTATTTACAATCCCCGGTTTATGTGTCATCAGCAAACAACATCAAGATCCAGGCAGGAGAAGAGTAAACAGATGAGTTGCTGAGAAGTGTCTCTGCTTCAACTTGTCAGTTAACATCTGTAATTTATGTATCAGGCAAAGCTGCAAGAAAGTGTCTCCGCAAAAGAGATAAGGGAAGTAACCAAGGTGGAGGCCCAAATCCAGAAATACCAACATCCTTGCACCCTTCATTCCCATTCTATTCAATACAAAGTCATAGCCCAATAGGGGTGCGTCTACACAGCAGCGTTATTCCGAAATAAAAATGTGAGCGTCTACGCAGCAATTCCATTCTTTTGAAATAAATTTGAAATAACGGGCGGCTTATTCCAACTTCTGTAAACCTCATTCCACAAAGTATAATGCCTCTTCTGCAAAATTTTGGAATAGCAGTAGTGTGGATGCTCCACTGCTGCTATTTCGAAATAGGTCCTCCCCAGGGCCATTCAAAGTAATTTCTCCCCAGTGCCTCCTGGGGCTCTAAATCAAGGTATCACATCCACATTAGGGGAGCCTGCCTCAGACTAATTTAGGGGCTTCCCTATCATGTAGACATGTTGTTTCGAAATAAACTATGGGGGGAAAACCATGCTCCTTTTCAGTTTTGGAATTGCAACGTGGAACAGACCTATCATGCATATATTTCTGCTTCTCACAGGGACAGCCCCAGATCGTCCAGCAAGAGCTATCATAAAATCCTAGAATCCCAGGGCCAGCAGAGACCTCAGGAGTCATTGAGTCCAACCTCCTGCCCAAAGCAGGACCAACCCCAACTCAATCATCCCAGCCAGGGCTTTGTCAAGCCAGGACTTAAAAACCTATAGGGATGGAGATTCCACCCCCTCCCTAGGGAACCCATCCCAGTGCTTCCCCACCCTCCTAGTAAAGTAGTTTTTCCCAATATCCAATCTAGACCTCCCCCACTGCAACTTGTCATGGGTGAATGGGGATGCAGGGCATTATGTGACCTTCTTGAGGCAGTCAACCGAATGCCTAACAGCTAGAAAAGAGTGTGTCCCTGAAACAAGGACATAAAGGCCTTTTGAAAATATGTATTTAGTTGTAAGTATTATGACTGGATAATCTCACTATCCATGTAAATGTCCAAGCCCTTCATGATTCTTGCTTAGTTCATGGCCTCAACCACATCTTGTGTCAGAGAGTTCCCCAGTCTAATTAGTGTGAAGAAACCATTCCTTTTTTAACTGTTTTGAATTTGCCATGGTTCATGTTGAACAAATGTCCCTTGTCCTTGTCTTATGAGACAGAGAGAACACATTCTCCATCTAGAATCTATGAGTTGGTATCACAGATTTTTCCCCAAGTCTCCTCTAATTTATCTCCTTTGTAAGGTAACAGTCCCAGTCTTCTTAACTTCTCTCTCCATTTTGATCATTATCCTTGCCTTTGCATGAACCCCTCTAGAATGGCAGTATCCTGTTCTAGAAGGGTTCCAGTACTACACAGAAGAGTCTAGAGGAGGGTGAAACGTTGACCGACTGATCTCATCGCATTGCATTTTCTATTTCATTTAGCTTCTCCTCCTGCTTATACTATGACCAGGGTTTCACAGAACTGCATAGCATACGGCCCAAGTCCTTGTCCTAAGTTTATAACGTTAAATTAGAACCTTGTTAGTTGTTTGAGGAGTTCAAGATTTTCCCTCCAATTGGGCAGACAGTGATTGACATCCAAATTCCCCTCCCATCATGTTGTCCATCCACGAGACTTGGTTATCTCCCTCCAAAGACTTCCCTGAACGACACTTCATCCTAAATAATCAATTGCTATCTGTAAATGTTGGCACCTTACTGCACCCACTTTTTAGATCCCTAATATGTATAAAATATTCATCATACTATTTGTTATAAATTGTATAACCACCTCGCTGTGCTTCTCTCCCTTCATAGGCACCATGAGCATTTCTAAGCCCAATCCAGGCATTAACCACCTCATGGCAACTTTCAACTATACCCACCTTAACCCTTCAGCATTTGTCCTTATGGGCATCCCTGGCCTGGAAGGTGCCCACATGTGGATTTCCATCCCTTTGTCTATGTTCTACATTATCAGCCTGCTGGGAAACTTCAGTTTTGTTTGTGGTAGTCAAAGAGCAGACCCTGCACCAGCCAATGTACCTTCTCCTCTGCATGCTGGCCCTCACAGAAATTGGGACTTCTACCTCTGTCATACCAAAGGTGCTGTGTATATTTTGGTTCAATTTGAAAGACATTACATTGGGTGGCTGCCTCACCCAGACTTTCTTCCTTCACACATTTTCTATGACACACTCAGCCATATTGGTGACAATGGCCTTTGATCGCTATGTGGCCATATGTAACCCCCTGAGATATGCCACCATCCTCACCAACACACAAATAGCTAAACTTGGGCTAGTGGGCTTGCTAAGAGCTGTTCTCTTCATTCTGCCCATGCCCCTGCTCCTAAGCAGGCTGCCGTTCTGTGACAACCGCATCATCCCCCACACGTACTGTGACCATATGTCTGTGGCAAAGGTGTCGTGTGGGAACATCACATTAAACAAGACTTATGGGTTAGTGGCAGCATTTATAGTAATTGTGTTAGACCTGACGCTCATTGCTCTGTCCTATGGCTTGATCATCAGGGCCGTCCTCAGAATCTCCTCCAAGAAAGCCCACCTGAAAGCCCTCAGCACCTGCACAGCCCACATCTCTGTGATGCTCATATCATACCCTCTCTTACTTTTCTCCACTCTCACACATCGGTTCGGTCAGGGCATCTCTCCACATGTGCACATCATCTTGGCCAACCTCTATATCCTTGTCCCGCCCTTGCTCAATCCTTTCATTTATGGGGTCAAAACCAAAGAGCTTCATGACAAGCTGGGCCAATACATCTGCAGGATGTTACCCCTTGGGGCTACTGACATTAAACCTGGCTGAGCAGAGAGGGAAAGGCCATGTCCTCATTAATCCAGGGTGCTATCTCCTAATTTGGTTAAGATGAAGCAACATGGAAATTCAGTCTAAGAAGTCCCTCTGATCTATCCCTCTATCACCAAACGCTGCTCTTTCCATTTCTGGGATCCCTCTTTCTGACCATCACCTTATCATTTTCAGCATGACCTGTCCACCCCCATCTTCACACAATCTGTCACTCAGCCTTTCTGTGGTATCATAAGAACATAGGAACAGCCATATGGGGTCAGATCAAAGGTACATCTATCCCCACATCCTGTCTGCCAACAATGGCCAATACCAGATGCCCCAGAGGGAAGTAACACAACAGGTAATCCTCACGTGATTCCCCTCCTTTCACCCATTCCCAGACAAACAGAGGTTAGGGAAACCATTCCTACCCATCCTGGCTAATAGATTCATGGAGCTTAGGTCCATCAATGGCTATCTAGATCTTTTTTGAACCCTGTTAAAGTCCTAGTATCCACACCACCAGGACATACTGCATTTTTCTGAAGCAATATGGCTTTCCTGTAGACCACGTGTGAACAGGTTTCTGGGTCAATTTCAGGAAGAGAAACTATGGTTTTTGATAGCCTAAGAAAGTAACTCCAATGCTGAGCTTCTTAATTATATGTACAATTGTGGTGTAGTGAGGGGCTGTCTGCTCTGTAACCCAGGGTCCCCCTGTGCTGTGATGTGAGATTCTCACTGACTCTCCCAAATGTGGATTAACCCAGACACCTAGGCTCAGCCTCCCAGGGAGAGAGACAAAGGGAGGAAGGTAGAGAACAGCACCTGGCTGGGGGGCAGGGCCTGGGAAGGAGGCAGTTGCTGTGTGGGAAGCATGGAGAGAAGAGGATAAGCTGGGGGCATAGTGGGGATGGATCCCTAACTCTAGGGTCTGAGGCATCCTGGTTCTGGCCTCTGTAGCCACATCACATATGTTCTGTATCCTGAAGGAACAATAAACCCTTCCTTATTCTATGACTGGCAGAGTCTGTTCTTGCTGCTATGGGGATGCAGGAACAGGGAACCCCAGCTGCATTGTCACAACAATGATCCAGGTGTAACTGCCACCAGGCAGATTTGAACCTTGGACCCATGGAGCTTAGTGTAGGAGCTTCTACTGTTTGAGCTAAAAGCCAGGTGCTTATCAGCCCACGCTGTAGAGCTCCCTTGTGCCTATCTGTTGCCGTATGTGGTCTAAGTGCCACTGCATGGCACAGGGACCGGTTACATAGGGAGCAAAATTTACCAGATTTTTCTATGTCCCATAATTCAGAAAGCCTGTATTATAAACCAAATATTCCCATTGGAAACTGCTAATACAGAAAAGATGCTGCAGAATTAAAGACATTGTACTAGAGTTTGTTTCTGAAAGTTGTGGAATGGTGTGTTTTTTGAGAGCTGGGCTGTGTTACCCTGGATTTGAGGGGTGTGTACATCCAGAATCAGTAAAGTTCCAGCATGAAGCACAAGCTGACTTGGTCATCTGAACCTAACAGCAGAAGGTCACACATTAGCCAGAGAAAATGATTGATGAGTGCGTAAAAATGGGGTGATTTGAGGGTTACCACCCCTTTTTAGTACTCCCTACAATGCTAACTAGGTAACAATTAGTAACTACTCACCCACCGGACAGGATTTTATAACATGTGACTCGTCTGGGGCAAGAGATAATAAGACTCAAGACAAACCAACTACTAGTGGTGGAGGTTCCTTAATTTAAGCACCTGAAGACGCTGATGATACTCTGCTTTGTAGATTATGAAAATGTCAATTAGAGGGCTTTCCGCAGGCTTGCTTCACAGGAATCAGACCAGAACGGTATGTGACGTCAGCCCAGGAACTGTCTGTGTATGTTTGTGAAAGAGAGGCTCTCAGACGGGAATGTCTAATTTCTCATGCATTGCTATGTCTAACATGGGAGCTGCATGCTTGATGTAACCCTCTTACTGCTGGTATAATTTCATCTTAATAAACTTGCCAGGAAGGCACAGGTAAATTCCCTAGTTTGGCATTTTTCACTGACAGCCAACAGTAATTAGCTACACCAGGGCTGTGTCTAGACTGGCCAGTTTTTCCGCAAAAGCAGCCGCTTTTGCGCAAAAACTTGCCAGCTATCTACACTGGCCGCTTGAATTTGCGCAAGAGCACTGACGTTCTAAGAAATCAGTGCTTCTTGCGCAAATACTTTGACGCTCCCATTCGGGCAAAAGTCCTTTTGCGCAAAACCTTTTGCGCAAAAGGGCCAGTGTAGACAGCTCAGTTTTGTTTTGCGCAAAAAAGCCCCGATGGCTAAAATAGCAATCGAGGCTTTCTTGTGCAAAAGTGCGTCTAGATTGGCCACGGATGCTTTTGCGCAAAAAGTGCTTTTGCGCAAAAGCGTCCGTGCCAATCTAGAGGCTCTCTTGTGCAAATACTTTTAACGGAAAACTTTTCTGTTAAAAGCATTTGCGCAAATTCATGCCAGTCTAGACGCAGCCCAGGAGTTGTTAAAAATACAAAAGGTGCAGGGATGGACATACCCCAACCCTGGACGGTCTAACATATGCCATTAGCCTTGTTGGCATAAAGAGCACACTTTTGACTCATTTCCTGGTCCCAGTCCACTGCAATTCCCAGGTCATTTGCTGCAGAACTGCCCGTTAACCAGTCGGCCCCCAGCCTGTAGCTGTCCATGCGATTTTTCCTTCCTAAGTGCAGGACTCTGCACTTGTTCTTGTTGAACCTCATCAGATTTATTTTGACCCAGTCCTCCAATCTGTTTGAGTCACTCTGGACCCTATCCCTGCCCTCCAGCGTATCTGCCTGTCCCGGAGAGGCATAAGGATCTTGCAGAAAAACCTCTAGCACAAAAACAGACGGAAAGAGAGTATGCAAATGAAGCACGGGAAAATGCTAATCTGCGCTGCATTTGCATTGGATCTTGCAGAAGAAGTCATAGTGAAGACGAAGCCTCAGTGTCATCTGTGAACTTGTTGAAGGTGCAAACCAGCCCCTCATCCTGTTCATTAATTAAGATATTGAACAAAACTGGACTGGACCTCGGGGGCTCTCTGCTTGATACCGGCGCCAACAAGACATTCAGTTGTTGTTCACTACCCTTTGAGCCTGATAGCTTTATATCCCCCTGATAGTCCAGTCATCCAAGCCAGACTTCTTTATCATTCTGGCAAGTCTGTATCAAAGTCTTTGGTAACATCAAGATATGTCATGTCCACCGCTTTCTCCGGTTATCTCATCATAGAAAGGAGTCAGGTTGGCTAGGCATGAGTTGCCCTTGGTGAATCCATGCTGGATGTTCCTGATCACCTTCCTCTGCTCCACGTGTTTCAAAATAGATCCCTTTATGAACTTCTCCAGGATTTTTCTAGGGACTTGAAGAACAGTATTAGAAGAACGGCTAGCCAAAAATGCAAAAGTAATAGCATGATTTTTAAGGACACCAAAAGCAGGGAGCCTGCTAAATAATCAGTGCGGCCATAGGACAATCTAGATGCTAAAGGGGCACTCAAGGTAATTGGAGAGAAACTAAATGAATTCTTTGTGTCAGTCTTCACGGCTAAGTACGAGAGCTTAACCAAACTGGAGCCATTATTTTTAGGTGACAAATATGAAGAACTGTCCCAGACTGAGGTGTCATCGGAGGAGGTTTTGGAACAAAATGATAAACTAAACAGTAACAAGTCACCTGGACCAGATGGTATTCCTGCCAAAGTTCTGAAAGAACTCAGATGTGAAATTGCAGAACTACTAACTGGTTTGTAACCTATCCTTTAAATCAGTGTCTGTACCTAATGACTGGAAGATAGCTAATGTGACACAAATTTTTAAAGGGGGGTCTACAGGTGATCCTGGAAATTACTTGCTGATAAATCTAACTTCAGTAGGAGGCAAATTGATTTAAACTACTAAATAACAAAATTGTCAGACACATACATCAACATAGTTTCTGTAAAGGGAAATCATGCCTTACTAATCTTCTAACGTTCTTTGAGGGGGTCAACAAGCATGTGGACAAGGAGGATTCAATGGAAATAGTGTACTTAGATTTCCAGAAAGTCTTTGACAAGGTTCCTCACCAAAGACTCTTAAGCAAATTAAGCTGTCATGAGTTCAGAGGGGAGGTCCTCTCATGGGTTCAGAGGGGAGGTCCTTTCATGGTTAAAATATAGGAACAAAGGGTAGGAATAAATGGGCCATTTTCAGAATGGAGACAGGAGAGCAGTGGTGTCCTCCAGGGGTCCATACTGGGTCCAGTCCTACTCAATATATTTGTATATGAGCTGTAGAAAGGAGTAAACAGCGAGGTGTCAATGTTTGCAGATGATACTGAACTGCTGAAGATGGTTAAATCTACATTAATGGGGGCTATATTCACTGCTACCCCTCAAGAGAGAGATCTTGGAGTCACTGTGGATAGTTCTCTGAAAACAGCCACTCAGTGTGCAGCGGCAGGCAAAAAAGCAAATGGAATGTTAGGAATCATTAAGAAAGGGACAGAGAACAAGGCAGAGAATATCTCAATGCTTCTCTATAAATCCATGGTACACCCACATCTTGAATAATGTGTGCAGATGTGGTCACCTCATCTCAAAAAAGTTTTCTTGACATTTGAAAAAAACATCAGAAAAGGGCAACAGAGATGATTAGGGGGTTGGAACGGCTGCCATATGAGGAGAGATTAATAAAACCGGGACTTTTCAGCTAGGAAAAGGGAGGCTATGCTAGCGCTCCATAAAATCATGACTGGTGTGGAAAAAGTGAATATAGAAGAGTTATTTACTTCTTTTGTAACACATGAACTAAGGGGCACCCAATGAAATTAGTACATTGCAGATTTACAATGAACAAAAGGAAGTACTTCTTCACACATCAACCTCTGGAACTCCTTGCCACAGAATATTTTGGGCTACGTCTACACTGCAATCCTCTTGCGGAAGAGGAAATGCAAATGGAGCATTGGTTTCCATATGCAGCACTCTCATTTGCATTTCCTCTTCCTTTCCCTTTTGCGCAAGAGGTTTTTGCACAAAAAAGCGATGTGTAAATGGCACCTTTTTGCACAAAAACCTCCTTTTGCACAAGAGCCATTCTTCAAAGGAAAAAGGGAGGGGGATGCTCATTTCCTCTTCCACAAGAAGATTGTAGTGTAGACGTAGCTATAAAGTCCAAGACTATACCAAGGTTCAGAAAAGAGCTAGAAAGATTCATGGAGGTTAGGTCCATTAATGGCTATTAGCCAGAATGGGCAGAAATAGTGTTCCTTGCCTCTGTTTGTCAGAAGTTGGGAATGGGTGACAGGGGAGGGATCCCTTGTTCTGTTCAGTCTCGGTGAGGCACCTGGCATTTGCCACCGTTGGCAGACAGGATACGGGGCTAGCTGGACCTTTGGTTTGACCTAGTATGGCCATTCTTATGTTCTTCGGGACTGAAGGTTTTCTGCGGTTTGTGGTTTGTAGGGTTAGGTCATTGCTTTGGTACCTCTGTTTGGGTACATGGCACTATCTGCTGGTTTGTGGGGGGATCACTGTGGATGGAGGCTGAATAATCAGTATATCATTTGGAGAAAGGGCCAGTCAGCCAGGTGTTTGGAGGAGGATGGCAGTTCCCAGGGTTCCCAGACTGCACCCTGTGGGCAAAAATATTTCACATTCATACCTTCCCTTGCTCTAGGAACCTGTGAAGCAAGCAGGGGGCAGAGAGTGTAACCCAAATAAATCTCCAGGTGTGTTCCTTTTTTAATTCTCTCAGCACTGAGTTCTCACTTCAGCAGGGCACACCTGCATAAAACACCACCCTGTTGAAATAGACTTTCCCCGTGTCTCTGGCCCTGGGGCTAAGTAAATGGTGGTATGAACTGTAGGACATTTTGGCTCAGGAAGTAGTGAAAGAATCCCAGAGTGAGTATTCTGCTTGTAGGAGGGGGAAGGGATAGCTCAGTGGTTTGAGTATTGGCTTACTAAACCCAGGATAGTGAGCTCAATCCTTAAGGAGGGCACTTGTGGGTTTAGGGCAAGTTTGTCAGGGATGGTACTTGACCCTACTGCAAGGGGAGGGGACTGGACTCAATGACCTCTCAAGGCCTGTTCCAGCTCCATGAGATAGGCATATCTCTGTATATTAATGCAGAGTGGGCAAACCCATTTCTGCATTGATTTTGGAGAGATCAACATAATATAGTTGATGCTGAGAGCAGATGAATTGCTAGACGTGTTTGCATTGCAAGATATTTATCCACTTTGGACCTCACAAAGGGATATTGGGAAAGACCACCAATGCCACAATGCTGGGAGAAGAAAGACTTCCCCATGCCCTGTGGCTTCCGTTCATTCAGGATCACGTCCTTTGGCCTCCAGCGGGTGGAAGAGGCTTTTCCAGAGGTGAATGGATGGATATCACAACTGCATGGGTGGGGTTCAGCGCTGCACTGCTACAATCAGTTGAAAAGGATGTTTGGTCACATCACCTGGGGCAGCCTTGCCACACATAGTGGAGATGGCAGGACATTGCCCTCCAAAGCAAAGCTGCCATTAATTGGCAGGCTACACTGTCTGCAAGAGGCCGTTAGCTCTGAAAACCTGAGCCCACGTCACTGGTGAATCATTTCTTCACTCCCGGGGGAGGCTGTCAAGTGGAAGTTCTCCGGGGTCTATTTTCTGCCCTTCCCGCTGCTCACAGACAATGGAATTCTCCGGGAGTCCCACCAACCTTAAAATCCCCTGGGGCTATAAAGGAGAATTATAAAGGTTGCTTTCCACTGGCAGAATGTCAGGCATGAGCATTTCAGATATTGGTTCCCAGGACATTGTTTTTCTTTCGAAGAAAGGAGATTTCTTCTTTCTGCTCAGTGGGATACAGGTGCATGGCTTGCTTTTGCATTACATTTAGTGTTAAACTTAGGAACATCCCTGATAGATGTCTATCCAACTTGCTCTTAAACATGTGATGGAGATTCTACAACCCCCCCTAGGCAATTTATTCCAGTGTTTAACCACCCTGGCAGGTAGGAAGTTTTTCCTAATGTCCAACCTAAACCTCCTTTGGTGCAGTTTAAGTCCATTGCTTCTTGTCCTGTCATCGGGGGTCAAGGAGAACATTTCCCCCATCCTCCCTTTGTAACACCCTTTTTGGTCCTTGATAGCTGTGACCATGAGTAAGGGCAGCCAAAGCATCTGGAGCTTGTATCTGTACTACCAGAAAGATCACAACTAGAATGGGCAGCACACTGGCCAGATTCTGATCTCATATTCTGCCTTCCCTGGGTCACCCCAGCCTATACTGCTGTTGCAATCAAAACCCAGTGTATCTTTAATTGATGTGTCTGGAGGGGAAAATCTCAGGTTGGTTACCAAAAGTGTGTCTTGTCCTTCCCCTTGAAAGTGGGGTGAGCAGGGTTAGAAATTGTAACCCAGCAGTGTGACCATAATGACGAACAGCTGCCGATTGGCTTGTGCCCTGTGCTATGCGGGCATACAGGCTTTCCAAACATTTATTTAGTTTATTTAGCTGTAACTATTGTAACTGTAGCACCTTAAAGACTAACAAATAGATGTGTATATATATCCACTTCTTCAGATGAGTGGAGCAAGAGTCACAGAGAGGCACAGAAACCCCGACATTTAAAAAAGAAAAATATGGAAGGGGAATAAAAAAAAATCCTGTCAATTATAGTGTCTGTGCTAGATGAGGCTAATAGAGTGGGCTGTAAGTGACCGATACTTAGTTTTTTATGTCATTTTGGTGTTGAGTATAATGGCCCATCCAGTTAATGTTTTTGTTCAGTCCCTGGGCGAGGGTGTCAAATTTGCATATGCATATTTTTCTACTTTAAATTTTAGGGTTTCTGTACCTCTCTGTGCATCTTGTTCCACTCATCTGAAGAAGTGGGTTGTGCCCATGAAAGCTCATGATACTATCTAATCTATCTATCCATCTATCTATCTCTGTTGTGTGGTTCAGTGTATTTTTAGATCCAAGGGAAATTAGAACACACCAGAGAGAGAGAAACTTAACCACTTTCTTATTTATTATGAAGCTTGAGCAGTTAGAGCAATCCAAAAAGTTTTACAAATCCTACAGCCAGTACAATGGACATAAGCGAGGCAATAATTAGCAAGCATTAAGTAGTTAACACAATCCCATATATTTTGCAAGCACTATAACCGTTATTATAGTATAGATCAATGCAATAACTATGAATACAGAACAAGATATAATGCACTCTTCTACCATAATTCCTATTGCAAGCCAGTTATTGCAATATTAAACTCAGTTTGTTGGAATTGAAAGTTTTATTCTTTTTCAATTTGTATTTTAGGATTACTAAGGTAGCAATGTAAGATAACATATTATCACATTTAATATTTTATTAAACTAAGCCCTTTAGTAAGACATATATTTCTTTGTTTCAAAGCTTAATGAGTTTAGTAAGTAAAGAGACAGAGTTTTTGGTATTGTGTCTATGTTAATGAGATTAGAAATATTGAAGGCCCAGGCCTTCATCGTGAACTGTTTTGATTATAAGATTTAGTAAGGCAATTTACAATGCTGTTTGCTTTTGTTTAATATAAAACTTTGCTGTTTATATCTCTGTGAAAGACTGTTTGTGTGAATGAGATAACATGTGAAGGTCATCATTAGAGACAGATGGTCAGGATAGAAGGGGGGCAATGCGGGTGAAGACAAACTGTAAAAGACAGACTGTGAAGAGACATATCGGAGTCAGAGAAACCATCAGTACGTACCCACGATCAAGAATTGATCAGATTGGCAGATTGACAGCTCTAAAGGTGAAGGCATCCCTAAAAACAACTGATTAACAATCCAGGACAGGATGAGCCTCTTGGGGATGTTTTGGAAATGATTAACATCAACAAGATAACAGTAACCAGTCAAAGACTGACACAGCGAAATCCATAGACTTCAACAGGGAAAGAGGATTATAAAAGCACGGTGCCTTGCTATGGAACTTTGGGTTCATCTTGCCACGAACTCCAGAAGAGCATCAGATCGCAACCGACAAAAGGCCCTGCTCTCCCTCTGTGATCAATCTGGCTGGCCACTAGATTGATCCAAACTCTGGACTGGTAACTATAACATCGTCTGGTGGGACTGTGTGTGTATGGTGTTTGTGTGTGTGAGTGACTGAAAAGTATATGCTGCTTTTGTATTCTCAGTAAATGTGGCGTACTGCCTTTTCCCCTGTAAAAGATCTCATGTGCTTTGTTTAAGCATAACAAGTTCACTTACAATTCACCCGTTGCCCCCTACAGTGCTCTAGATAGGAGGTTCATGGTCTCTTTACATAAGAACATAAGAACATAAGAACAGCCGTACCGGGTCAGACCAAAGGTCCATCTAGCCCAGTATCCTGTCTGCCGACAGTGGCCAGCACCAGGTGCCCCAGAGGGGGTGGACCGAAGACAATGATCAAGCGCTTTGTCTCCTGCCATCCCTCTCCAGCCTCTGTCAAACAGAGGCCAAGGACACCATTTTATCCCCTGGCTAATAGCCTTTTATGGACCTAACCTCCATGAAATTATCTAGCTTCTCTTTAAACTCTGTTATAGTCCTAGCCTTCACAGCCTCCTCTGGCAAGGAGTTCCACATGCTGACTACACGCTGTGTGAAGAAGAACTTTCTTTTATTAGTTTTAAACCTGCTACCCATTAATTTCATTTGGTGTCCTCTAGTTCTTCTATTTAGGGAACTAATAAATAACTTTTCTTTATCGGCCCTCTCCATACCACTCATGATTTTATACACCTCTATCATATCCCCCCTCAGTCTCCTCTTTTCTAAACTGAAAAGTCCCAGTCGCTTTAACCTCTCCTCATATGGGACCCGTTCCAAACCCCTAATCAATTTAGTTGCCCTTTTCTGAACCCTTTCCAAGGCCAAAATATCTTTTTTGAGGTGAGGAGACCACATCTGTACACAGTATTCAAGATGTGGGCGTACCATAGTTTTATACAGGGGCAGTAAGATATTCCGGGTCTTATTTTCTATCCCTTTCTTAATAATACCTAGCATCCTATTTGCCTTTTTGACCACCGCTGCACACTGTGTGGAAGTTTTCAGAGAACTGTCCACGATAACTCCAAGATCTCTTTCCTGATTTGTCGTAGCCAAATTAGCCCCCATCATACTGTACGTATAGTTGGGGTTATTTTTCCCAATGTGCATTACTTTACACTTATCCACATTAAATTTCATTTGCCATTTTGTTGCCCAATCACTCAGTTTGGTGAGATCTTCTTGGAGTCCCTTACAGTCTGCTTCTGTCTTGACTATCCTAAACAGTTTGGTATCATCCGCAAACTTTACCACCTCACTGCTTACCCCTTTCTCCAGATCATTTATGAATAAGTTGAACAGGATTGGTCCTAGGACTGACCCTTGGGGGACACCACTAGTTACCCCTCTCCACTCTGAAAATTTACCATTTATTCCTACCCTTTGTTTCCTGTCTTTTAACCAGTTCTCAATCCAAGAAAGGACCTTCCCTCTTATCCCATGGCCATGTAATTTACACAAGAGCCTTTGGTGAGGGACCTTGTCAAAGGCTTTCTGGAAATCTAAGTATACTATATCTACTGGATCCCCCTTGTCCGCATGTTTGTTAACCCCTTCAAAGAACTCTAATAGATTAGTAAGACAGGATTTCCCTTTACAAAACCCATGTTGACTTTTGTCCAACAAATTATGTTCTTCTACATGCTTCACAATTTTATTCTTTACTATTGTTTCGACTAATTTGCCCGGTACTGAAGTTAGACTTACCGGTCTGTAATTGCCCGGATCGCCTCTAGAGCCCTTTTTAAATATTGGTGTCACGTTGGCTACCTTCCAGTCATTAGGTACGGAAGCCGATTTAAGGGATAGGTTACAAACCACAGATAATAGTTCAGCAATTTCCCATTTGCGTTCTTTTAGAACCCTTGGATGAATGCCATCCGGTCCCGGAGATTTGTTAACATTAAGTTTTTCTATTTGTTCCAAAACCTCCTCTAATGACACTTCAATCCGGGACAGTTCCTCAGATTCATTACCCACAAAGGACGGTGCAGATTTGGGAATCTCCCCAACGTCCTCAGCCGTGAAGACTGAAGCAAAGAAATCATTTAGTTTCTCCGCAATGGCTTTATCGTCCTTGATTGCGCCTTTTATAGTTCGATCGTCTAGGGGACCCACAGGTTTTTTAGCAGGCTTCCTGCTTCTAATGTACTTAAAAAACATTTTGTTATTTCTTTTTGAGTTTTTGGCTAGCTGTTCCTCAAAATCCTTTTTTGGTTTTCTTATTACATTTTTACACTTGATTTGACAGTGTTTATGTTCCTTTCTATTTATCTCACTAGGATTGGACTTCCACTTCTTAAAAGATGCCTTTTTGTCCCTCACTGCTTCTTTTACATGGTGGTTAAGCCACGGTGACTCTTTTTTAGGTCTCTTGCTATGTTTTTTAATTTGGGGTATACATTTAAGTTGGGCCTCTATTATGGTGTCTTTAAGAAGTTTCCATGCAGCTTGCAGGGATTTGGCTCTAGTCACTGAGCCTTTTAATTTCTGTTTAACTAACCTCCTCATTTTTGTGTAATTCCCCTTTTTGAAATTAAATGCCAGGGTGCTGGTCTGCTGAGGTGTTCTTCCCACCACAGGAATGTTGAATGTTATTATATTATGGTCACTATTCCCAAGCGGTCCTGTAACGGTTATTTCCTGGACCTGATCCTGCGCTCCACTCAGGACTAAATCGAGAATTGCCTCTCCCCTTGTGGGTTCCTGCACTAGCTGCTCCAAGAAGCAGTCATTTAAGCCATTGAGAAATTTTATCTCCGCTTCTCTTCCTGAGGTGACATGTATCCAGTCAATATGGGGGTAATTAAAATCCCCCATTATTATAGAGTTCTTTGTTTTGGTAGCCTCTCTAATCTCCCTCAGCATTTCAATGTCAGTATCCCTGTCCTGGTCAGGTGGTCGGTAATATATCCCTACTGCTAATTTCTTATTTTTGGAGCATGGAATTACTATCCATAGCGATTCTATGGAACATGTTGATTCATTTAATATTTTTATTTCATTTGATTCTACATTATCTTTCACATACAGTGCCACTCCGCCACCCACCCGGCCTGCTCTATCCTTTCGATATATTTTATATCCCGGTATGATTGTGTCCCACAGATTTTCCTCATTCCACCAGGTTTCAGTGATGCCTATTATGTCAACCTCCTCATTTAATACTAGGTACTCTAGTTCACCCATCTTATTAGTCAGACTCCTAGCATTTGTGTAGAAGCACTTTAAAAATTTGCCACTGCTTATTTGTCTGCCCTTCCCTGATGCATTGGATTCCTTTGTACACGGTTGTTTGTCTGCTCTGGCCCATGGTTTGCCCTCTCCCCTCCTCTCTTTCTGACTACAGCTTAGAGAATCTCTATCAATGGATTCTCCTCTAAGAGTAGTCTCCCTCCGATTTACGTGCATCTCCACACCAATCGGCTTTCCCCCATCTCTCAGTTTAAAAACTGCTCTACGGCCTTTTTAATGTTTAGCGCCAGCAGTCTGGTTCCACCCTGGTTTAGGTGGAGCCCATCCTTCCTGTATAGGCTCCCCCTCTCCCAAAAGTGTCCCCAGTTCCTAATAAATCCAAACCCCTCTTCCCTACACCATCGTCTCATCCACGCATTGAGATTCTGAATCTCTGCCTGCCTACCCGGCCCTGCGCGTGGAACCGGAAGCATTTCCGAGAACGCCACCATAGAGGTCCTGGATTTCAGTCTCTTTCCTAGCAGCCTAAATTTGGCCTCCAGGACATCTCTCCTACCCTTCCCTACGTCATTGGTACCTACATGTACCACGACCACCGGCTCCTCCCCAGCACTACACATAAGTCTATCTAGATGCCTCGAGAGATCCGCAACCTTCGCACCAGGCAGGCAAGTGACCATACGGTTCTCCCGGTCATCACAAACCCAACTATCTATGTTTCTAACGATCGAATCACCCACTACTAACACCTGCCTCTTCCGAACTGGCTTTCCCTCCCCCTCAGAGGTATCCTCAGTGCGAGAGGATACCGCAACATCCTCTGGGAGGAGGGTCCCAACTATGGGATGGTTTCCCTCTGCTCCCATTGAATGCTCTGTTCCCTTGAGACTTTCATCCTCCTTAAGAGCACTGGGGCTCTCAGACTGGAGGTGGGACAGTACTACAGTGTCCCAGAAAGTCTCATCCACAAATCTCTCTACCTCCCTTAGCTCCTCCAGTTCAGCCACCCTGGCCTCCAAAGCCCGAACTCGGTCTCTGAGGGTCAGGAGCTCCTTGCAACGGGTGCACACATACGCCACCCGCCCACAGGGCAGGTAATCATACATGTTACACTCGACGCAATAAACAGGATAGCCCCCACTCTGCTGCTGGGCTTCTGTCTCCATTTTTCTAATGAACAAGTTTAAGTATAAACTGGGATTCTTTTTAAACCTCTGGAATATAGATTATGATAAGAGTTATGTTTTAAAGAAGGCCAGAAGTCATTAGTGCCCTCTAACCTCCCCCTCTAAACTCCCTCTCCAAACTCCCTGTTAGCAATTCCTGTTCACAAGCTCCCTGGTCGCTGAGTCACAGGCTTATATAGCTCTGGTAGCCCCTCCCCCTGACTGAGGCTTAGCCAATTAACAGAGGCTTCTAGATTTCAAACCTTTTAGAAGCTCCTTCAAGCAATCAAACAATCAAACCAACCAACCAAACAGATAAACACAAGCTCTGCACACAGCAAATAACTCCCCCACACACAAACACACACTCCAGACAGCCACTTACCACAAGGGTCCCGTTTTTACTCCTCTTTCACCTGGAGAACTCCCTCTCCAAACTCCCTGTTAGCAATTCCTGTTCGCAAGCATGGTTTCCACATGCAAGACATCTTGTGCTGTATGGCCGGATGAAAAGGTTTTGGCTTCTAGTTACAATGAGCAGGGTCTGTGGGTCTACCCTGCTCCCTACCTCCCACACCGATGTTTGCAAAAGCTCAGTTTATAACAAAGCAAGACTTGGTTGCTTACACCCCTCATTGCCACCTATTGTCCTAACCATACGTACTTCCCTATTCTAGCAATTCCAAATACGCTGGCCCACTTTATTTACTTTATTTATTCGGACCCTAATCTACACCATTATCTTAAATTGTTGACCCCTTTTGCGGCTAGCACTTCTGAGAAACACAAGGTGTGCCCGTCACGTCGCCCCCTATTCCTGCAAGCCAGAGTGTAATAATTCTGGAAATTTTAGCCATGCTTGTTATTCATGATCACACTTAGCAGTTTCAGCATTTTGTTAGCGATTTGTGGTCAGGCCTTACCCAATGACCGAGGGCAATCAGTTGCATTTCTACGTACTTGTTTTAGCCTGAGGCCCACATGCATGCTCGGCAGCACCAGACTTTAAGAGGGCCTGGACCTCTTAGCCAGACATATGTCAAGCCAAGGAAGGTCATGCAGACTCCTCCACTATCTATCTATCTATCTATCATTAATCTCTAAGGTGCTACATGATCACTCATTTTTTAAGGTTTTTTTAAAGTTACAGACTAACATGGTGACCTCTCTGAGACTATTATAAGTGGATAGTCTGTCTATCCATGCAAATGTTGAAATGCTTCCTCTTTCTCATGTAGCTCAATGTATCAACTACCGCTTGTGGCAATGTTTCTCGCTCTAATCCGGCACTTACTGAAGAAAGCATTCTTTTTTCCTCTGTTTTCAATTTGCCACATTTCTGTTTCATTCAGTGTCCTCTTGATCTTATACTATGAGTCGAGGAGAACAGATTTTCTATCTACTCTGTACCAGTCAGTATGCTACTGGCTTTTTTCTTTCCCCCTCCTATACATGTACTTTGTAAAATAACATTACCAATAACATTACCAGTCTTTTCAACCTGTGTAGCCTGAAGCATTTCCACGGGACCTGAAACCTTCTTCTTAAAGTTGCCTGAACCCTTCTGGTTTTGCAGTATCTTGGGCGAGAAAGGTGCCCAGGAGGATAGTGAAACATTGACTGCCTGAGCTAATGGTATTGTGTTTTCGGTATGATTCCCCATCCCACTCCTCCTGGATCCCAGTGTTTTGCTTAGTTTCTGTAAGTGATTGAATTGTGAACAGGGTTTCCCAGAGCTGTGGGCCATGACACCCAAGTCCTTGCCTGGAGTTAAATTAGAACCTCGTTAGGTGTTTGAAGAGTTCAAGCTTTTCCCTCCAGTGGGCAGACACATCAGAATCATAGAATCATAGAGCTGGAAAAGACCTCAGAAGGTCATCAGGTCCAGCCCCCTGCTCTAGACAGGACCAATCTCAACTAAATCAACCCAGCCAGGGCTTTGTCAAGTCGAGACTTAAACACCTCTAGGGATGGAGACTCCACTACTCCCCTAGGTAACCCATTCCAGTGCTTCACCACTCTCCTAGTGAAATAGTTTTTCCTAATATCCAACCTGGACCTCTCCCACCGCAACTTGAGACCATTGCTCCTTGTTCTGCCATCCGTCACTACTGAGAACAGCCTTTCTCCATCCTCTTTGGAACCTCCTTTCAGGAAGTTGAAGGCTGCTATCAAATCCCCCCTCACTCTTCGCTTCTGCAGACTAAACAGACCCAACTCCCTCAGCCTCTCCTCATAGGTCATATGCTCCAGCCCCCTAACCATTTTGGTTGCCCTCCGCTGGACCCTCTCCAATGCGTCCACATCCTTTTTGTAGTGGGGGGTCCAGAACTGGACACAATACTCCAGATGTGGCCTCACCAGAGCCGAATAAAGGGGAATAATGACATCTCTGGATCTGCTGGCAATGCTCCTCTTAATGCAACCTAATATGCCATTAGCCTTCTTGACTACAAGGGCACACTGTTGACTCATATCCAGCTTCTCATCCAGTGTAACCCCCAGGTCCTTTTCTGCAGCACTACTACTTAGCTGGTTGGTACCCAGCCTGTAACAGTGCTTGGGATTCTTCCGTCCCAAGTGCAGGACTCTGCACTTGTCCTTGTTGAACCTCATCAGATTTCTTGTGGCCCAATCCTCCAATTTGTCTAAGTCACTCTGGACCCCATCGCTGCCCTCAACCGTATCGACCTTTCCCCCTAGCTTAGTGTCATAAAGTGTCATTGCAGTTATTGACATCAAAGTTCATCTGCCATCATGCTGCCCATTCACCTGGCTTGGTTAGCTCCCTCAGAGGACTTCTCTGGACTCTTATGACCTAAATAAGCTGATGAACTCATAAATGTTGCCACCACACTTCTCGCTACCACTTTTATATTGTTAATATTTTCATACTATTTATTATAAAATACGTACCCCCCCTTACTGTCCTTTTCTCCCTTAACAGGCACGTTGAGCATTTTTGAGCCTGGTCGACACATCCACCGCTTCATGTCAAATTTGAACCTCACATTTTCTGCCCCTTCCATGTTCATCTCAGTAGTGACAGATGGCAGAACAAGGAGCAATGGTCTCAAGTTACAGTGGGGGTGGTCTAGGTTGGATATTAGGAAAAAATATTTCACTAGGAGGGTGGAGAAGCACTGGGATGGGTTCCCTAGGGAGGTGGTGGAATCTCCATCCCTAGAAGTTTTTAAGTCTCGGCTTGACAAAGCCCTGACTGGGTTGATTTCGTTGGGATCGGTCCTGCCTTGGTCAAGGGGCTAGACTTGATGACTTGCTGAGGTCTCTTTCAGCTCTATGCTTCTATGATTGGCTCGAGCTGGGGGAATCCAGGGAACCCTCCGAGGTCTAGGTCCCTCGTCAAACTCACCGGGCACAGGATTCTCCACACTAGTTCTATCACAGATGTTGTGCACTTACTGGCCCCATGCCACTCTCAGCCTTCTCATGAAGTTGAAATTGACGTTGATGTGATTTATTCCTCACTACATTCCCAGCTCATCTGTATGTGCTGTGGCCAATAAGGGCCACCTGGTGTTTGCATTTGCAGGGTTCAAGGCTGTACTAGGCTGTATACTCCAAGGATGGAAACTTCCATCCCAGCCCGCTGGGCTGCACGCCCTGTGTATGGCTTCTTATATGACAGTGGCGTTCTATTATTCCTGTGTAAACAGGGTCTTTGATCAGTTCAATGAACTGAAGGTACCCTTTCTGGAACTGAAAAGCAAAGCAAGCACTAAAATGCTGGACTTCTTAAGGATACATACAGTGATCCGTTGAGCAAAATGTATCAGATTTTTCTGCATTCAATCCCTCTGGGAACCTGATGGATAAACCAACCGTTTCCTCTGGAAAGGGCTAATACGGGAATGCTGCTGCCGGAATTGATGTCAGTCTATTCCACCTGATTGGTGAGAATGGTGAAACTGTGCTTTTGAGAACTGGACAGCGTAACCCTGGATTTGGGGGGTGTTTTGCCTCAGAATGTGCTCACGGCAATGGCCACCATATAGTGTGCACTCAGTCATGACCAATTGATAAAACGGAACACCATGGAATTATGGGTCAGTTGGAAAGCCGGCTGTTATAGGCTCAGTCAACGTCCAGCTGGCAGTTTTTGCTTATCAGAATGGGAGGAGTGGATGGACAAATATAGAGCTAGAGGGTCGGATCACACTGGCCATCCAGTTCCAAAGGCAGCACTTTGATACCCAAAAGTAAGGGTGGGCAGCTGTGGAATGTTCCCCGTCCTTACTTTTGCCCCACCGACAGCAGCCATGTAGAAGAAGGGGAGGTATGGTATGATATTTGCCACACTCACTTCTGTGCAGCTGTAAGCATTAGTGTTGCTTTCAGATCTGAGTTACCAGATAGTGCTGGTCAACAGCTGGCTACCTACCACCACGAGCAGCACAGAAGTAAGGGTGTGATATTGCCCCTTACTTCTGCCCCGCTGCTAGCACCTGCATGAAAGGAAGGATTGCATTAGCATGGTTGCGATGTCTTCCTGCTGCATGAAAACAAGGATCTGTCTGAGATGTGGGTGCTTCTAGGAATCGGGAAACCAGGGTCCGAGTGAGCAACAAATAAACCACAGGTACAACTTTTTATCTTAGTTAGTAGGCCAATACACTTATCTATTACAACTCTCCTTAAACCTGAATTCAGTAATGTCAATATGCTGCATAGTAATAACCGTGTGATGAATATAATTATTGTTAGAGAAGAAATAGGTGACCCAGAAGTGGATGGGGTAAAGAGAACTGCTTCATTGCCCACGCACGTTAATCTCGGGCCCCCGACACTTCATTCCGAGTGGCCACAATTTGGCATCAATTACACCCCCGTTATCTATTTTAGTATGTTAACCTACACGTCTATCACTTCTTTCCCTAAGACCTTATTTTGTATGTTAACTTCCGTACAATGAATATTAAGAAGCAGGTGAGGAATACAATTATACCCGCCCCTAATTACCGTTTACAGAATTCCTAATTAGCTCAACACTTTTCTATGCGACCAACTTTCCAAATCAGCAGGTTACAGAGATTGCAAGAAAAGTAACCCTGAAAATATTGTATACAGAGCCAGTGAAGGTAAGTAGAAGACACAACAAAGAATAGCATCTGCATGCTTACCTAGCTTTCTAGGCTACAAGAATGAAGGGAAAGAGCATGTTTATACGTCAGGAAGGATAATACTTGCTTTGGCCAGACTCTTAATCTATCTTTCCAGATTGCAGAAACAAGGGAAAAAATATTTAAAGAGCAATGCCTATTTTGGCTAGACCCCTGGGCTACGTCTAGACTGGCATGATTTTGCGCAAATACTTTTCACGGAAAAGTTTTTCCGTGAAAAGTATTTGCACAGAAGCGCGTCTAGATTGGCACCGATGCTTTTGCGCAAAAGCATCCCTGGCCAATCTAGACAGTTTTGTGCAAGAAAGCCCCGATCGCCATTTTAGCCATCGGGGCTTTTTTGCACAAAACAAAACTGAGCTGTCTACACTGGCCCTTTTGCGCAAAAGGTTTTGCGCAAAAGGACTTTTGCCCGAACGGGAGCGTGAAAGTATTTGCGCAAGAAGCACTGATTTCTTACATTAGAACGTCAGTGCTCTTGCGCAAATTCAAGCGGCCAGTGTAGACAGCTGGCAAGTTTTTGGCAAGATCTTGCCAGTCTAGACGCAGCCCCTGATGTATAGTAATCCCAGACTCTTAATAGTTTTTACATATCCCAACAATTATGCCCGCCCCAGTTTACTGTTGACAACACTTTGTGGTGTGAGCACTGCTTGCTTCAACTGAAACTCCCTCAATCAGCAGTTTACGGGGTGGGGGGGGGGAGGAGATGTGGCCCTGAATGTATATTTCAGAGTGAATGGGAATCGAGAAGGGGGAATAGGAAGCTAGCATTGTTAACACATAAAGCATTCATTAAAAGTTACATCCTTGGTACAGCTCGGTGCTTCTACAGCCCAAGCAAGCAGGAAAGGAGGAAAACTTGTCTATAAATGAATAGCAGCGGTGCCTGCCCATGCTGGACCCCCAGCACCCTTGTAGTGATTATCAAGCTCCTCTTATGGACCCCAACAATTTCAACCTAGCACCTGCCCGCGAGAGACAAATTTACTCTCCTGACCCCTGGGGTGGACTCTTGTCTTCCTCTCTAGTGACCTCCAGGGCTAAACAACCTCCCCACACAGGTACACTCATTGTAGGGTGTTCCAGCCTCCACTCCCTCCACTTCCAACAGCCCCTTCCAGCTCTCAGCCTACCTGGGACGCAGCTCCAGTGCTCAGCATCTCCCCTTCCCCACCTTCTGAGCCCAGCCAGGGCAGGGCGGGGGCTGCAGCTGAGGGGGCCAGAGGGTTTCTAGCAGCAGGAACGTGGGAGGAGGGAGGTGGAGCCCTTCCCCCAGTTGGCCAGTGGTGAAGCTGTAAGATGGCTGCCCTAGTGACAGGGGCTGATCGACATTCCCTGCTGACTGACTTGTCCAGCTCTGCCCAGAGCCAGGCCAGCCTGGGCAGCAGGAAAAATGTCCACCCTCAGCTCATGGGCCTCAGCCTGGCCTGCTCAGTTTATCATAGCCCGGTCAGTGCCCAGCCCCAGGAAGCTATCAGTGACAGGGGCAGCTCTAATGGTGTCCCGGACACGGGCCCCTAGGTAGGGGGCAGAGGCCCTATGGGGCAGGAAAGGCTGGCAGACATTGCGAGGGAATTCTCCAGCCCTTACCAAGGCCAATGGTGGCATCTCCTAAGGATGGAACCCTTCCCATCCTCTATCTTTCCCATCGCATTGGAGACCACACCGTGGAGGAGCTCTCCCTGCATCCCTGGCCCAACAGAATAGCAGAGATCCCTCCAGTGGAAGACATATCCTTCAGGGATGGGGGATGGGAATCTGATCCAAAATTGGGGAGGAAGAGAAGGAGAAAGACTCATCACCCAGTGGGAGTCAATCTCAGAAGAGTGGGCAGGTTTTGGCAGGGGGCCCGTTACACATCTGGACCACTCTCGGATGTGAGAGGGCTCATTTCCTCAAGGGCCCTGCTGCCCAACATCTGTCAGCTGCAGACTTCTACTGGGTCCCACTTCCCCGCTGGCTTTCCGTCCCCCTCTGCCGTGGCAGCAGCGGGTAGAGCCAGTAAATCCACTTCCTCGCATGTCTGCCGATGTCCTTGGCTGGCTCTGAGCCCTGAGATTCCCCGTCTTGGGGAACTGAGCTGAGTTCTAATGGAAGGGAGAGGAGACGAGGCTCCATCGGTCTTCTACTGTCTGCTCCCAGTGCCCCCTGGGTCAGGAGTATCTCACCCTAGGTTTCTCGGCAGGAAATGCGTGGGGAGAGGTGGTAAGTATCTCCGTCCACAAGGGAGGAATACTACTGCAAAAGGGGACGACCCTGAGGAGGCTTCTCCCCGTGCTCACATACATGATCCAGAATTTTCTCTCAATCCTCAAGGCAGACCTCAAAAGCGACACTGGTTGTAGCAAAGCTACAGGGGGCTCTGAGGCAGCCAATGCCCTGCAGCCGGCCCGACCTGGCTGTTGTCAGGGACTCTCTGTGAGGTCACTGCCTCCCAGTCTCTTTGACCAATAAGCTGAGGTCCTGCAAAGGGCCCTTGTGAGGTCACAGCCACACCCACCCCTGCTCTGCAGGGCTAATGTCCTGCTGTGACGTAGTGTGGGTACCTTGCTGGTTGCTATGCTGGGCAGTGGGCTGTGAGTGACCTCCACTGGCTGCTGTCTGCAGCAGGGCCCAGCAAGGCAGGGGATGAGTCATTATGCGAGGGGGCTCTGAACCTGTCCAACGAGTTATCCCCCAGGGAGCGGAACAATGGGAAGGAGGGGAGTGGAGCCCTGGCTGGGGGCAGGGCTGGAAGGAAGAGTTAGTTTCTGTCTGGAATCATGGAAGAAGCAGCCTGAGCAAAGGGGGGCTGGGATTTAGGGGCCCAGTCTCCCCCATCCCAAGAGGAGCTGAGGCATCCTAGGCCTGGCCCTGTAACCAGATTACATCTATGCTGTGCGTATCCTGGAGAAGCAATAAACTCCCTCTATTCTACTGGCTGGTGGAGTCTGTTTGTGCCACTATGGGGGTGCAGGAGTCGGGGGACCCCGACGCGCCGCCACAGTGGTGTCAGGGGTGGGATGCACTGCACCCCGTGGATGGAGCTTCCAGCGGCGAGTGACAAGGCACAATACAAACAAGAGTCGTGGAGCCAGGCATGCTGGAGACAGAGCGAAGCGGTTCCTGGGAATTGTGGGGCGCTGCAGCACTAGACTGGTGAGTCTGCACCGAGGAGACCAGCGGGGAGATGACCTACACCCAACTCCTGAAGGCAGAGCTGGTGAAGCTGTGCAGAGAGAGAGGGGCTTGCCTGGGCGGAACGCAACTAAGGCCCAGCTGATTGCCCAGCTGGAGGAGAATGACCAGCCACAGGGCTGGGATCCTGTCCCAGTGGAGAGCAGCCAGACCCCCCCCTCCCCCAGGAGCGTGTCAGGCTCTGAGGGTGGGCGGAACACTGGAACCCACTGGAGAGATGGTACAGCCTCCCAGGGGAACCCTGCAAGCCGTAGTCCGCCCAGGGGAGGATCCAACCCAGCGGAGCTGCGGCTGCTAGAAATCCAGCTGCAGATGAAGGAATTGGAAGTTCAGGACCGTAGAGAGCAGCGACAGCATGAGCTGGCCATGGCAGAGCGGAGAAGCGGCGGGGCCCCGGCTGCACCGAGTGCGGACGGGCCCCAAGGGCCCAGAGCAGCCAGACGCTTGGAGAAGCTCGTGGTGGCCCAACTGAAGGACGTGGGTGACATAGACGGGTTCCTCAGCTCCTTTGAGAGGTCCTGTGGACTGCAACAGGTCCCCCCAGCTGACTGGCTACAGGAGCTCATCCCCACACTGAACCAGGAGGCTGCCGGGGTGCTCAATCAGCTGGAGGACCTACAGCCAGGGGACTACAACCGAGTCAAGGAGGCCCTGCTGCACACGTTCGGGCTGACCCCCGAGACGTACAGGAAAAAGTTCCGGGGGATGCAGAAAGAGCCACGGGAGACCTATGTGGATCTGGCCTCCCACCTGGAGCAATACTACTGCAAGTGGGTGACTGGAGTCAGAGCCCAAACTGCAGAGGACCTGCTCAAGCTGGTCATGATGGAGCAGTTCTGTGAAGCATGCACACCCAGCCTGAGGCTGTGGCTCAAGGATCGAAGTCCGGAGAACCCCCAGGAAGCTGGGAGACTGGCGGATGAGTTCACAGAGAGCCAGTCTGGGTGTGAACGGGAATCACGGCGAGAAAGGAAATCGCGCAGAGACCGGATCTCGTCTGAGCGACGGAGAGAGTCACCTACGAGGCGAGCCCAAGAGACAAGTCATCTGCGCCCCAGAGAACCAGCCAGGGCCTGGACAGAGACAGCCCAAAGGGGCCCGCAGGACCTAACTTGCCATCACTGTGGGCAAAAAGGCCACAAGAGGGCTCAGTGCACCAGGCACCAAGACCTGGGATTTCCCAGAGTTAACTGGCTGGGGCTGGAGGAAGGGCAGGCTGCCCCAGAGGCAGGGGCCAGCAGGCAAACCTCAGCTCAGAGTGGGGGGGAGGATGCTCAGTGCACCTCCCCTGGGAGGTCTGACCCTTGGGAGGTGGATTTCTCCATGTACCGGGTGGGGGCAGGGCGGCCCCTGCAGAGCGAGTGCCTCCTACCCCTGGAGGTGGATGGTAGGAAGGTGACAGGTTTCTGGGACATGGGGGCGGAGGTGACGCTGGCCTGATCCGACATAGTGGCCCCAGACCGGGTACTACCCCACACTCAGCTGACCCTGAAGGGCATAGACAGGTCCCCGTTTAAGGTGCCTGTAGCCAGGGTGCATCTGAAATGGGGGGCCAAGGAAGGTCTCAAGGAAGTGGGGGTACACCCGCACTTGCCCACGGAGGTGCTGATGGGGAATGACCTAGAGGAGTGGCCCCATGAATCCCAGCGGGCTCTAGTCACCGCCCAGAGCCAGAGCCAGCAAGGGGCTGACAACCTGGATCCAGGGAAGGACTCCCGGCAGGGTCCTCAGGGTCCCATCCCAGTGGACGCAGGGTCCAGCCAAGCTGGGACTCCGGACCTAGGCAAAGGTGGGGATCAGGTCCCGATCCCTCCCCCAGTGGCTGAATTCCAGGCTGAGGTGCAGGCAGACCCCTCCTTACAGAGGCTGAGGGACCAGGCTGGCCTCCGTGCAGCTCAGCTTCTGGGGAGAGGAGGCCAGGAGAGATTCCTGTGGGAGCGAGGATTCCTGTTCCGGGAATGGCTTCCCCCCAGGAAGGTGAGGGCATGGGGGGGTCCAGCAGCAGCTGGTCGTCCCCCAAAAGTATCACCACAAGCTGCTGTATCTGGCCCATGACGGCCCCTTTGCGGGCCACCGGGGGATCTGGAGCACCCAGAGGCTGCTCCAACACTTCTATTGGCCGGGGATATTTGCAGCCGTGCAGCAGTACTGCCGGTCCTGCAACTCCTGCCAGAGGGGCGGGAAGGCCGAAGACGGGAGGAAAGCTGCTTGGGGGCCCCTACCCCATATAGATGAGCCCCTGGGCTTGCTGAGAGAGTTATGGGAGTGGAAGACCCCCCTGGATGGAGCGTTGGGGGTGGAAGACGTCCTGGCTTTCCGGGAAAAGCTCGCTGGGCTCATGGGCCCAGCCAGAGAGACCCGGGCCAGAGATCAAGGGCAGTGGAAGGGCTGGTACAGCCACCAAAGATGGGCCCGTGCCGGCCCCCCCCAAGCTGTGCAGCAACGAGATAGGGGAGAGCTGGCCCCTGCAGGGCATTGCCGCAGCCAACCCGAGACAAGGGGTGTGCCAATGGCACCACAGCGGCTTTCCCGGACAGAGGACCTGAACTTCCCTAGGTCATGAGTGGAGTGACCCTGCTCAGTTCGCTCTCAGAGGGAGGAGAACTGTGACGTAGTGGGGGGTACCTTGCTGGTTGCTATACTGGGCAGTGGGCTGTGGGTGACCTCCGCTGGCTGCTGTCTGCAGCAGGGCCCAGCAGGGCAGGGGATGAGTCATTATGCAAGGGGGCTCTGAACCTGTCCAACGAGTTATCCCCCAGGGAGCGGAACAATGGGAAGGAGGGGAGTGGAGCCCTGGCTGGGGGCAGGGCTGGAAGGAAGAGTTAGTTTCTGTCTGGAATCATGGAAGAAGCAGCCTGAGCAAAGGGGGGCTGGGATTTAGGGGCCCAGTCTCCCCCATCCCAAGAGGAGCTGAGGCATCCTAGGCCTGGCCCTGTAACCAGATTACATCTGTGCTGTGCTGTGCTGTATCCTGGAGAAGCAATAAACTCCCTCTATTCTACTGGCTGGTGGAGTCTGTTTGTGCCACTACGGGGGTGCAGGAGTCGGGGGACCCCGACACGCTGCCACACCTGCCCTTGGCCAGGTGCTTTGCATGTAAATAAGTGAGGATGTAAGCAGATAAAAGGATAAAGATCATGAGTGGAGATGCCTCTGATAGTACGTTTTTTGAAAGTTAGGAAACTTTATGACCCCTGCTTGTGGTTTTGCCCAACTAAATCTGTGATATTTCATTCCTTTCATTAAACCTTTCTTTTCTCCACTCAGGCTTTGTGCTTGTGAGTGGGGAAGTTTGGCCCCTGAGACTATGTCTAGGCTGCAGACTTCTTTTGGAAGAAGCTTTTCTGAAAGAGATAGTCCGAAAAACCTTCTTCCGAAAGGAGCGTCCACACTGCCAAAGCACATCAAAAAAGCGATCTGCTTTTTCGAAAGAGAGCATCCACACTGAATGGACACCATCTCGCATGTAAGCTGTGATTACTATGGACAGAGTGACCACCGGGGCACCTGTGCTTTTTCCTCTTTCCTCTTCTTAAGAAAGAACTCCCTCTTCCACACACACCTTTTTCTGAAAGAGCTCTTTCGGCAAAAGGCTTCTTCCTCGTAGAAAGAGGATTACCAATGTCGGAAAAACGCCCTCTGTTCTTTCGATTTTCTGTTAACAGAATGCGATTGCAGTGTGGACCTCATTCAAGTTTTGTCAGAAAAACAGCCGTTTTTCTGAAAAAACTCAACAGTGTGGATGTACCCTGAGGTACACAGAGGATTTCCCCAGATTACTGGGTGGAGGTTCAAGATGGCTATGTGTTGTGTGGCTGAAAAGGCACCGTCCCTATTAATTGAACCCGGCCCTGGTTGTCAATGGCTCAGCTCAATGGTAGGGTTTAACCTGTACAGTGTAAGAGTTTATAATTGTGGCATTACACATCAGAGGGGGAGGGGGAGCTTGCAGAGATTGGACACTGGCTGATGTTTAAAGTTTGCATTCGGTTGCCTAGGTAAGCCCCCAAGATCTTCCATTTGGGTGTGCAGTGCCGTCTGCTATTGTGCCGGCTAATATCAGGGCCTCGAGATAATGAACCATAGACTCATAGACTTTAAGACTTTAAAGTCAGAAGAGACCATTATGATCATCTAGTCTGACCCCCTGCACAACGCAGGCCACAGAATCTCACCCACCCACTCCTGGAATAATCCTCTCACCTATATCTCAGATATTGAAGTCCTCAAATGATGGTTTAAAGACCCCAAGATGCAGAGAATCCTCCAGCGAGTGACCCGTGCCCCATGCTACAGAGGAAGGCGAAAAACCTCCAGGGCCTCTGCCAATCTACCCTGGAGGAAAATTCCTTCCCGACCCCAAATATGGCAATCAGCTGAACCCTGAGCATGTGGGCAAGACTCACCAGCCAGACACCCAGAAAAAAGTTCTCTACAGTAACTCCTATCATCCCACCATTGGCCTATTTACCACTGATAGTGAAAGGTCAATTAGTTGCCAAGATCATGTTATCCCATCAAACCTTCCTCTTCATCACCAAGGGTACGTCTAGACTGCTGGCTTCTTTTGAAAGAAGCTTTTTCTGAAAGAGATCTTTCAAAAAATCTTCTTCTGAAAGAGAGTGTCCACACTGAATGGACACCGCCTTGCATGTAAGCTGTGATTATTATGGATGGAGCATAATAATGTGCTTTTTCCTCTTCCCTCTTCTTTCAAAAATCTTCCTCTTCCCCATCCACACGCGCCTTTTTCCAAAAGAGCTCTTTTGGAAAAAGGCTTCTTCCTTGTAGAATGAGGTTTGCCAATGTCGGAAAAATCCCTTTGGTTTTTGGATTTATTTTCGAAAGAATGTGATTGCAGTGTGGACGTAAGTGAAGTATTTTTGGAAAATGGCCATTTTTCAAAAAAAACCTGCCTGCAATCCAGACGCACCTGAAGAAAGCATTCTGAAGAAGTGCAAATCCACCTCGGTGGTCACAGGAACACGGCAGTTCCTACAGCTCACAGACTGCATGCACCCCAGGGGTGAAAACCCATCACACTCACACACTTTGGATCCCAATTGAGGCTCCTGGAGCCCTGGGATGCCAGCATGGGGCAGGGATGTCGCTGAACCAGAAGGCACAGTTGCAGGAGTTTGATATCTCTACCACTGTGATGTCACTGCTTTGGGGCACACCTACCTGAAACATCACCACACTGAAATGGCCATCACATCAGGCAACACTTCAGGCAAGCTCTGTGGCTGTTCCCTCATAAAATGGGGGGTACCACAAAGGATAAACTCCCGGGCTATGTCTACACTCATGGCTTCTTGCATCAGAAACATGCAAATGAGGCTAAGTGTGGAATATCGCTGAGCCTCATTTGCATACCTAATGAGCTGCTATTTCTGCAGAAGAGGCTCTTGCACCAGAATCATACAATCATGGAATACGAGGACTGGAAGGGACCTTGAGAGGTCATCGAGTCCAGTCCCCTGCCCTCATGGCAGGACCAAGTACAGTAAAACTCCCATTGTCCAGCATCCAGTGGTCTGGCACTCCTGATAGTCTGGCACCAACTGGAACCCGGAAGTGCTCCGGCCAGCCGGACAACTGGAGCTGCTCTGTGCCGCTTCCCCAAGTCCGCTGCTGCCTCTGCTGAAACTGACCAGTGGCGAACTTCAGGAAGAGGCGCAGAGCAGAGCAGCTGGGGTGCTGCCAGGTTGGTCCCGCAGCGCCGCCCCTCACCCCCCTGCGCAGTGCCCGGCGGCACCCCAGCTGCTCTGCTCCATGCCGCTGCCGCTGCTGAAACTGATGAGCGGCGGACTTGGGGAAGCCGCGGGCAGAGCAACTGGGGTGCTGCCGGGTTGGTCCTGCAGCACCGCTCAGGTGAGGGGTGGCGCTGAGGGACCAACCTGGCAGCACCCCAGCTGCTCTGTCCCGCCGCTTCCCCAAGTCGCCGCTGCTGCTTGCAGCCCCAGCTGGCCTGTCGCCGGCGGCTGCACGAGGCTTCCCCCACCTCCCTGCATAATGGCGGAGGGTTCGCCCCACGCCGCGCCATTCTCCGCTGACCCCCCCAACCCCTCACTGCCCCCCTTCCGGAGTACCTCCTGATACTCCGGCATATCCAATAATCCGGCACCCTCTGGGTCCCAAAGATGCCGGATTATCAGAAGTTTACTGTACTGTCTAGACCATCCCTGATAGACATTTACCTAACCTACTCTTAAATATCTCCAGAGATGGGGGTTCCACAACCTCCCTGGGCAATTTATTCCAGTGTTTGACTACCCTGACAGTTAGGAACTTTTTCCTAATGTCCAACCTAAACCTCCCTTGCTGCAGTTTAAGCCCATTGCTTCTTGTTCTATCCTCAGAGGCCAAGATGAACAAGTTTTCTCCCTCCTCCTTATGACACCCTTTAGGTACTTGAAAACTGCTATCATGTCCCCGCTCAATCTTCTCTTTTCTAAACTAAACAAACCCAGTTCTTTCAGCCTTCCTTCATAGGTCATATTCTCTAGACCCGTGGTCGCCAACAGGTCGATCGCGATCGACTGGTCGATCGCAAGACCTTGACCAGTCGATCGCGAGATGTTCGGGCCCTCCCACCCCCCATTTTCCCCCCACCCCCAAGAAGCCCCACTACCTACCTCCAGCGTAGTGCCAGCTTCCCACGGGGTGGACGGAAGTCCTGCCTGCAGCTTCGCGCCACTTCCAGGAGTTCCAGAAGTTCGCTGGCTGCTCCCCTCCCACAGCTCTGTGGCGTGCCGGGCACGCTGTGGGAGGGGGTGTCGGCCCCGGAGGAGGAGCGTGGCAGCTTCCCTGCACTGTAGGAGGGGTGAGTCGAGCGCAGGGGTTTCCCTGCACCCGCAGGAGCGGGGGTTGGCCCTGGGGCAGGCACGCATGGGGGGTTTGGCCCTGAAGGGGGCACGTGCCAGCTTCCCTGTGGCGGGGGGGGGGGAGAATCCTGGGAGGAGGCGGGTGCAGGGGACTCTCTGCCCCCACTGGCCCCCTCTTCCCATTCCCCTCTCCCCACTCCCCAGCCCCCTGTTCCCTCTCCCCAATCCCCAGCCTCAGAAACCTGTCCCCACTGGCACCCTGTCCCCTGCCAAAGCACCCACTAGCACCCTTCCCCAGTACTATGTCCCCTGCTCCCACCAACACAGTTGGGGCCACATTAGTGAAGCTTGTGGGGGGGGGGTTGGAGGAGGTTTTATTGCATATCACTTGTGTGGTCCCAACTGACTTCTCTGTGGGTCAGTGACCCCTGACTCAAAATAGGTTTCCCGCCCTTCTCAGAAATAAAGACAATGCAGAAACTTTTTGTGTTTGACAGAGTATTTTATTTAAAAATTAAGCCTGGCCAACAAACCCCCTATTGGGGCCAAGCCCCCATCTGGCCACATCATCATAACACTCCTGCACTCCCCTTTCCCCCAGACCCTACATCTGAGCCTATCATACACTGGAACCCCCTGCCCTAATCCCCTCACATACCCCAACCTGAATTCCTGAACCCTCACATCCAGAAGTCTGTGGCTTGCTTAGTACCCTAACCCTACATCTGATCCCAACACTGCCCGGCCTGGAGTCCCCTCCCCGAGCCAGCGTTCCCTTATTCACCTCCTGCTGCATCCAGATTTCCTCCCAGAGCTTACACCTCTCACCTCTTCCCACACCCAAATCCCTCATTCCCACGCTGGAGCCTATACATCCTGTCTCAACCCAGCGACGGTATGGCTAGACTGCAGGAGTTTTTCAGGATTCCAGAGATATCCCAGAAAAACTCTTCTGCATCCAGGGATGCGTTTGTTCTTCCTCTTCTTTTAGTGGAAGAGCAAACATGATCTTTCGGTCACCCCTATATTCCTCTTTCCATAAGGAATAAGGGGGCTTCCAAAAGAAGGGGTTTTAGTGACATTTGGTCCAGTCTAGACAGACCAAATGTTGGAAAAACATCTTCCTACAGAAGAATTGGGAAAAAAAAGCAGCAGTATAAGGGTTGGGGATAGCAAGTGTTGGAGAGGAGGAGAATAGAGAGGGCGGGGCTTCAAGGAAGGGGCTGGGCGGTAGATCTTGGCTTGTTCTGTCATTTAAAAAGTGATCTTGGGTGTAAAAAGGTTGGAGACCACTGCTCTAGACCTTTAATCATTCTCGTTGCTCTTCTCTGGACCCTCTCTAATTTCTCCATATCTTTCTTGAAATGCGGTGCCCAGAACTGGACACAATACTCCAACTGAGGCCTAACCAGCACAGAGTAGAGCAGAAGAATGACTTCTCGTGTCTTGCTCACAACACACCTGTTAATGCCTCCCAGAATCATGTTTGCTTTTTTTGCAACAGCATCACACTGTTGACTCATATTTAGCTTGTGGTCCACTATAACCCATAGATCCCTTTCTGCATTTCTGTCTACACTGCTCCTTCTTGCACAATAAAACCCCTCTTGCGCAATGCAGTTATTCCTGAAAATAATTGGCATAATGGCATTGCCTGAGTGAGAGTGTCCAGATTGCCTGGGTGTTCTTTTTTGAAAAAGTGGATCGCTTTGTCGAAAGTCTTGTGGCTGTCTAGACTAGTGGTTCCCAAACTTTTCAGCATCACACCCCCCTTTCTGATTTTTGAAAAGCCCTCACGCCCCTCCCAAAAAAAAACTTGAGAAAAAAAAAAGGAACTGAGCGGGGCAGCAAAACTTGATGGGGGCGGGCTGGGTCACCTGCGCTCCCCTGGAATGTCTTCACACCCCCCAAGGGGGGCATGCCCCCCCAGTTTGGGAACCCATAGTCTTGACAATTTCTTTCGAAAGAGGCTTGTAGTCTAGATATACCCTAAGTGACAAAGTCCATATATTATACACACAAACAAAGCTGTTATCAATTGTTAGGCTGAACAGTCTGCACGGCTCCGTTTGCTAAAACAATCTCACCCCTGGTACCTGGGTAATCATTTCTTCAATCCCCAGCGAAGGTTCTCTAGTTGTGCTTCTGCAGGGTCTATTTTCTGCCCACTGCTCACAGAGTCAAGAGAATTGTCTGGGCATCCTGCCAACCTGAGAGGACATAGGGACTGTGAAGGCAAACTATAAAGGTTGCTGTCCAGCACACTGAGTCTCAGACATGTGAGATTCCTATGCTGATTCCCAGGCCTCTGCTTTCATGTCGCTGTGAGATTTCCCCTCTCTGCTCCGCGTCATTTCAGTGAGTTGCTTCTTTCTGCTTTAGAGTTAGTGCCAATGGCTCAGAGAGGCTTCCAGTGTCCAAGTAAAGAGCCATCTGGGCAGAATTTTAGTGCTTTCAGAGACGTCCGGGCATTTATGTGGTAAAATTGAATCTACAATCCATCGGAAATAATTTAGACTTAATTTTTGTAGTATCAGTTGCTTGTCCCTGCTGTGTCTTTTGCTTTGACTGAGTAACTTCCTTTTTTTTTTTTTTTTTTTGGACAGTGTGGCTTTTCATTTGAGTTCACTCATTTTCTCTCAGGCTATATCTGCTGCATCCAGGGAATGCATCCGCTTTTTTGGAACAGTGTCCAAAAAAGTGGGCTCATTCTTTCGGCATCCCTGTATTCATCATTTTATGAGGAATAAGGGCTCTTCCGAAAGAGGAGGTTTTTCCCACATTTGGCCCCGTGTAGATGGGCCAAATATTGGAAAAACTTCTTCCAAAAAAAGAATCGGAAAATGGTACGCAAATTGCACTTCGCAATTTGTGTACCTTTTTCCAAAAAATAACTGCAGTGTAGACATATCCTCATTCAGCAACTTCAGGGTGCATCTACACTACAGCCTATCTTGAAATAAGATAAGTAAATTGAGTTACACAAATTGTATGTCTTATTTTGATGCTATCTTAAATAGCTTATTTTGTCATTTGGTGCTGTCTACATAGTGCCAGATTTTGAAATAAAGCACTATTCCGAAATGTGCCTTACTCCTCGTAGAATGAAGTTTTTTGGAATGTTGGAATAGCCAGCCTGAAGTAACAGGCTTGCTGTGAAGATGCGGGATAGCTATTTCGGGATATGTTGGTATCCTGAAATAACGTTGCAGTGTAGATGTAGCCATACTGGTCACGTAGATACGACAGGCAAAACCTCTTCAGTGTGTGTCTGTGACCAGAGGGTTGACAACAAGAATAGGTTTCACATGGGCCAGGTTCTGTTCTCACATTGTGCCTCCACCCGGTCACGCCAGATTGACACTGTCCTCCCAGAGAGAAAAATCAGGCCCATGTTTTGAAACTCCTGTTTCATAACCAGTCTCAAAATGTCACATGAATTCGGCGTGTCCTGTCTTTTTCAGCCCCTTCACAGAATACCACTGTCTGTAACATGATCTGAAGCCCTGATCTTTGGAGCTCAGTGCTAAAAGTTAAATGCTTAAAGTGAATCTGATCCCATTGAGATCAAAGGGAAAATTAGAAACCCAGCCAGTTATTCCCCTTAAGTCACTCCCGGGGATTTAAATACATTGACTTATACTTTACATGGACCTCCAGGGATTTCAACTGTGGTTGCCCCAAAGCCTTGAAGAAGGGGTGAGCTTGTTTTGGCCAAAGACGAGCTGACAGGGGAGCTGCAGAAATCTCCAACTCACAGGCTTAGAGGTTCAAAACCATCAGGAAAAATAGGGAGGTGGTCTGCTCTCTCGGTGCCCCTGCACCACTGGTTCTGGAGAGGAGGAGAAGAAACAAAAGGCTGTGGACAGAGAAGCGTGATGCTGACTGAGAGGAAAGTGGGTGGGTGGGGGGTTGTGAATCTCACCGGGGAAGGTTCTGGAATGCATGGTGCGAGGCAGGAGAAGGGAGAACTGTGGGACATGTGGTATCAAGATATCCTGAGAGTCCTGAAACTGGGCAAAATGGGGAATGGACAGCCTGCCTAATGCACGGATCAGAGAGGTGTAACAAGGCCTCCTTTGGTGGCAGGGTGCCTCACATTCTGAGGTATTGGGGACCACACTAGCAGATTATCTCTGATGCTGTCCTCCATCTGAGCATCCCTCCTCCCATAAGCGATCCCTCTGCAGCCTCATAGTAATGTCAGCAGTTTGCAACAGGGAGAAACAGGCTCAGTTCAGTGTGTCCAGGTTTCTAACAGGCTGCAGTACGTTAAAGCTTTGGATAGTCTAAGGGAGAGTTAATTTTGCTGGCTCCTTTTATTTTCCACATCCTCTCATCCTCTACCAAGGCCTGGCCTTCTCTCCTTCCCTGCCCAGGCTGAGCTTGATTCCCTTCATGCCCAGAAAGGCAGTTTGGGCTGATTTCTCCCTTTTTCCAGTACAGGAAGACACTGGGTTTAGCCTCACGTGACAAGCTATTTATGTGAGTTCCTGCAGCAGGATCTGGCACCTGGTTTTGGTCCTGGGTGAGGGGTGTCACAGTGTGGTGGGGCTGGAATGTGTGGGGTTGAGGTCCTTTGTGGACACGTGGCCAGCAATGGAGATGGTGGGGAAGGAGAGAGATGTACAAGGGTAGTGCTGAAGTTTATGGATTGGTGAGCAGGCTGCATGCGGACAGGCGAACCATGCTGGGAATTGTGGGTACATGGCTGGATGAATTCAGAGAGAAGTGACCAGTATTTAGGGCTGTGGAGGTTGGCAATGCTGCACAGTGTGGGCAGGTCCACAAAGAAGGAGCCAGTGTTGAGTGTTGTGGAGGTGACAAGGAATATACAAGAACAGACTAGCCACACTGCAGACTGTGGGTACAGACTAGAGAATCACGCGCACAGACAAGGGGGCTGTGCTGCTGAAATTAAAAGTTTGTGTGTTTTTGTGAGTCCAAGGCCAGTGCTGGGACATGCCCTGGCCCTACTGGCGTTTGAGGAGGTCTCCGGCTCTCTTTGCCCCGGCAAACTACAGAACAGCAGCCTCGTGTTATAACCATTACTCAGTTTTGGTTCCAGTGGTGGCTGTTGTTATGCAACTGCAGGTGTTTCACCGGTGAAAAGAACCATCAACCTTTGGGTGACATGGCCCCCCTCTATTCTTCATAGTGATATTATTACAATGTTAGTAGAGCAGAGTTATGATACATTTGATTATTTGCTACCCAGAGCTTTTAATAATTAATGGCGAGCATTGTACAGTCCAGTTCTGGCCCCTCATGGCAGAGAGGATGTGGACGCCTTAGAGAGGGTCCAGGGGAGGGCAACGGAAATGTTTGGGGGCAGGAGCACATGATCTACGAGGAGAGGCTGAGGGAGTTGGGTTTGTTTAGTCTACAAAAGAGAAGAGTGAGGGGGGATTTGATAGCAGCCTTCAACTACCTGAAGGGAGGTTCCAAAGAGGATGGAGGAAGGCTGTTCTCAGTAGTGATGGATGGCAGAACAAGGAAAAATGGTCTCAAGCGGCAGTGGGGGAGGTCTATGTTGGATATTAGGAAAAACTATTTCCCTAGGAGGGTGGGGAAGCTCTGGGATGGGTTCCCTAGGGAGGTGGTGGACTCTCCATCCCTAAAGGTTTTCACGGCCAGGCTTGACAATCACCCCTGGCTGGGATGATTATTTGGGTTTGATCCTGCTATGGCGAGAGGAGCAGGGGGAGATGGACTAGCCATGCTCCCGAGGTCTTTTCCAGCCCTAGTCTTCCATGGCTCTATGATACAGTCAGTCCTGAGTGCACAGATTTATGGAGTTAAAATCATTTCCACACACTGAAAACATTCTTCAATGCAATGTCTGATGGGCTCCCTTATCGTCATGAAACACACACCAATAAGTGCCAAAGTTACATGAGAATTTCTCCCCTTTGGGTTAAATTCGAAAGAGTCACAAAGCCCTGCAGTAATGCCAGGCAAGAGCTGACAGACAACATTCCTCCAGATGACTCCTGGGGACACACGTGTAGCTTCCAAAGCCAGAAGACACAATTGTCATCATCTAGTCTGACTTCCCCTCGTGTGCATAACTCAGGCTAGAGAATTTCCTTCAAATGAGTCTTAGAGCAGATCTTTAAAAGAAGCATCCAATCTCGATTTAAAAATGCTCAGTGATGGAAAATCCGCCACGACCCTTGGTAAATTGTCAATGGTTAACTTCTCCCATCATTTAAAAAGCCGTGCCTTATTTCCAATCTTTAACTTCATCTTCCACCCATTGGATCTCGTTGCACCTCTGTGTGCTAGACTGAAAAGCCTATTATATATTTGTTCTCCAAACGTACAGACTGGTTCCCAGTCACTCAATAACCACCTCTTTTAAATTAAACAGAGTGAGCTCTTTGAGGCGATCTCTATAAGGGAGGGTTTTGAATCCTTTGCTAATTCTTGTGACTCTTCTGTGAACCCTCTTCAGTGTATCGACATCCATCTGTAACCGTGGGCACCAGAACTGGATGCGGGATTCCAGCAGCCATCACACCAGTGTCATGGAGAGAGGTAAAATGACTTCTCTACCTCTATGTGAGATAACACCTGTTATCATCCCAGGATCATATTGTCTCCTTTGGCCAAAGAACCACACTAGGGTCTCTTGTTTAACTAACCCCGTTATTGTCACCACGATTCTAATGATAATCCCCAGTCATGGAAGCAACGCCTGCGTTCTTTGATCCTTGGCTGTAGAGTGGCCAGAGTCTCATTTTCCAAGGGTTGTCACTTATTTAAGCCCTGCTGCAGCCATCTCTTCTTGTTTAAATGGGCAAATTGTCTGTTTTTTTCTGTCTCCCCCCTCCCATCCGTACTGGTGGGTACTACTGCTGGCCAGATCCTTGCTTGCCAGCCACCCGCCCACCAGCAGGGAGTGGTGGAGGTCCAGTGGTTGACCACAGGGTGGGTGCGCAAGGCTGGAGGTGGTTGGGCAAAGCTGCAGTGACAGGGCCATCCACTCCCTATGCTGGTCCATCCCTGCTGTGATGCCTCCTCTTCAGCAGACCCCCCTCACCTCCAGTCCCATTTCTAGCCACCACAGGCTGCTGGTGAGTGCAGGTAGGCGGTAGATGGTTACGTGTCTCCTCTGTGCCCATCACTCTCCCTACTGTGCCCCTTCAGCCCTGTCATGTCTGCATCTCCCTCCCAGCAGAGGGCACCCTCCTCCCTGCACTGTGTGGAGAACCAGGCCCTGGTCACAACACTCAGCTCACCACCAGCCTGGCTGGCCAGCTCCTTCCTTCCCCCTCTGCCTCGGGTTGGGCCAGCCCCCAGGGAACGCTCAAGACCATCTTGCCCAGGAAGCTAGCCAGGAGGAGCCAAGCCCTGTGTGTGCTCATGCCCCACACAGGCTAGCACAGGGAAGGTTTTCTGCCCTACAGCAGAAACCCTTGTATATTTTCAGTGGTATAGAAGGAAGAATACTGAACCAGCCCTTTCCCGGTCACAAAGAATAAAAGAGAGCTGTTAAATCAGAACTTCCACCCAAGTGTCCTTATTATTATGGTGGTGGACCCTAAGTGCCGATGTACTGTATCAAGCCATTAAAAAAGACATCACCCGTACACATGCATGCCAACTCTGAACAAGAAGCTGGCTATGACTATGACTAGCATGCGGTTCTGGCCCCAACCAGGGCTGACCCAACCAGCCTTCAGCTTCCTGAAAGGAGGTTCCAGAGGATGGAGAGAGGCTGTTCACAGTAGTGACGGATGGCAGAACAAGGAGCAATAGTCTCAAGTTACAGTGGGGGAGGTCTAGCTTGGATATTAGGAAAAACTATTTCCCTAAGAGGATGGGGAAGCGCTGGAATGGGTTCCCTAGGGAGGGGTTGGAATCTCCATCCCTAAAGGTTTTTAAGTATCAATTTGACAAAGCCCTGGCTGGGATGATTGAGTTGGGATTGGTCCTGCCTTGGGCAGGGGGTTGGACTCGATGACTCCTGAGGTATCTGCCAGCCCTAGGATTCTATGATTCTATGACTCTAACCAGCAGCAACCTCCAGCCACACAGCTTCAGCCCTGGCTGGGGCCACCCAATCAACCGCCACCTCCAGCCACACAGACCCAGCAGCTGGGCCTCAGCGACAATCATGCCACAGCTGGAACCGGCAGGGACAGCCTCACCGTGTCCTGGCTCCAGCTGAAGCAAACGGGGGCAGGGCAGCCACCTTCTGTCACATGGCCCCATCAGGTGGCCACCACCACTCAACTTCTGGTGCAGCAGGAAAGTAAGCGGTAAGCACTGCTGCACAGCTCTGCGGGCAAGGTTGGTGGGCCTAAATTGTTTTGTGTGAGGTCATGCAGGCGCACAGCTTAGAGGGAACACTGGTGTAGAAGAGGCTGAAACATTGACTAAATTGTGGCAATTCATTATCTGTAGGATTCTCTATCCAACTCCTCCCAAATCCAAATGTTTTCCCCAGTTTCTTTCCATGCTTGATTTGTGAGCAGGGTTTCCCAGAGCTGTGGACCATGATGCCTGCTTCCCTGCCTTGAGTTCACACAGTTATATTTTATCCTTGTTAGTTATTCGAAGCCTTCAAGCTTTTCCCTCTGAAGGGCATACAGTCAGGGCTACTCCACATGTGGCCCACGGGCCTGTTTACTTGTGGCCCGCAGGTGGGAGCCAAAACAAAAAAGTAGTCAATAGAATGGTCTTCTGTTGATATGAGTTTTAGTAGTTACATTCCTGGACTGTCATTGCTCATTAAAAGTGCTTTCATATGGGTGGAAATCGGGTAAACATTGCATTTTATGAATATCAGCAGAACTGATTTAAATGGGGCCTGTGTGTTGTGTAGTCTTGCCTTAATCTTTGTATTCATGCCCATCAGTGTGGAATAAGCTATTTGCATATATTTGAATATAGATTTACATGTGTATGCAACCACACTTAAGTTGCAGCCTTTGGCATGTCCTAGTAGTGTCATTGTGGTCCCCGGGGCTTCCAAAGTTGAGTAGCCCTGGTATAGACATTGAAGTTGCATGTTCCTTTGCCATCATGCTTGGCTTGGGTCACTTGCTCTCATGACTTCACTAGTTTAGACTATTCTCTAAATCCTCTGGTGCCATCTGGAAATCCTGCCACATCACTATGCAGCCCCATTTCTGCCACTTTTTTTTTTTTTTTTTTTTTTGCTATGAAGTGCATAATCACCTCAGTGGTCTTCTCTCTCTTCACAGGCACCTTCAGCACTTCCAAGACTCATTGATGCATCACCAACTACATGGCAGATTTCAACCTCACCCCATCTGACATGTCGACATTTGTCCTGGTAGGCATCCCTGGCCTAGAATTTGCCCACCTCTGGATTTCCATCCCTTTTGCTACATGTTACATTGTTGGCCTGTTTGCAAATTTCAGCATTCTGTTTGTTGTAAGGAAAGAGAAGACCCTGCACAAGCCGATGTACTTGCTGATCTGCATGCTAGCGCTCACGGACATCGGCATGTCCACCTCCGTCATGCCAAAGACACTGTCAATCTTTTGGTTCAATTTGAATGGCATTACGTTGGATGGCTGCCTTGCCCAGATGTTCTTTTTTCAAGCTATTTCTATTGTGCACTCAGCCATCCTGGTGACCATGGCCTTTGATCGCTACGTGGCCATATGTAACCCTCTGAGATACTCCACCATCCTCACCAACGCACGAACCGCTAAGCTAGGGCTGGTGGGCGTGATCAGAGCTATTCTCTTCTTTCTTCCTCTGCCCCTGCTCCTGAGGAGGCTGCCTTTCTGCGACAACCGCATCATCCAACACACGTTCTGTGACCACATGGCTGTGGCGAAGTTGTCATGTGGGGACATCACAATAAACAGAATTTACGGCATGGTGCTGGCCCTTCTTGTCATTGGGCTAGATCTGATGCTCATTGGTCTGTCCTATGGTTTGATCATCAGGGCCCTCTTCCGAATCTCCTCCAAGAAAGCTCACCAGAAAGCCCTCAACACCTGCACAGCCCACATCCTCGTTATATTGATGTCTTATCCTCCTGGCCTCTTTGCCTCTCTGTCATACCGATTCGGCCAGGGCGTCGCTCCCCATGTTCACATCATTTTCTCAAACATCTACTTTGTCACACCCCCCATGTTCAACCCCATTGTTTATGGCGTGAATACCAAGGAGCTTCGTGAGAAACTGTTCAAATATATCTGCAGAATGTGATCCCAGGGGGCCCCTGAATTTCAAGCTGCATAACAAGAGGGGGAAGTTCACATTCTGACAACTCACACCTTATCATAGTATCACCAAAAGACTGCTCTCCCCTTTGCCAAATTCCCTCTCACACCATCATCTGATCGCTTTCAGCCTTATCCATCACTCCTCCCCGTCACTAGGTCTTTTCATGACTATGAGTAAAAACTCCAGTTTTCTGAAGGAAAGCAGCTTTTCAATATACCCTGTGTAAACAGGGTTTTTGATCAGCTCAACAAACTGAATCTATGATTCTGATAGCCAAAACCAAGCAAGGAACTACATTACGCAACATCTTTATCTTAAGCACATTGATCTGGTGAACACATTTTACCTCATTTTCTCTATGATCAATATTTCAGGAAGCCTGGAGAAGAAACCAGGAATGGAATGGTTCAGTTGGGAAATTCTAATACAGGTTGAACCTATCTATTCTGGCACTCTGTGGTCCTGAAATGTCCGTGGTCCAGCATGATTTTAGTTAGCCAGATGTCCACTTTTCATGGGTATGGCCAAATTTCCCATGGTCCCATTAAGATTGTTTAAAGCCACCCATCCTAGCTCTGTGTTTGTTCTGTGCTGTTATTTAGCTCTCATTTACCCCTAAATATCCTCTAGCATCCCAGTAAACAGTGGCAGTGCTGGTAATGCTGCTAGACAATACTGGCCTTCCATGATCCAGAAAATTCTCTGGTTCGGAATTTGTCAGGTCTCAAGGGTGCCAGACTAGAGAGGTTCACCTGCTGCAGGAATGGAGGACATTCCACTAAACTGTATTGATGAGTGTTGGGATCACTATTGTCATACTCAGAACAACCAAGCTGAACATTTCTGGGTGAAAGTCTCCAACATACGCATGCCACTAGTGGGAAAATACATTAGTGAACTTGGCCTCTTCGCTCTTTCATTGCTATTGCTACCTTTTAGCAATGCTGTCACTGAAACATGATTTTCTCAGATGAACTGGAAAAAAACCCTCCAAACTGCATAAAAAGATGCAAGAGGAATTTTCTAGAAATATTCTAAATGTTAGGGTCTACGTGCAACAAAATCTGCTATGAAGAGTTTGCACCAAGGAAAGAAATGACTGCACTGGTGACCACTGGTAGGCACGACCAGCATCAGAAATATTCTATCATGGAGGATGACAGCGAGGATGAAATATTGCTTTCTAGGCACAGAAAAAAACCCCAACCCTAATTCAACTCAAAAGATGGACATTGACTACCATCACTGAATGCAATTAGGAATAAATAATATAGAAATGATATTGCATTTTGACACTACATTTCTTTTGGGCTACGTTGGGGCTATTTATAATAATGTTATTCACCATCATTTGTTGGAAACACCTGCCAACCCTCAGTCAGGATGCAAGTACAGTAAAACCTGTGTTATCTGGCATGCTTGGGGATTAGGGCATTCCAGTTATCTAAAAATTCTGGTTATCTGACGGTCCCATCAACATAGGAAAAACCAATGACGAATAACAGTAAAACTCAAGTTTTTAATATTGGTAGTTTTGTACTGTGAGGCAGTTGGCCTCACATTTCTATTTTGAGTTAAAGATGATTAGTACTTCTTAAATAAAAAAAATAAGCCAATCATGGTAAACCAAGCCAGGCCTATACGCCTGAAGATGTGACAGAATTGTGGCTGGGGGCAATGCTGGTTAACAAAGTTTTCTGGTTAACAGAGTGCCGGAATAACCAAGGTTTTACTGTATTGGGATCTTGATTTTGAATTTCATTGTCATCTCATAGCTTTTTTGCTAACGTGGACAAAGGGCAGATGGCAACCAAAGCTTTCATTCATATAAGCAGGAGGGAGAAAAATTATTCTCCTTGGCCTCTGAGGATGGGACAAGCAGCAATGGGCTTAAACTGAAGCAAGGGAGGTTTAGGCTGGACATTAGGAAAAACTTCCTAACTATCAGGATGCAATCTCCATCTCTGGAGATATTTAAGAGTAGGTTAGACAGACACCTGTCAGGGATGATCTAGATCATGTTTGGTCCTGCCATGAGGGCAGGGGACTGGACTTGATGACCTCTCGAGGTCCCTTCCAGTTCTAGTGTTCTATGATTCTATGATTCTTCCTGGATATAGAGACCAAAGTGTGAATACAAAATAAACATTGTTTCCGTACATGACTTGGGCTACGTTTAGGCGAGTTTTAAGTGATTTGGGGCTATTATTGGAAACCTGGGCAGCGCCCCAATTTGAGCTGGAGTCGGAGGAGCAGCAGCCAGACACACAAGGGCCAGAGAAGCAGCCCAGAAGGCAGAGCTGGGCCGGAGGCAGAGCAGGAGCCGTGAGTCAGAAGAACCAGGGCTGGGCCAGAGACAGAGCCTCTGTGTTGCGGCAGAGATGGGAGAAGAGCAGACCTGGAAGATGGGATAGCACAGGCCAGCTGCCCCCATGGGAAGCCACGGCTGAACTACAATGGGGAGTGGTGGGGCCAGAGCCATCAAAATGGATGCTGGACTTGCCCCGAGTAACACACCACCCATGCACAATGAGTATCTGGAGAAGCAAGGTGGAGGCATGGACAGAGGGCACCGCACAGGGAGCTATCACCAGACTAAACGGCTGTGGCAGCTGGACTCAGAATGGGGAAGATGAATCTGATGGGAGGGCAGATACTGAGGAGATGGGTTTTGCCATCCAGAACATAAGAGCGGCCAGACTGAGTCAGACCAAAGGTCCATCTAGCTCAGCGTCCTGTCTTCCAGCAGGGGCCAATGCCAGATGCCCCAGAGGAAATTAACCGAACAGGGAATCATCAAGCGATCCCTCCCCTGTCACTCCTTCCCTGCTTCTAAAAAACAAAGAATAGGGACACCATTCGTGCCCATCCTGGCTAATAACCACTGATGGACCTATCCTCCATGAATTTATCTAGTTGTTTTTTGAGCCGTGTTAAACTCCTGGTCTTCACAACATCCTGTGGCAAGGAGTTCCACAGATTGACTGTGCGATGTGTGAAGAAATGCTTCCTTTTGTTTGTTTTAAATCTGCTACCTATTAATTTCATTTGATGACCCCTCATTCTTACATCATGGGAACAAGTAAAAAAGTTTTCCTTATTCACTTTCTCCATACTTGTCATGATTTTATAGACCTCTATTATAACCCCCCTTAGTCTCCTCTTTTCTAAGCTGAAAAGCCCCAGTCTTTTTAATCTCAGCCGTTCCAAATCCCTAATTATTTTTGCTGCCCTTTTCTGAATCTTTTCCAATGCCAAGATATCTTTTCTTGAGATGAGGCGACCACATCTGCACGCAGCATTCAAGATGTGGGCGTACCATGGATTTATACGGAGGCAGTAAGGTATTCTCTGTCTTGTTATCTATCCTTTTTGTAATGATTCATACAGAAGTGTCCAATGTTTAGTGTTCTGGGGGGGTGGCAGGTGTGTACAGGGAGAAGCTGGCAATGCTGGGGAATGTGGGGGAAGGTACTGAACATACTCACAGAAGCAGGCAGTGCTGAGCATTGTTGTGGAGATAGCAACAGACCAACCAGGCTGAAGGCTGTTGGGACAAGGAGCAGCATGTTTACAAGCAGGTGGGCAGTGCTGCTGAAACTAAATTTTTGTGTGTTATTGTTAGACCGAGGCCAGAACTAAAATATTTCCTAATGCTAACAGCCTTTGGGCAGGTGTCAGGGGGTGTGTCTAGACTACACCTCTCTGTCGACAGAGAGATGTAGATTAGGCACGTCAAAATTGCTAACGAAGCAGGGATTTAAATATCCCGTGCTTCATTAGCATAAACATGGCCGCTGCTTTTTTTCGACACTGAGCTTTTTCAAAAAAAACCTGGCAGTCTAGACGCAGATCTGCCGACAATAAAGCCTTTTTCGACAGATCCTGTAAACCTCATTTTCTGAGGAATACAGGATCTGTCGAAAAAGGGTTTATTTTCGACAGATCCGTGTCTAGACTGCCATTTTTTTTTTGAAAAAGCTCCGTGTCAAAAAAAAGCGGCAGCCATGTTTATGCTAATGAAGCACGGGATATTTAAATCCCTGCTTCATTACGAATTTCGACGTGCTTGATTTGCATCCCTCTGTCAACAGAGGGATGCAGTCTAGACATAGCCAAGGTCTCTGCCCTGGCAAGCTGCACTTCAGGTGTCACAAGTTTTGCTCAGTTTTGCTTCCAACAATTGTTCTTATGTAACTTCAGGCATTTCACCCGTGGAAAGACCTGTCGCACTTAGTAGGACACTGCCCCCCCTATTCTTCCAGTGATATTAGTATGACATGTTTATAGCAGAATCATGATATATTTTAGGGAACACAGGTCATGTAAGATGTCATTGGAAAAGTTCTATTGTGTGGAATATGATTGTCCCATTTGTGTGAATGTAATATTTTTTGTTTTAAGTTTTACAGCGCTTTATTATTTTTGTACTTTTTACACCCTGCAATTTCATCACCTGCTGGGCTACGATTAAGTTATTTAAACAAATGTGTTGCAATGGTAGAAAAAAATTTTGTGTCTGAAAACTGTAGGTACCGGGGGTACTTTTTTTTTTAAAGGGGTACTTTTTAAAAAAAGGTTGAGAAACACTGAGCTAAACACACGGAGCATTTTGAGTTGATCCGTATCAGGCAGGTTTTCTAATCTTTTTCTAAATCCTAAGACTCCTCTCTGAACCCTTTTCAGAGTGTCAACATCCATCTTTAATCGTGGACACCAGAACAGGACCCAGGATTCCAGCAGCCATAAAACCAGTGCCAAACACAGAGGTAAAATAACTTCTCGACCTCTCCTTGAGAATCCACTTGTTGTCATCCATGGATCACAGGGACTTTTCAGCTTAGAAACAAGGAGACTAAGGGGGGATATGATAGAGGTCTATAAAATCATGACAGGTATGGAGAAAGTGAGTAAGGAAAAGTTTTTGTACTTGTTCCCATAATATAAGAACTAGGGGTCACCAAATGAAATTAGCAGGTAGCAGATTTTAAATAAACAAAAGGAAGTTTTTCTTCATGCAGTGCACAATCAACTTGTGGAACTCCTTGCCAGATGATATTGTGAAGACCAGGACTTTAACAAGGTTCAAAAAAGAACTAGATAAATTCATGGAGGATAGGTTCATCAATATTTATTAGCCAGCATGGGTAGGAATGGTGTCCCTAGCCTCTGTTTGTCAGAGGCTGGAAATGGATGACAGGAGAGGAGAGGGTTTATTTGAGGAATACTTGTTCTGTTCACTCCCTCTAGGGCACCTGGCATTGACCACTGTCAGCAGACAGGACACTGGGCTAGATGGACCTTTGGTCTGACCCAGTCTGGCTGTTCTTCTATTCTTATGTTCTAATCATATTGTCGCTTTTGGCCACTGAATCATACAGGGATCTGTTATTTATCTAATTATCCTCTCACACCTCAATCCCTTTTCAGAATCACTACCTTTCTCGTGATAATCCCCCAGGGTGTAAGCATTGGCTACGTTCTGTGTTTCTAGATGTAGATATCCACATGGCTATTTTGCAATGCACTTTGCTCTATCTGCATCAATATTCACAATCCCCAATTTTTTGTATTTTTTCCAATCTCCCTCAATATTCAGCCATCACAAGGGTGAGCAGCTGAGAGGCTGGCATGTGTCTCTGCGTACACTTGTCAGTTAAAACATGTATATGTCAGACAAGACTGGTTGCCTGCAAGTAAAGTGTCTAGACAAAGAAGTGAGAGAAATAACAGAGGTGAAGACCTACATCAGGGCCGACAGCCTCGCTGGGTCCTGGGGCGAGGTTGAGGGAGCCCTGCTCCATGCCCCTGGAAGGAGAAGGTCCTCAGGTGGAAGGGGTGGGGCGAGGCCATGTAGCCTCAGCACCATCACAAACCATAGCACCTTCCCCCACAGGGCTGGCCCTACCATGAGGCAAACTGAGGCGGCTACCTCAGCTGCCAGACTGTGTGTGGGGGGTGCCACTAGGACCCAGAGTGTAGAAAATTGTGTCTGCTGCTGGTGCGTGTGTAGGTAGCAGAGCAGTACCAGGAGAGGAGTAGAAAAAGAGGAAGGCAGCACGAGACCTTTCAAAGTTTTGGCCCAAGTGAGGGGGTCTGGGGGCATCATTTGAGCTCCCCGCCTCAGGTGACAAAATGTTGTGGGCCGGCCCTGCTTCCCCCGAGCCCTCTGGATTGCCCGGAGATCGCTGCCCGGAGAGCAGTGGTTTTAAGCGGGTGGAGGCTCTGGTAGCAGCTGGGAGTCCTGGGCCCTTTTGTATCACTGGGCCCTGGGGCAGATGCCTTCTTTGCCCCATCCCAGTCCCCGTCGGCAGGCCTGCAAGCCTGTACCCTTAAATACCAGGACTCTTGGTTCTTCATGCCCATTCTGTTGAGCACAAAGTCAAAGTTTCTATTTCCTTGTGGGGGACTTGCCTCCTTTCCAATGTAGGGCTTGCATTGTGGGTCAGACCAATAATCCCTTCAATCCAGGGTCCTGTCTCTGAGGCTAGGTCTACGGTACAGAGTTTTTGCACAAAAACGGCCATTTTTGCGCACAAACTTGCGGAGCGTCCATACTTCAAGCACGTTTTTGCACAAGTCGCACGAAAGAACAGAGGGGTTTTTCCAGTGTAGGTATTCTTCTTTCTACGAGGAGTAACTCCTTTTTGTGCAAGAGCTCGTGCGCAAAAAGGTGTGTGTGGATGGGGAACAGGGTTTTTGTGCGCAAAAAGAGGCAATAAAAAAAGGCCCTGGTGGCCATTCTGTAACTAGCAATCAGAGTTTCCTTTCAAGAGAGTGACCATGCAGTCTGGATGCTCTCTTTCACAAAAGTGCATCGCTTTTGTGATGCGCTTTTGCAGTGTGGACGCTTTCTTGTGCGAGACGTTTTTGCGGAAGATCTCTTCCGCAAAAAGCTTCTTGCACAAGAAGCCTGGAGTGGAGACCTAGTGTGACAGTAGTTGGCCCAGGTGCTGCTGAAGAAGGTGTAAGAAACCCAGCAGTTGGTGTCCTAACTGTTCTGAGGAAAAAACAACAAATAGTCTGGTAGCACTTTATAGACTAACAAAACATGTAGCTTGTTAGTCTATAAAGTGCTACCAGACCATTTGTTGTTTTTTTCTGTAACAGACTAACTTGGCTACCCCCTGAAGGTCCTGTTCTGAAGAAGTAATCCTAATGCCTAACAGCTAGTGATTGATTCTTAAATCGCTGTCCAACCTGCTCTAAAATATCTCCAGAGATGGAGATTCCACAACCCTCCTAGGCAATTTATTCCAGTGTTTCACCACCCTGACAGGTAAAAAGTTTTCCCTAATGTCCAACCTAAACCTCCCTTGCTGCAGTTTAAGCCCATTGCTTCTTGCCCTATCCTCAGAGGCCAAGGAAAACAATTTTTCTCCCTCCTCCTTGTAACACCCTTTTAGGTACTTGAAAACTGCTGGCATTTCCCCTCTCAGTCTTCTCTTTTCCAAACTAAACAAACCCAGTTTTTTCACTCTTCCTTCATAGGTCATGTTCTCTAGACCAATAGTTCCAACCTTTTTTATGCCACGGACTGGCAAACCCATTCACAAAGGTTTGGCAGATCAACATCATTTTATTTGTGTATTTTCCTATTCATTATGCAAATAGTGAATATGCAAATGTGCAAATAAAACGTTAGCAGTCTGCCTAGCCCCAACCCAGCCCCTTGCTCCCTGAAGCCTAACACCTTTGACCCCCACCCCATGCCCCGTGCCTTTTCACCCTTTAACCTCTGACCCCTATAACCGTTGCCAACACACTCTTGCCCTGTGCACCTCACCCATCACCCCTTTGCCAATCACCCCTGAACTCCCCAGAGTGAGGTTTCCTCCTCTAGGGAACATGGACATTACAGCCATATGGGGAGGGAGAGCGGCCCTCCTTCATGCCCCTTCCCTCCCACAGTGTGACTTGCGCCCTCATGGGTGAGGGGGGAGGGAAGCATGGAGCTCCAGCCAGCCACCATTACTGAGGGGAGGGGCGGAAGAAGGGTGGGAGGTGCCTCGTGCTCCACTGCCTCCTGTTGTCACCTCAGCCCCACTGCCAGCAAAATCACAGGTGGGTCGGGGGAGTGTGAAGCCCTGGGGAGGCACTTCCAGCTCTGCCTCCACCTGCTGCCATGGGAGTGGCTGTCGGCGGCACGTGTGCACCTCCCTTCTTCTTCGCACCCCCTCCCTCCTCAAGTGCAGATGTGGGAGGAGGGAGAGAGGTGCCTGTGATGGGGTGAGGTCACAGACAGCCCCTTAGGGGTGCTTCCCAATGGGCTGCCAAAGCCACTGCCGCTCGCCTTCCCGCTCTCTGGGGCTCCTCACCACCCTGTTTTGCCGGGCCAGCTCCCTGGTCTCCCCCCAGCCAAGACACAGAGCTGAGATCCCTCCCTCCACCCCCGAGGAGCAGTACAGACACTGAACCTCTTCACATCCAAGGAAAATGCAGTTTTGGCCCCAGCTTCCTGGGATACCCCTCCACAACTGAGACCAAACCCCCCAATGAATTATTTGGGTAAGCCCCCTTTAGCAATGAAAGGGGGAAATGTACACATGGATTGCCCCCCACCCAGGTAATAATTATTTACACTGGGTTTGATAGAATATAAAAGTGATTTTATTAAGCACAAGCAGGAGGGTTGAAGTGGTAGCAAGTGAGAACAGGCAGAGAAAAGTAGATTACAAACTCAAAATAACAGAAAAGGCTTAGCTACGTCTACACTAAAACTTCAGTACAAACTTATTACAAACTTACTACAAACTCACCCTGAAACTGTTTCTTTCCCTGCCAAGCCTTCCAAACTAGGGAAGTCTCCTTTTTCCTGGGATCTCTGGTTTCCTCTCTTGAGTGTGCCATATGAGCCAGCCAAAAGACAAAAGACTCCTACTTTCCTATTGTTTTTAAACATGACTTTCTTGCATAGGAAGTCCCCTGGCCAGTTGGGGTGAACATGTGACTTCCCCAGACCAACCACTGCTATGACTTAAAGGACAAAAGAGATTGTTCAACAGCTGGTCATCAAAATATTGAAGGTTAACACCTGCTATGGCTCTCATTCATACATTTAAAAACATTCCACATTCCATATGTCTAATTTCATACACAAGAATGATACCTACACTAAAACAAGATAAACAGATCCAGTGGATTAAGACATGAAGATTGATAGGTTACATGAAGTAATTTGCTCAGAGCACCTTTGCATCATGTGTATATATATGTCCATATATCCAGTTAATAAAGCATGGGGGGGAAGGTGTCTGTCACAGTGCCTCCTGCTCTGCCTCCTCCTGAGCCACCATGGCTGTCAGATATGAGCTGCTGGAACATCTGGCTTGAGCTCCAACAGCTGCCGCTGCCAAGCAGCCAGTGGACCGCGGCCCAGCAGCAGGCCATGGACCGGCAGTTGGGAACTGCTGTCCTAGACCTTTAATCATTTTTGTTGCGCTTCTCTGCACCTTCTCCGATTTCTTCTCATCTTTCTTGAAATGGGTTCCTACAGTTACATTTGAAACCAGTTAGGTATTTGAGGACTTCAGGGTTTTCCCTCCAAAGGCTTACATGGTGTAGTTATTGGCATTGAAGCTCTTTTGCCATCATGATACCTATTCACCTGGCTTGTGTATCTCCCTCCGAAGACATTGGTGGATATTACTACAATCTAAATTATCTGCAGATCTTGCCACCTAACTGTTAACCACCTTTCTAGGTGTTAATAACTATATAATATTTGTCATTCTGTTTCTTATAAAGTGTGTAATCATCTTGTTTTTCTTCTCTCCCTTCAAAGCCACCTTGTGCATTCTGAGCCACATCGATGCGTCAACCACCTCATGGCAGCTTTCAACCTCACTCCATCTGACACTTCAACATTTTTCCTAGTGGGCATTACTGGCCTGGAATATGCTCACATCTGGATTTCCATTCCTTTCACTGCATTCTACATTATTGGCCTCTTGGCAAATTTCACCATTCTTGCTACTGTAGGGAAAGAGAAGACCCTACACAAGCCGATGTATCTGCTGATCTGCATGCTGGCGCTCACAGACATTGGCATGTCTACATGCATCATGCCGAAGATACTCTCGATCTTTTGGTTCAATTCAAACAGCATTACATTGGATGGCTGCCTTGCCCAGATGCTCTTCTTTCAAGCAATTTCTATTATGCACTCAGGGGTCCTCACGACAATGGCCTTTGATCGCTATGTTGCCAGATGTAACCCTCTGAGATATGCCACCATCCTCACCAATGCCCGAATAGCTAAGCTAGGGCTAGTGGGTGTGATCAGAGCTTTTCTCCTCTTTCTTCCTCTGCCCCTGCTCCTGAGAAGGCAGCCATACTGTGACAACCGCCTGATCCAACATACGTTTTGTGAGCATATGGCTGTGGCAAAGTTGTCATGTGGGGACATCACAATAAACAGAATTTACGGCTTGGTGTTGGCCCTTCTAATCAGTGGATTAGACCTTATGTTCATTACCCTGTCCTACTGTTTTATCCTGAGGGCCCTTCTTGGTATCTCCTCCAAGAAAGCCCACCAGAAAGCCCTCAGCACCTGCACAGCCCACATCCTCGTTATACTGATGTCTTATCCCCTTGGCCTCTTCGCCTCTCTGTCGTACCGGTTCGGCCAGGGCGTCGCTCCCCATGTTCACATCATTTTCTCAAACATCTACTTTGTTACCCTCCCCCCCATGTTCAACCCCATTGTTTACGGAGTGAATACCAAAGAGCTTCGTGAGAAAGTGAGCAAATACATCTGCAGAACGTGATCCCACGGGGCCACTGAATTTAAATGGGGATGTTTCACATTCTGAAAACTTCCCTGCATCTAATGTCTTATCACAGAACCACCACGCAGTGCTCTCTCCTTTGCTGAGTTCCCTCTGTTTCTCCATCATCTGACCTCATGTCTCTAGACCTCCCCCCAACTTTGAGATCAGATACTCCAGTTATCTGAAGGAAGGTGGCTTCCCATTTGCCTATCAGAAGCATAGTTTGAGTTTGTTGAACAGATCAAAACCCCTGTTTGCACAAGATCAGAGACAAAGAAAGGAACTACACTGCTGAATAATCCTTAACATAAGTAACACATTTTACCTGATTTTTCTATGACCCATACTCCACAAAGCATGGATAAGAAACCAGTGAATGAAATGTTTCAGTTGGAAAGGGCTAGTACAGGTAAGATGCTGTAAGAATCTGAGAGCATTCTAAAAGACCATGTCGGTGACAATTATGAAACTGTCTTTTCAAACCTGGACTGATGTATGCTGGATTTGAGAAGAGTGCCCCCCCAAAATGTGATGAATCCAACTGCAAAGATCTGAGGTGCACTCAGCCACTATGATTTAATAAAATAGAATATCCCATAGTTTGGTATTAACTGGATGCAAAGGCACAATATAGCCTGCAGATTCTGCTAATCAGAATGGGAGGAGTGGACAAACAATTAAATAGGTGTGAATGAAAGAAGTGAAGTGGAGCAAAACTTTGAGTCTCAATGTCTCTGGTATTAGTTTACTGAAAATAAGGGAAACCCAATGACCACTAGGGTTCGTTATGACCTATAGGTTTTGTAGAAGGTATCAAAGATGAGCTAATGCAGTCTATTTTGGAGCACTTCTCTGAAGTAATCTTAGAGAGAGTTTTTTTCCTGAGACTCTCCCTAACAGGTGAGCAATTGGCCACTGTGAACGTGTTGTTAATTACTCACTACTGTTCCTGATGTTAAGTAAATATGTGAGATGTTCTGGGATGTTCGTGTAATCCTTGATCAGTTAGAATGGCTGGGTCCCCCTTGATGTATTCCTCACACCCCTTGGAGTGAAAAAATTAAGTTGCCCCTAATGGGGCATGGGTCTGAAAAACCAGGGTAATGGAGTGTAGTGATAAATGAGGCAGCGTTTAGCACTATGACATTGCTTTGGATTCCCATAACTTACCTGTTTGTTCAGTCTGTTTCGGATTCGCTTTCAGCTGGAAATTCCAAACATTCCCATTCCTGAACGGTGATTGAACTGTTTGCAGCAGTAAGTCCTTCATGACCAAGATGGGCTGATACCTCACTTTTCCCATCCTACTGGGCAGACCTTGGACAGCTGGAGCAGCAGAGGAGAAGTTTGTCCAAGGATCACCCTAGGTTGAAACTCTTTAGTCTGATGCCCTTGGGACCTGACCGGTGCTGAACCAGAGAATTTGCCGAACCACAGGATGTCAATATTTTTAGCAGCACTATCAACACTTCCACTGCTTACTGGCCTCTTAGAAGACATTTTCAGGTAAATTAGACCTTGGTAACAGCAGAGACCACTGAGAACCAGGACTGGTGACCGTAAACAAATGTTACAGGGCCACGGGAAACTTGGCCACACCTGTAAGTGGACATCTGGCTCACTAAAATCATGTTGCTGGACCGGCAAGTGCTGGACTAGAGAGGTTCAACCTGTATTGTCATCCTCACAACAACCAAGTTGAACATTTTTACATGACAGTCTCCAGTATATGGATGCTGCTAGGAAAAATACTTTGGAGAACTTGGCCCATTTGTTCTTTTATTGCTGGTGCTACCTTTAAGCAATGCTACCATTGAAAGATTGTTTTCTCAGATGAACTCAAGAGAAACTTTTAGAAAATATTTTAAATGGTAGGGTGTACCTGCAACAAGGCAAAATCTGTTGTGCAGAGTCTGCACGAAGAAAAGAAATTATTGCACTGTTCACACCTCATATGGATGACCAGCGTCAGAAGTGTTCTACCACCAACTACGACAACGAGGATGAAATGTTGCCTTTTAGAGACTTACAGAGAAAAACTATTGTTACTGAATGCAATTGAAAATAAATAATCTTGGAAGTGATATTTTGTTTTTAATATACATATGTTTTGGGCTCTTTTGGGACCATTTTTAACACTATTAGGGTACATCTACCAGAGGTATCCTGAAACAGCTAACCTGTGTGTACACAAGCCGCCCGTTATTTTGAAATATTTTTCGAAATAACAGGCATGCTATTTCACCATCCTGGCAAACCTCGTTGCATGAGGGTTAAGGGATGGCTCGAAATAGCTCATTATTTTGAAATTTTGGTGCTGTGTAGATGCACCAAATTTCAAAAGAAGCTATTCTGAAATAGCATAGCGCAAACTGCGTCTCTTATTTTGAGTTTAGGGTGCTGTGTAGACGCACCCTTATTTGCCATCTTTTGCTGGAAACTTCTCCCCACCCTCAATCAGGATGCAAGTACGAATACTGGGGGTCTGATTTAGAATTTCATTGTCATCTCACAGCTTTGTGGCTGATGTGAACAAACTTCTGATGGCACTTGTAACAATTTTATTTAAATAAAATTTGTGCTAGGTATCCAACCAAAGCTTTCATTTTTTTACTGGAAATGCAGACCAGTGTGTTAATAAAAATAAACTTTGTTCAGTAAATAGTTTGGGCCACGTTTAGGTTGGACTTAAGTGATGTTGAGCTATTAATGGAGTGAAATACGGAATCTGGAGCAGCAGCTCAAGCAGAGCAGGAGCAGGAGCAGGCAGAAGCAAAGGGTAGGAATAAATGGCAAATTTTCAGAATGGAGAGGGGTAACTAGTGGTGTTCCCCAAGGTCAGTCCTAGGACCAATCCTATTCAACTTATTCATAAATGATCTAGAGACAGGGGTGAGCAGTGAGGTGGCAAAGTTTGCGGATGATACTAAACTGTTCAAGATAGTCAAGACGAAAGCAGACTATGAAGAACTTCAGAAAGATCTCACCAAACTGAGTGATTGGGCAACAAAATGGCAAATGAAATTTAATGTGGATAAGTGTAAAGTAATGTACATTAGAAAAAATAATCCCAACTATACATACAATATGATGGGGGCTAATTTAGCTACAACTAATCAGGAAAGAGATCTTGGAGTTCTCGTGGATAGTTCTCTGAAAACGTCCATGTAGTGTGCAGCGGCAGTCAAAAAAGCAAATAGGATGCTAGGAATTATTAAAAAAGGGATAGAAAATAAGATGATGAATATCTTACTGCCCCTATATAAAACTATAGTATGCCCACATCTTGAATACTGCATACAGATGTGGTCTCCTCACCTCAAAAAGATATTTTGACATTAGAAAAGGTTCAGAAAAGAGCAACTCAAATGATTAGGGGTTTGGAACAGGTCCCATATGAGGAGAGGCTAAAGAGACTGGGACTTTTCAGTTTAGAAAAGAGGAGACTAAGGGGGGCAATGATAGAGGTATATAAAATCATGAGTGGTATGGAGAGGGTGAATAAAGAAAAGTTATTTACTTGTTCCCATAATATAAGAACTAGAGGACACCAAATGAAATTAATGGGTAGCAGGTTTAAAACTAATAAAAGAAAGTTCTTCTTCACACAGCACACAGTCAACTTGTGGAACTCCTTCCCAGAGGAGGCTGTGAAGGCTAGGACTATAATAGAGTTTAAAAAAGAGCTAGATAAATTCATGGAGGTTAGGTCCATAAAAGGCTATTAGCCAGGGGGTAAGGAATGGTGTCTCTGGCCTCTGTTTGTCAAAGGCTGGAGAGGGATGGCAGGAGACAAATCGCTTGGTCATTGTCTTTGGTCCACCCCCTCTGGGGCACCTGGGACTGGCCACTGTCAGCAGACAGGGTATTGGGCTAGAACTAGATGGACCTTTGCTCTGACCCAGTCTGCCCATTCTTATGTTCTTATGTTCTAAGCACAAGGGCTGGAGAAGCAGTCCAGAAAGCAGAGCAACACTGAGCCAGAGGAGCCAGAGCTGGGCTGGAGGCAGAGCTGGGGAAGCGCAGCTGCTGCAGAGCAGAACGGGGAGTTGGGTTAGCACAGAGCAGCTGTGAGACAGGGCTCAGCGACCATGAGGAGCGGTGGGGCCAGAGCTAGCACAGTGGGTGCCAGCCATGCCATGAGTAACACAGCAGCCACTTACAATGAGTGCCCGGGGAGAGCAAGGTGGAGCCATGGGCAGAGGGCCCAGCACAGAGAAATGTCACTGGACAACAGGGCTTTGTCATCTGGACTCAGAATGGGGACCATGAATGTGATGGGAGGGTAAAGGCTAAGGAGTCAGGTCCTGTTACCCAGAGCATGAGGGAGTGTAGCCAGGGCGAGAGCAGGTGCCCTTCCTGTGGTATCTCAGCCAGCGTCTGGGAAGGCGGGCTGCAGAATGTGAGGAGACATCCCAGAGTCTGCTACTTGTGATGCCCTGGTGTCCCCAAGCAGGGCTCTATAATTCTTGGAACTTGTCCCATTTCCTTTGTTTTTCTGACTGTTGCTGTTTAATACATTGTATTTTGTCTGAACTTAGTGTCGTTGTAACCCACACACCCAGTGTGGCTCACTGTCCCATGGAGTGGCACTTAGACCACATACAGTGAAAGATAACAACAAGGGAGCTCTTCAGTCTAGGCTGAGAGGCAGCTTTGTAGTTCAAGTGGTAGAGCAGCGGTTCTGAACCTTTTTCGGTCCACGTACCCGTTGGCTTCACATACCCCTTGGGGGTCCATGGACCCACAAGGCTTCACGTATTCCTTGGGGGTCCATGGACCCCCAGTTCAGAACCCTTGCGGTACAGGCTCCTATCCTAAGCTCCAGAGGTCCCAGATTCAAATCCACCAAGTGCTGGTTACATGGTGATCAGGGGGCCAGGAAGAAACTGATGTAAAGAGAGTACCCAGGAGTGGAGGTGTCCTGTCGCCTGTCCCAAGTGACCATGATGAGACTGGGTGTCCTGCCTCCCAGGAATGCTAGGCCCAGCCACGTTGCCATGACGAAGACTCTGCCACACAGAGAGTGGAAGGAGAGACCTTGAGGTCAGGCAGGCCTCTGGGTAAAGGGAGTCTTTGGGGTGGGCGCACTTTTGCTAGCCATTGCCCTTGGAGGTAATACAGAACCCAGAAAAGCTTCCCACTATATTTAGCCACTTTCATAAGGGAAAAGATGGGCTGAATATGGGGATATGTAAAAAGATGTGCAACCAGATGTCTTGCAGTGATAGGTATCACATTGAACTGTCTTCCTGTATTATTTTATTAGGGGTTAACATGAGAACATCTGACTTTTTTTGAAAAAAAATGCCTCTCTAATCTCACTGAGTTTTTCACTATCGCTGTCACCACAATGGTCAGGTGATATCCCCAGTGCTATTTTCTTAGGGTGTGTGTACACTGCACCGTTATTTCGAGATAACTAGTGTTATTTTGAAATAATAATGTGTGTCTACACAGCCATTCCGTTATTTCAAAATAAATTTGAAATAACTAACAACTTATTCCAACTTCTGTAAACCTCATTCCATGAGGAATAATACCTCTTCCAAAATAGCTATTTCGAAATAAGGGGTGTGTAGACGCTCCACTGCTGCTATTTCACAATAGCCCCTCCCCAGGGCCATTCTGAGTTATTCCTCCCCAGTGCCTCCTGAGGTTCTACATCGAGATAGCATGGCTACATGAGGGAAGCCTGCCTCTGACTAATTTTGAGGCTTCCTTGCAGTGTAGATGTGCTATTTCAAAAATAGCTTAATTAGAAATAGCTGTGCAGTGTAGATATACCCTTAGGCTGTGTCTAGACTGGCGCGATCTTGCGCCAGAGCTATGCAAATGAGGCTCAGCGTGGAATATCGCCGAGCCTCATTTGCATAACTAATGAGCTGCCATTTTTGTGGAAGATGCTCTTGCGCAAGACGGAGCTGTCTACACTGCCACGTCTTGCGCAAGAAAAACCCTCTTGCGCAAAGCCGTTCTTCCTGAAAATAATCAGCATAACGGCTTTGCGCAAGAGGGTTTTTCTTGTGCAAGACGGGGCAGTGTAGACAGCTCCGTCTTGCGCAAGAGCCTCTTCCGCAAAAATGGCGGCTCATTAGTTATGCAAATGAGGCTCGGCGATATTCCACGCTGAGCCTCATTTGCATAGCTCTGGCGCAAGATCGCGCCAGTCAAGACACAGCCTTACTGTTCAAGCAGAGAATTACTATCCATAGGGATTCTGTGGTACAGGTTTCTGATTTTTACTTTATTTGATTCGCTGATTATTTTCATACATTATGCCACTTCCCCACCTGCACTACCCATACTGTCTTTCCTATATATTTTCTATCCTGATCTTACTGTGTCCTTTTGATCTTCCTCACTGTACTACATTTCTGTGATGCCTATTATATCAATAGCCTCATTTAATTCAAGGTACCCAAATTAACCCATCTCTTTATTTAGACTTCAAGTGTTTGTATAAAAGCAGTTAAAAAAGAGATGGTCACTTCTGAGGGGCATTTTTTATACATCAACTTAAACAAGTTACGTATTGTTCCTGTGGTATTGGGGTGCCATCCTCTGAAAGATGGGAATGCAGCAGCGAAGAAGGCTGTGCTTGACACGGTCCCACACCAAAGGCTTTTACGTAAATTAGGTGGTCATGGGATAGGAGGAAAGGTCCTTTCATGGATCAAGAATTGGTTAAAAGACAGAAAACAAAGGGTGGGAATAAATGGTAAATTTTCACAATGGAGGAGGGTAACTAGTGGTGTTCCCCAGGGGTCAGTACTGGGACCAATCCTGTTCAACTTGTTCATCAATGATCTAGAAAATGAGGTAAGCAGTGAGGTGGCCAAGTTTGCAGATGACACAAAGTTGTTCAGGACAGTCAAAAGCAAAAGGGATTGTGAAGAACTACAAAAAGATCTCAGCAAACTGAGTGATTGGGCAGCAAAATGGCAAATGAAATTTAATGTGGGTAAGTGTAAGGTAATGCATGTTGGAAAAAATAACCCAAATTACACGTACTACATGATGGGGTCAAATTTAGCTATGACAGATCAGGAAAGGGATCTTGGAGTTATAGTGGATAGTTCTATGAAGACATCCACGCAGTGTGCAGCGGCAGTTAGTAAGGCAAATAGGATGTTAGGAATTATTAAAAAAGGGATAGTTAATAAGACAAAAGATATCATACTTCCCCTATATAAAACTATGGTACGCCCACATCTCGAGTACTGCGTGCAGATGTGGTCTCCTCACCTCAAAAAAGATATATTGGCATTAGAAAAGGTTCAGAAAAGGGCGACTAAGATGATTAGGGGCTTGGAAAGGGTCCCATATGGGGAGAGGCTAGAGAGACTGGGACTTTTCAGTTTGGAAAAAAGGCGATTGAGGGGCAATATGATAGAGGTATATAAAATCATGAATGGTGTGGAGAAAGTGATTATAGAAAAATTATTTACCTTTTCCCATAATACAAGAACTAGGGGACACCAAATGAAATTGATGGGTAGTAGGTTCAAAACTAATAAAAGGAAATTTTTCTTCACACAGCGCACAGTCAACCTGTGGAACTCCTTGCCCAAGGAGGCTGTGAAGGCCAGGACTCTATTAGGGTTTAAAAAAGAGCTTGATAAATTTTTGCAGGTTAGGTCCATAAATGGCTATTAGCCAGGGATAAAGTATGGTGCCCTAGCCTTCATAACAAGGGCAGGAGATGGATGGCAGGAGATAAATCACTTGATCATTGTCTTCTGTTCTCCTTCTCTGGGGCACCTGGCATTGGCCACCGTCGGCAGATGGGATGCTGGGCTCGATGGACCTTTGGTCTGACCCAGTATGGCCATTCTTATGTTCTTATGTTCTTATGGTGATGGAGTAGTCAGATGGTAAGTGTCAGTCAGGCTCTTCTTGCATTGTGAATGTCCACAAGGCTGTGCTCAGCCAAACAGGGAAAGAGCATCCTTGGTTAACAAGGAGATATCCTTTCCACCTCTTGTTCCATTGGCTTAATATTAGTGGTCCCCGGGGACCATCTTGTGCAGAGGTATCGGCCCATGTTCTCATCTGGTGCTCTGCTTTTGCTCCCATACAAGATGTGGTTGAACATGGGGGTGGACAAGGAGATTCAGGCTGCTCGTGAACACGAGAAGCTGTTCCCTGACCGAACCAGTGTGCCATGTTGGAGAAGAGGGCAACAGCATAAGAGGTCCATGTCACAGAGATGTTGGCGGTGCAGGTGTTGAGGGATTTCTGGTGGGAGCCCTTGGAGGACATTCTGAGGATGGCACCGATGAGCAGAGCATAGGACAAGGCAACGAGCACTGGGTCTGACTCGATGACTACAAACACTAGCTCCAAGCCGTACCTCCTGTTCACTGTGATACTCCCACACTACATCTTTGTCACAGCCATGTGCTCACCGTGCATTTGTACTCTCCAAAGGAGATGAATGAGAGGGGCATGAGAAGAGATTGCAAACTACTGACCTGCAAGAGAGTAGATCGAGAATGTGTTCTCCCTGGCTCTTAACACAAGATCAAGAGGACATTCAAGTACACAGAAACATTTCAAATTCAGAATAGATTTTAAAAATAGCTTCTGCACTCAGTGCCTGTTTGATGGAGGAACACATTGTCCCGAGAGGTATGTGGGCCAAAAAATAATCAGGAAGGGGTTTCACATTTACATGGCTAGTGCAAGTATCCAGCGACAAAAAACATAGCAAGAGACCTAAAAAAGTGTCACCGTGGCTGAGCCTCAGTCAGGGGGAGGGGCTACCAGAGCTATATAAGCCTGTGACTCAGCGACCAGGGAGCTTGCGAACAGGAACAGCTAACAGGGAGTTTGGCAAGGGAGTTCTCCAGGTAAAAGAGGAGGAAAAGTGGGACCCTTGTGGTAAGTGGCTGTCTGGAGTGTGTGTTTGTGTGTGGGGGAGTTATTTGCTGTGTGCCGAGCTTGTGTTTGTGTGGTTGGTTGGTTGGTTGGTTGGTTTGAAGGAGCTTCTAAAAGGTTTGAAATCTAGAAGCCTCTGTTAATTGGCTGAGCCTCAGTCAGGGGGAGGGGCTACCAGAGCTATATAAGCCTGTGACTCAGCGACCAGGGAGCTTGTGAACAGGAACAGCTAACAGGGAGTTTGGAGAGGGAGTTTAGAGGGGGAGGTTAGAGGGCACTAGGGACTTCTGACCTTCTTAAAAACAACTCTTATAATAATCTATATTCCAGAGGTTTAAAAAGAATCCCAGTTTCTGCTTAAACTTATTCATTAGAAAAATGGAGACAGAAGCCCAGCAGCAGAGTGGGGGCTATCCTGTTTATTGCGTCGAGTGTAACATGTATGATTACCTGCCCTGTGGGCGGGTGGCGTATGTGTGCACCGTTGCAAGGAGCTCCTGAACCTCAGAGACCGGGTTCGGGCTTTGGAGGCCAGGGTGGCTGAACTGGAGGAGCAAAGGGAGGTAGAGAGATATGTTGATGAGACTTTCCGGGACATTGTAGTACTGTCCCACCTCCAGTCTGAGAGCCCCAGTGCTCTTAAGGAGGATGAAAGTCTCAAGGAAACAGAGCATTCAATGGGAGCAGAGGGAAACCATCCCGTAGTTGGGACCCTCCTCCCAGAGGATGTTGCGGTATCCTCTCGCACTGAGGATACCTCTGAGGGGGAGGGAATGCCAGTTAGGAAGAGGCAGGTGTTAGTAGTGGGTGATTCGATTGTTAGAAACATAGATAGTTGGGTTTGTGATGACTGGGAGAACCGTATGGTCACTTGCCTGCCTGGTGCGAAGGTTGCGGATCTCTCGAGGCATCTAGATAGACTTATGCGTAGTGCTGGGGAGGAGCCGGTGGTCATGGTACATGTAGGTACCAATGACATAGGGAAGAATAGGAGAGATGTCCTGGAGGCCAAATTTAGGCTGCTAGGAAAGAGACTGAAATCCAGGACCTTTATGGTGGCATTCTCGGAAATGCTTCCAGTTCCACGCGCAGGGACGGGTAGGCAGGCAGAGCTTCAGAGTCTCAATGCGTGGATGAGACGATGGTATAGGGAAGAGGGGTTTGGATTTATTAGGAACTGGGGACACTTTTGGGAGAGGGGGAGCCTATACAGGAAGGATGGGCTCCACCTAAACCAGACTGGAACCAGACTGCTGGCACTAAACATTAAAAAGGCTGTAGAGCAGTTTTTAAACTAAGAGATGGGGGAAAGCCGATTGGTGCGGAGATGCACGTAAATCGGAGGGAGACTTCTCTTAGAGGAGAATCCATTGATAGAGAGTCCCTAAGCTGTAGTCAGAAAGAGAGGAGGGGAGAGGGCAAACCATGGGCCAGAGCAGACAAACAACCACATACAAAGGAATCCAATGCACCAGGGAAGGGCAGACAAATAAGCAGTGGCAAATTTTTAAAGTGCTTCTACACAAATGCTAGGAATCTGACTAATAAGATGGGTGAACTAGAGTACCTCGTATTAAATGAGGAGATTGACATAATAGGCATCACTGAAACCTGGTGGAATGAGGAAAATCTGTGGGACACAATCATACCGGGATATAAAATATATCGAAAGGATAGAGCAGGCCGGGTGGGTGGTGGAGTGGCACTGTATGTGAAAGATAATGTAGAATCAAATGAAATAAAAATATTAAGTGAATCAACATGTTCAATAGAATCGCTATGGATAGTAATTCCATGCTCCAATAATAAGAAATTAGCAGTAGGGATATATTACCGACCACCTGACCAGGACAGCGATACTGACATTGAAATGCTGAGGGAGATTAGAGAGGCTACCAAAATAAAGAACTCTATAATAATGGGGGATTTTAATTATCCCCATATTGACTGGGTACATGTCACCTCAGGAAGAGAAGCAGAGATAAAATTTCTCAATGGTCTAAATGACTGCTTCTTGGAGCAGCTGGTGCAGAAACCCACAAGGGGAGAGGCAATTCTCGATTTAGTCCTGAGTGGAGCGCAGGATCAGGTCCAGGAAATAACCGTTACAGGACCTCTTGGGAATAGTGACCATAATATAATAACATTCAACATTCCTGTGGTGGGTAGAACACCTCAGCAGTCTAGCACTCTCGCATTTAATTTCAAAAAGGGGAATTACACAAAAATGAGGAGGCTAGTTAAGCAGAAATTAAAAGGCACAGTGACTAGAGCCAAATCCCTGCAAGCTGCATGGAAACTTTTTAAAGACACCATAATAGAGGCCCAACTTAAATGTATACCCCAAATTAAAAAAAATTGCAAGAGACCTAAACAAGTGTCACCGTGGCTTAACCACCATGTAAAAGAAGCAGTGAGGGACAAAAAGGCATCTTTTAAGAAGTGGAAGTCCAATCCTAGTGAGATAAATAGAAAGGAACATAAACACTGTCAAATCAAGTGTAAAAATGTAATAAGAAAAGCAAAAAAAGATTTTGAGGAACAGCTAGCCAAAAACTCAAAAAGAAATAACAAAATGTTTTAGCAGGAAGCCTGCTAAAAAACCTGTGGCTCCCCTAGACGATCGAACTATAAAAGGCACAATCAAGGACGATAAAGCCATTGCGGAGAAACTAAATGATTTCTTTGCTTCAGTCTTCACGGCTGAGGACGTTGGGGAGATTCCCAAATCTGCACCCACCCCTTGTGGGTGATGAATCTGAGGAACTGTCCCGGATTGAAGTGTCATTAGAGGAGATTTTGGAACAAATAGAAAAACTTAATGTTAACAAATCTCCGGGACCGGAAGGCATTCACCCAAGGGTTCTAAAAGAACTCAAATGGGAAATTGCTGAACTATTATCTGTGGTTTGTAACCTATCCCTTACATCGGCTTCTGTACCTAATGACTGGAAGGTAGGCAACGTGACACCAATATTTAAAAAGGGCTCTAGAGGCGATCCGGGCAATTACAGATCGGTAAGTCTAACTTCAGTACCGGGCAAATTAGTCGAAACAATAGTAAAGAATAAAATAGTGAAGCATGTAGAAGAACATAATTTGTTGGACAAAAGTCAATGTGGTTTCTGTAAAGGGAAATCCTGTCTTACTAATCTATTAGAGTTCTTTGAAGGGGTTAACAAACATGCAGACAAGGGGGATCCAGTAGATATAGTATACTTAGATTTTCAGAAAGCCTTTGACAAGGTCCCTCACCAAAGGCTCTTGTGTAAATTACATGGCCATGGGATAAGAGGGAAGGTCCTTTCTTGGTTTGAGAACTGGTTAAAAGACAGGAAACAAAGGGTAGGAATAAATGGTAAATTTTCAGAATGGAGAGGGGTAACTAGTGGTGTCCCCCAAGGGTCGGTCCTAGGACCAATCCTGTTCAACTTATTCATAAATGATCTGGAGAAAGGGGTAAGCAGTGAAGTGGTAAAGTTTGCAGATGATACCAAACTGTTTAGGATAGTCAAGACAGAAGCAGACTGTGAGGGACTCCAAGAAGATCTCACCAAACTGAGTGATTGGTCAACAAAATGGCAAATGAAATTTAATGTGGATAAGTGTAAAGTAATGCACATCGGGAAAAATAACCCCAACTATACGTACAGTATGATGGGGGCTAATTGGGCTACGACAAATCAGGAAAGAGATCTTGGAGTTATCGTGGACAGTTCTCTGAAAACTTCCACGCAGTGTGCAGCGGCGGTCAAAAAGGCAAATAGGATGCTCGGAATTATTAAGAAAGGGATAGAAAATAAGACCCAGAATATCTTACTGCCCCTGTATAAAACTATGGTACGCCCACATCTTGAATACTGTGTACAGATGTGGTCTCCTCACCTCAAAAAAGATATTTTGGCCTTGGAAAGGGTTCAGAAAAGGGCAACTAAAATGATTAGGTGTTTGGAACGGGTCCAATATGAGGAGAGGTTAAAGCGACTGGGACTTTTCAGTTTAGAAAAGAGGAGACTGAGGGGGGATATGATAGAGGTCTATAAAATCATGAGTGGTGTGGAGAGGGCCGATAAAGAGAAGTTATTTATTAGTTCCCTAAATAGAAGAACTAGAGGACACCAAATGAAATTAATGGGTAGCAGGTTTAAAACTAATAAAAGAAAGTTCTTCTTCACACAGCATGTAGTCAGCCTGTGTAACTCCTTGCCAGAGGAGGCTGTGAAGGCTAGGACTATAATAGAGTTTAAAGAGAAGCTAGATAATTTCATGGAGGTTAGGTCCATAAAAGGCTATTAGCCAGGGGATAAAATGGTGTCCTTGGCCTCTGTTTGTCAGAGGCTGGAGAGGGATGGCAGGAGACAAATCGCTTGATCATTGTCTTCGGTCCACCCTCTCTGGGGCACCTGGTGCTGGCCACTGTCGGCAGATAGGATACTGGGCTAGATGGACCTTTGGTCTGACCCAGTATGGCCGTTCTTAAGTTCTTATGTTCTTATGACAACAGAAAGCATTTACACCCATGTGTTTCAGGACACAAGCCCATTCCATCTTGTAGTCATTCGGATAACACCCTCCTGATGGTCAACTCATCCGCTTTCCCTTACTTCCTTACACTGTCTTCTGCAGCAACTGGTGCTGTCACTGTCAAGGAGACGATACCAGATTAGACGGAGCCATAGGTCTGATTCATAAGGCACTTCCTATTTTCCCACATGGAAACAGAGACGATCATGCTGGGCTGTGACTTTGCATCTGTGGGTGTGCAGAAGATGAGAAGCAACACAAGGTACAACATCAAGGGACCTCAAGAGGTCATCAAGTCCAGTCTCCTGCTCTCAAGGCAGTTCCAAGCACCATCTAGTTCATCCCTGATCGATTCCTGTCTCACCTGCTCTTAAATATCTCCAGTGATGTAGATTCCACAGTCTCCCTAGACAATTTATTGCAGTCTTCAAGCACTCTGACAGTTAGGAAGATTTTTCCTAATGTTCAACCTAAACCTCCCTTGCTGCAATTTAAGCCCATTGGTTCTTGTCCTACCACCAGAGGCCAAGGAGAACAATTTTTCTCCCTCCTCCTTGTTACATTCTTTTAGATACCTGAAAACCACTATCATGTCCTCTCTCAGTCTTCCCTTTTATAAACAAAACAAACCCAATTCTTTCAGCCTTCCCTCATAGGTCGTGTTTTCTAGACTTTTAATCATTTTTGTTGCTGTTCTCTGGACCTTCTCCAATTTCTCCACATCTTTCTTGAAATGTGGTGCCCAGAACGGGACACAATAGTGTAACTGAGGTCCAATCAGCGCAGAGGAGAGCGGAAGAATGACTTCTTGTGTCTTGCTCATAACTCTCCTATTAATGCATCCTAGAATCATATTTGCTTCTTTGCGTCAGTGTCACCCTGTTGACTCATATTTCATTTGTGGTCCACTATGACCCCTAGATCCCTTTCTGCAGTACTCCTTCCTCGACAGTCGCTTCCCATTCTGTATGTGTCAAATGGATTGTTCCTTCCTTATGTGGAGTACTATGCATTTTTCCTTATTAAAATTAAAACATAAGAATATAAGAACAGCCATACTGGGTCAGACCAAAGATCCATTTAGCCCAGGAACCTGTCTTCCAATAGTGGCCAATGCCAGATGCCCCAGAGGGAGTGAGCATCAAGTGATCTCTCTCCTGTCACCCATTTCCCGCCTCTAACAAGCAGGGGCTAGGGACACCATTCCTATCTATCCTGGCTAATAACCATGGACCTAATCTCCATGAATGTACTTAGTTCTTTCTGGAACCCTGTTAAATTCCTGGCTTCACAACATCCTCTGACAAAGTGTTCTATGGATTGATTGTGCGCTCTGTGAAGAAAAACTTCCTTTTGTTTCTTTTAAATCTGCTACCTATTAATCTCATTTGGCAACCCCTAGTTCTTATGGGAACAAATAAATAACTTTTCCTCATTCACTTTTTCCACACCCGTCATGATTTTACAGGCTTCTATCATATCCCCGCTTCGTCTCCTCTTTTCTAAGCTCAAAAGTCCAAGTCTTTTTAATCTCTCTTCATATGGGACCCGTTCCAAACACCTCATCATTTTTGCTCCCCTTCTCGGAACCTTTTCCAATGCCAATATATCTTTTTTTTGAGATGAGGTGACCACATCTGTACATAGTATTCAAGATGTGGGCGTACCATGGTTTTATACAGAGGCAAAAAGATATTCTTGGTCTTATTCTTGTTCCTTTTTAAAATGATTCCTAGCATTCTATTTGCTTTAACTGCTGCTGCACGTGGAGTGGATGTTTTCAGAGAACCATGGATAATGGCTCCAAGATCTCTCTCTTTAGCCATTGTAGCTAAATTAGTCCCCATCATATTGCACAGCTAGTTGGCATTATGTTTTCCAATGTGCATTACTTTACATTTATCAACATTAAATTTCATTTGTATTGTATTCATTTGTAAATTTCATTTTGTTGCCCAGTCACTTAGTTTGGTGAGATGTTTCTGAAGTGCTTCACAGTCTGCTTTGGTCTTAACTACCTGACCAGTTTCAACTTCATCCTATTTACCTCAGACCATTTCTCCAGTTTGTCCATGTCATTCTGAACTATGACCCTATCCTTCACAGCACTTGCAACTCCTCCCTAGGAGGGCAGACTCACTGGCAATGGGCAAGGAGCCACATGGAATGGGGAGTGAAGGAGAGGGTCTTGGTGAGGGACAGGTGGTGGGCCACTGAGAGGGGCTGGAGGGGAGGAGGTTGTCAGGGCTGGAGGAGGGAAGAGACTCTGTGAGTGACAGGCTGTGGGGTTGTCGTGGGGTAGGAGAGGAATGATCCAGTGAAAAGTTGCGGGGGTCTGAGGACAGGGGGAGCAGGGAGAGGAAGAGGTAGGCCATGGGTAGCACCATGGAGGACAAGCAGCGAGGGGCATGAGGTTGCAGAGAAAGCACTACCAGGTGGCCTATTATACCTGTTGCCTATGGAACAGGACCTGGGCCACTTCCTACCCCATCCCATTCCATTGTCCCAAGTTCTCCATCTGGGGTAGGGCAACATGATGGTTGTCTGCTCACAACAAGGCACCTTGTGGTAGCTGCACGTCGCAAGATAGGTCATGATCCTCTCCCTATGGTGTGGGCATCCCAGGGCCAGTTGAGTCTAAGTTCTCTCCCTTGCTGGGGTAATCCCAACAGCAAATAAAGGCAATCAATCAAGTCCAGCGTACATATGAGATGAATGTTTCCTTTTCAGGCTGTCCCTAAAGCAGCCCCCCTCCCTTCCCTCAGGGAGGGACACTTTGAGTAGTTGTTCAAGGGGAAATTCTGCCTTCCCTGAGCTCATCTCCCCTGGATCTGTTGGTAGCAGGTCTGCTCTCCTCCCTGGTCTGCCATCAAATTGCACCGAATCCCTGCTTTTTTGCCTTCCTCAAGCATGTCTCTTCAGAGGTGATTTGTCTGCCCCGTTTTCCTGCTGACTGTCTTGCTGAACGTTTGGCTTCTTTGAACTCACTTTGAAATTTAGCTAGTTCCGTGGCTTTGGAGAATAAGGGTATGTCTGCACTGCAGTGTTATTTCGAAATATCTTATTTCAAAATAGTTATTTCGAAATCACACATCTACACACAAAATGCATTTTGAAATAGCATTTTGCTATTTCAAAATAGCATGTCCACGCTGATAGGACACTGAATCGCATTTAAGGCTGGCCGGAACCGGTTCTGGCAGGGCATCAGGTCAGGAGTTACTTTGTCTGGCTGCTGCCTGAGGCTATCTGAGGCCTGTGCTTAAAGGGACCCCCCCGGACAGCCGGTTCTCAGGTTACCCTGCTTGCTTGCCTACCTCACTGAGGGACAGCAAAGCATTTTTTTCTCTACGTGCTCTGGTTGCCCTCACTCAAGACACGACAGCACTCTGCAGCATGGAGCCGGAGCTGCCCCTGGGCACTCTGGTGCTTCTCCTGGACGTGTTGCTGCAAGCCTGGCAGCATGTTCTGCGGGCAGTAACAGTCTCCCTGGTGTGCCTCATTCCTCCCTCACATCCTTCCACTTACCCCTCCCTAACCCCCCTTCCTGCTGTACAATAAAAGACACGTGTTCATTACAACAAAGCCTCTTTATTGAACACAACTGGGGAGAGGGGGATGAAACTGAGGTGAGACTGGGGAAAGAAGGTTGGAGAGGGGAGGAGGAAGGGTGGGAGAGGGGAGGGGGAAACCTGGGAGGAGGAAACTGGCAGGGGGAGGCAAGGGGAGGAAGGGGGAGGAGAAGCTCAGGGCTCAGGGTTGGGGGTCTCGCTGGCCCAACTGTCTCCCAGCACCGCGGGTGTGGGGGCCTTGCCATCCCTGGTGGTGTGGGGAGGGTGGGGAGGAAGAAGCGGGAGAGGGAGAAGGAATGGGAGGGGGAGTTATAGCTGGGGAGGCACCAGGGGCTGGAGCAGCAGGAGGCAGCAAGCTCTGCCCCAGGGTCGATGACCACCTGGGGGGCACGGACCGTCCTACCCCCCAGGATGAGGTCCACGGTATCAAAATAGGGGCAGGGGTCTGGGTCTGCCCCTGGTTGGGAGCTGCCCCCTGTGGCCCAGGCATATGCCTGCCGCAGCTCCTTTATTTTCATGCCAACCTGCTCCTGGGTTCGCATGTGGCCTTTGGTGGCCAGGCTGGCAGCCATCTGCTTGTAGATGGTTGTGTTGCTCCACTTAGTGCGGAGATCATGGACATTGGAGGCATCCCCCCAAACCTGAATTAGGTCCCTGATCTCCACACTGGACCAGGCAGGTGCCTGCCTTCTCCAGCCCCTGGCAGGCTCCTGGGAGCTGGCAGACTGCTCCTGTGGAGCGGTGGAGGGCTGGCTGGCACTGGCTGCCTGGCTCATGCTGGGGCCACTGGGTCAGGGGCAGTGACTGCTGGCTCTGGGCTGGCAGGCTTGGAGCTGGCACAGGCACTGTGGCCAGAGTCTACCCCTTTAAGGGCTCCAGGGAAGGGGGGAGGAAGAGGAGTTTTCTTGGTTGTACCCAGAGTGGCCACCAGGGCACCCTGGGAACGGCTGGAAGCCCCCTATTTCGAAATTGGCACTATTCCTTGTGGAATGAGGTTTACCAATTTTGAAATAAGCCTTCCACTATTTTGATTTAATTTTGAAATAGCTGTTTGGCTGTGTAGACTCTGGTAAAGTTATTTAGAAATAACAGCTGTTATTTCAAAATAACTTTGCTGTGTAGACATACTCTAACAGCGCTGCTTTCGGTAGGTCTTTCTCCTTGGACTGCAGCTTGGACCCTCCTGATCATCAGGTTTCTCCTTGGACTGCAGTTAGTTTCCAGAATGTTTCTTTAGAGCACAATGTGAAAAACATCACTAACATTTTCAATTCATGTCTTTAATGGTGAAGGCTTATACATTTGAATGGCTTTTTGCAGAATTATTTCTGCAGGTGCTTTCATCATATCTAATACTGAACCAGAGAAGGTGTGATTTGCAGGCTACATCTAGACTGCATCCCTCTGTCGACAGAGGGATGCAAATCAAGCAAATTGAAATTGTTAATGAAGCCAGAATTTAAATATCCCATGCTTCATTGTCATAAACATGGCTACCACTTTTTTTCAAAATGGAGTTTTTTCAAAAAAACCCAGCAGTCTAGATGCGGATCTGTCGAAAATAAACCCTTTTTCGACAGATCCTGTAAACCTTATTTTTTTGAGGAATACACGAGCTGTCAAAAAAGGGTTTATTTTTGACAGATCCATGTCTACACTGCCATTTTTTTTCAAAAAAACTCCATTTTGAAAAAAAGCGGCAGCCATGTTTATGCTAATTAAGCACGGGATATTTAAATCCCTGCTTCATTAGCAATTTCCATGTGCCTGATTTTCATCCGTCTGTCGACAGAGGGATGCAGTCTAGACGTAGCCATACTGGTTGTTGATCAATTGTGTAGACAATAGCTTGACGCAGCTCGTACTTGTCATTAAATATGTTCAAGAAGCCCAAGAAACTATGCTAGTTTCCTACCACTGTAACCCAACAGCAAAATAGCCCAGGAAAAAGGTTTTATACAATACAAATCTCTGGGAAGCCACCTCACTCAATGATATTACATTCACCTAATTCACAAAGGGCACTCCCTAAAACTAGACATTTCAGCCTTTTTCATTAAGATGAAGACTTCACAAGTTACTCTTCTGTTTCTGTGTCATTAAAATACAACCCATCAGTATGGCCCAGTTCCCGAATGTAAAGTGGGGAACAACTGTGGGAAACGATCCTGGCATCTGCAATATGCCAGGGGAACTGGCTAGCAAAAGGGTCTAAGTCCCCAGTCCCATTCCATCTACCCAGAGGCCTGTGTGACTTCAAGGACTCCCCTTCCTCTCTCCTGTGTGGCAGAGTATTAGTACATAAGAACATAAGAACGGCCGTATTGGGTCAGACCAAAGGTCCATCTAGCCCAGTAGCCTGTCTGCCGACAGTGGCCAACACCAAGTGCCCCAGAGGGGGTGGACCGAAGACAATGATCAAGCCATTTGTCTCCTGCCATCCTTCTCCAGCCTCTGACAAACAGAGGCCAGGGACACCATTTTATCCCCTGGCTAATAGCCTTTTATGGACCTAACCTCCATGAAATTATCTAGCTTCTCTTTAAACTCTATTATAGTCCTAGCCTTCACAGCCTCCTCTGGCAAGGAGTTCCACAGGCTGACTACACGCTGTGTGAAGAAGAACTTTCTTTTATTAGTTTTAAATCTGCTACCCATTAATTTCATTTGGTGTCCTCTAGTTCTTCTATTTAGGGAACTAATAAATAACTTCTCTTTATCGGCCCTCTCCACACCACTCATGATTTTATAGACCTCTATCATATCCCCCCTCAGTCTCCTCTTTTCTAAACTGAAAAGTCCCAGTCTCTTTAGCCTCTCCTCATATGGGACCCGTTCCAAACACCTAATCATTTTAGTTGCCCTTTTTTGAACCCTTTCCAAGGCCAAAATATCTTTTTTGAGGTGAGGAGACCACATCTGTACACAGTATTCAAGATGTGGGCGTACCATAGTTTTATACAGGGGCAGTAAGATATTCTGGGTCTTATTTTCTATCCCTTTCTTAATAATTCCGAGCATCCTATTTGCCTTTTTGACTGCCGCTGCACACTGCGTGGAGGTTTTCAGAGAACTGTCCACGATAACTCCAAGATCTCTTTCCTGATTTGTCGTAGCCAAATTAGCCCCCATCATACTGTACGTATAGTTGGGGTTATTTTTCCCGATGTGCATTACTTTACACTTATCCACATTAAATTTCATTTGCCATTTTGTTGCCCAATCATTCAGTTTGGTGAGATCTTCTTGGAGTCCCTCACAGTCTGCTTCTGTCTTGACTATCCTAAACAGTTTGGTATCATCTGCAAACTTCACCACCTCACTGCTTACCCCTTTCTCCAGATCATTTATGAATAAGTTGAACAGGATTGGTCCTAGGACCGACCCTTGGGGGACACCACTAGTTACCCCTCTCCATTCTGAAAATTTACCATTTATTCCTACCCTTTGTTTCCTGTCTTTTAACCAATTCTCAATCCAAGAAAGGACCTTCCCTCTTATCCCATGGCCATGTAATTTACACAAGAGCCTTTGGTGAGGGACCTTGTCAAAGGCTTTCTGAAAATCTAAGTATACTATATCTACTGGATCCCCCTTGTCCGCATGTTTGTTAACCCCTTCAAAGAACTCTAATAGATTAGTAAGACAGGATTTCCCTTTACAGAAACCATGTTGACATTTGTCCAACAAATTATGTTCTTCTACATGCTTCACAATTTTATTCTTTACTATTGTTTCGACTAATTTGCCCGGTACTGAAGTTAGACTTACCGATCTGTAATTGCCCGGATCGCCTCTAGAGCCCTTTTTAAATATTGGTGTCACGTTGGCTACCTTCCAGTCATTAGGTACGGAAGCCGATTTAAGGGATAGGTTACAAACCACAGATAATAGTTCAGCAGTTTCCCATTTGAGTTCTTTTAGAACCCTTGGATGAATGCCATCCGGTCCCGGAGATTTGTTAACATTAAGTTTTTCTATTTGTTCCAAAACCTCCTCTAATGACACTTCAATCCGGGACAGTTCCTGAGATTCATCACCCACAAGGGGTGGGTGCAGATTTGGGAATCTCCCCAACGTTCTCAGCCGTGAAGACTGAAGCAAAGAAATCATTTAGTTTCTCCGCAATGGCTTTATCGTCCTTGATTGCGCCTTTTATAGTTCGATCGTCTAGGGGACCCACAGGTTTTTTAGCAGGCTTCCTGCTTCTAATGTACTTAAAAAACATTTTGCTATTTCTTTTTGAGTTTTTGGCTAGCTGTTCCTCAGAATCTTTTTTTGCTTTTCTTATTACATTTTTACACTTGATTTGACAGTGTTTATGTTCCTTTCTATTTATCTCACTAGGATTGGACTTCCACTTCTTTAAAGATGCCTTTTTGTCCCTCACTGCTTCTTTTACATGGTGGTTAAGCCACGATGACACTTTTTTAGGTCTCTTGCTATGTTTTTTAATCATTTTTGTGTAATTCCCCTTTTTGAAATTAAATGCCAGAGTGCTGGACTGCTGAGGTGTTCTACCCACCACAGGAATGTTAAATGTTATTATATTATGGTCACTATTCCCAAGAGGTCCTGTAACGGTTATTTCCTGGACCTGATCCTGTGCTCCACTCAGGACTAAATCAAGAATTGCCTCTCCCCTTGTGGGTTTCTGCACCAGCTGCTCCAAGAAGCAGTCATTTAGACCATTGAGAAATTTTATCTCTGCTTCTCTTCCTGAGGTGACATGTACCCAGTCAATATGGGGGTAATTAAAATCCCCCATTATTATAGAGTTCTTTATTTTGGTAGCCTCTCTAATCTCCCTCAGCATTTCAATGTCAGTATCGCTGTCCTGGTCAGGTGGTCGGTAATATATCCCTACTGCTAATTTCTTATTATTGGAGCATGGAATTACTATCCATAGCGATTCTATTGAACATGTTGATTCACTTAATATTTTTATTTCATTTGATTCTACATTATCTTTCACATACAGTGCCACTCCACCACCCACCCGGCCTGCTCTATCCTTTCGATATATTTTATATCCTGGTATGATTGTGTCCCACAGATTTTCCTCATTCCACCAGGTTTCAGTGATGCCTATTATGTCAATCTCCTCATTTAATACGAGGTACTCTAGTTCACCCATCTTATTAGTCAGACTCCTAGCATTTGTGTAGAAGTACTTTAAAAATTTGCCACTGCTTATTTGTCTGCCCTTCCCTGGTGCATTGGATTCCTTTGTATGTGGTTGTTTGTCTGCTCTGGCCCATGGTTTGCCCTCTCCACTCCTCTCTTTCTGACTACAGCTTAGAGAATCTCTATCAATGGATTCTCCTCTAAGAGAAGTCTCCCTCCGATTTACGTGCATCTCCGCACCAATCGGCTTTCCCCCATCTCTTAGTTTAAAAACTGCTCTACAGCCTTTTTAATGTTTAGTGCCAGCAGTCTGGTTCCACCCTGGTTTAGGTGAAGCCCATCCTTCCTGTATAGGCTCCCCCTCTCCCAAAAGTGTCCCCAGTTCCTAATAAATCCAAACCCCTCTTCCCTACACCATCGTCTCATCCACGCATTGAGACTCTGAAGCTCTGCCTGCCTACCTGGCCCTGCGCGTGGAATTGGAAGCATTTCCGAGAATGCCACCATAGAGGCACAGTTCTTCACAGTCTACTTCTGTCTTGACTATCTTAAACAATTTAGTATCATCCGCAAACTTTACCACTTCACTTCTTAACCCTTTTTCGAGATCATTTATGAATAAGTTGAACAGGATTGGTCCTGGGACCGACCCTTGGGGGACACCACTAGTTACCCCTCTCCATTCTGAAAATTTACCATTTATTCCTACCCTTTGTTTCCTGTCTTTCAACCAGTTCTCAATCCATGAAAGGACCTTCCCTCTTATCCCATGACAATGTAATTTACACAAGAGCCTTTGGTGAGGGACCTTGTCAAAGGCTTTCTGAAAATCTAAGTATACTATATCTACTGGATCCCCCTTGTCAGCATGTTTGTTAACCCCTTCAAAGAACTCGAAGGGTATGTCTACACTAGCTTGTTCAAATTAACTGTTACTCCTCATTCCATGAGTTAGTTCGAATTAATGTTTAACTGCCGCATCTAGCCGCGGGCAGTTAGTTCGCACTAAGGGGATTTAAAAATGGCAGTGCCCGGGAACATGCAAATGAAGCCCAGGATATTTAAATCCCGGGCTTCATTTGCAACTCCGATTGCCCTCATTTCCCTACCTAGCTCGAACTAACGAGCTAGTGTAGACATACCCTAATAGATTAGTAAGACATGATTTCCCTTTACAGAAACCATGTTGACTTTTGTCCAACAAATTATGTTCTTCTACGTGCCTGACAATTTTATTCTTTACTATTGTTTTGACTAATTTGCCCGATACTGAAGTTAGACTTACCGGTCTGTAATTGCCAGGATCGCCTCTAGAGCTCTTTTTAAATATTGGTGTCACGTTAGCTATCTTCCAGTCATTCGGTACGGAAGCCGATTTAAAGGATCGATTACAAACCACAGTTAACAGGTCTTCAATTTACCATTTGAGTTCTTTTAGAACCCTTGGGTGAATGCCATCTGGTCCCGGTGATTTGTTAACATTACGTTTTTGTATTTGTTCCAAAACCTCCTCCAATGACACTTCAATTCAGGACGGTTCCTGAGATTCATCACCCACAAAGGAAAGTGCAGATTTGGGAATCTCCCTAACATCCTCAGCTGTGAAGACTGAAGCAAAGAAATCATTTAGTTTCTCCTCAATGGCTTTATCATCCTTGATTGCTCATCCTTTTGTATCTTGATTGTCTAGGGGACCCACAGGTTTTTTAGCAGGCTTCCTGCTGCTAATGTACTTAAAAAACATTTTGCTTTTGCTTTTTGAGTTTTTGGCTCGCTGTTCCTCAAAATCTCTTTTTGCTTTTCTTATTATATTTTTACACTTGATTTGACAGTGTTTATGTTTCTTTCTATTTATCTTACTGGGATTGGATTTCCACTTCTTGAAAGATGCTTTTTTGTCCCTCACTGATTCTTTTACATGGTGGTTAAGCCATGATGACTCTTTTTCAGGTCTTTTACTATGGTTTTTAATTTGGGGTATACATTTAAGTTGGGCCTCTTTTATGGTGTCTTTAAAAAGTTTCCATGCAGCTTGAAGGGATTTAGCTCTAGTCACTGTGCCTTTTAATTTCTGTTTAACTAACCTCCTCATTTTAGCGTAATTTCCCTTTTTGAAATTAAATGCCAGAGTGCTGGACTGCTGAGGTGTTCTTCCCACCGCAGGAATGTTAAATGTTATTATATTATGGTCACTATTCCCAAGTGGTCCTGTAATGGTTACCTCTTGGACCCGATCCTGCGCTCAATTTAGTAATAGTAACGTAGTTGGTTCCTATGTTCCTGGGAGCTGAACTCCTACTCTCACCGTGGTCACTTAGTACAGTGGCTACCATGTCCCTTTCTGGGGTACCCTCTTTCCACTGAACCTGACCCATGGATCACTACATTAATTTCAAGGAACCCTGCCTGGGCATGGGATCATCACCCACAGCCGTCTGTGGGATGTCAGGAGAGTTCACAGTCTGTTCCTCATACATCCCAATCACCCTGCCCAGGCCTTGGCTGTGTGTCAGTGACACCATGGGGGAAACAAATGCTCTGGCAGTGGCCTCGTGGCTTGAGGCCATAGATGGCAGGTCCTTTTTTGCCAGCATCTGCCTTCCATTCACAGTCATGTCTTCTGCTTCTGAGTCCAGCTTTCAAGGCCCTCTTGAAAGATGTTTCCCTGTGCTGGGCCCTCTGCGCATGGTCCTGCATTTCTCTACTCATTGTGCTTGGCTGCTGGGTTATTTGAGACACGGCTGCCATCTCCTATCCATGATATGAACCTGCAGCTCCCAACGTAGTCCTGGCAAACCTCTGGCCCAGCTTGTCTGTGTCGATCCAGCTCCAGGTTCTGGTCTGCTCCAGCTGCAGCTTCCCAGCTTGGCACCAGCACTTCTGCTCTGGCTCCAGCCCAAGCATTCTCTTTGCTGGGCTGCTTCTCTGATCTGTGTGTTTCAGGCTGCTGCTGCTCTGTCTCCAGCCCAGCTTGAGGTTCTGCTCAAGTCTCCTTGATGGCTACTGCATCAATCACCCAAAATTACTTTGAAACTAATGTCAAAGTGGCCCAATCTATTTCTTGAAACAAATGTTTTCCACCGCTAACATATTGTTCTATACATTAAGTAACAAATAAAATATTCATTAGAAACCCAGTTCAGATTTAATTGTTTTAAAAAAGAGTTACCGCCCCAGCAAAAGTTTGCCCAAATTAGCAACAAAGCTTTGAGATGACAACTAAATTCAAAATCAAACTCCTGGTACTGAGACCTATATTCTGATTGAAGGTGTTTCAAACAAAAACGTAGACCAAAGTAGTATTCAAAGTAGCTCCAAACAATCCCAGAATGTACGTAGTGTAAAAACAACAATAACAGTATTTTATTACATATTTGTAATTGCATTGCATGATGGTAGTCAGTGTGTATATTCTGAGTTGAATTGGTTTGTTACCGCTGGACAACTTTACATCCTTGTAGTTGTCCTTGAAAGTAGAATGCTTCTGCTCCTAGTTGTACATATCAGCAATCATTTCTTTCCTGGGGTAACCTATTCATAAATTGGGTATGCTCCCTAATGTGAAAAATGCTCTCTAAAGTTTCCTCCTCCCTCTTGTTGGGCAGTTTTGTTTTTATCCAATTCATCTGAGTAAACAGTTTTTCAACAGCAGCTTTACTAAAAGAGGGCAACATCAATGAGAAACCAAACAAGCCACATTCACTAAAGGTTATTCCTGGTAGCATCCATGTGTTCAACACCTGCAACCCAAAATTACTCTACTTGGTTGAGTAGGTGGCCAGTGAACCACGGGCAAAACTCTCCACTGCTGTTCCAAGTGTCTGGGGTCTTCACCAAAGAATGGGGAAAATGAGATCAGTCAATCTAGAAAGCTAAGAACTTAGCACCGCAAGTGAGTCAATCAGTTGGACATTTGGTGGCAATTTCTGTTTTGTCTGGGTCACGATTCCAAGATGAAATCTCAACACTGACATTAGATTGCCTTGACAACAGGACTGGCTGGTGCCAGTTTTGGAAGTTCCAGCTGAAAATGACTCAAAACATGACTGTGCAAACCAGTAAATTATTTGATTCTATGACATCTGAAGAAGTGGGCTGTGCCCACGAAAGCTCATGATACCATCTACGTGCTTTGTTAGTCTTTAAAGTGCTACCAGACTATTTGTTTTTTAAGTTTTTCCTGTTACAGACTAACTTGGCTATCCCTCTGAAGCTTTTTAACTATATCACTGAAGCCTATATTTTGCCCGTGCATCCAATTAATGCTAACCTATGTGGTGTTCTATTTTATTAACTCAGAGTGGCTGAACATACATCGTATGTTTGCACGTGGACTGATTGCATTCTGGTGTGCACACCCGTGAAATCCAGGGTGACCCAGTCCAGTTATGAAATCACACTGTTTCACAAAACTCACCAATAAGCTGTGGTAGAATATCCTCCATTTATGAAGCATCTTTCCTTTATTAACACTTTCAAACTGAAACATTTCATTCGCGGCTTTATCCTCCAGGCTCTGTGAAGTAACGGGCATTGAAAAATCAGATACATTTTGTTCACCGGATCACTGTACTTTTGACAAAGAACTTCAGCATTGCCATTCCCATCTTTGATTTTGTCTTCATCTATCAGAAGCATTTCTTCACTTTGTTGAACTGATCAATATTCTGGTTCACTTAGGGGCTAATGGAAGGCTGTCTTGTTGAAGAAAACTACAGTGTCTTCTCAAAAGGTGGACATCATGGAAACACTAGTGATAGGGTCTTTGGAGGTGGGATGTGATGGGTGATGCTGAAAGAGATCAGATGATGATGAGAGAAAGGGAACTCTTTGTCAGAGAGAGCTGTTCTTGGTGAAACGGTGATAACAGGATTGGTGTGAGGAAGATTTCAGACTGTGTACTTTCACAATGCTGTACTCAGCCAAAAGAGAAGAGAAAACCCTTAATTAATGAGATCTCTTAGCTCCACTTGATGCACAGGTTTAGAATCAGTGGCCCCATGTGATCATATTCTGCAGATGAATTTGCCCACTTTGTTACGTAGCTCTTTGGTTTTGACCCCATAGACAATAGGGTTGAACATGGGTGGGGTGACAAAATAAAGGTTGGCCAATATGATGTGAACATGGGGAGCGATACCCTCACCAAACCGGTATGCCAGAGTGCAGAAGAGGCCGGGAGGATAAGACATCAGTATAACAAAGATGTGGGCTGAGCAGGTATTGAGGGCTTTTTGGTGAGCTTTCTTGGAGGTGATTCTGAAAAGGGCCTTGATGATCAGACCATAGGATACTGCAATGAGTGTCAGGTCTGACCCAATGACGACAAAGGCCAACACCAAGCCATAGAATTTATTTATTGTGATGTCCCCACACGACATGTTCGCCACAGCCATATGGTCACAAAACGTGTGTTGGATCAGGCGGTTGGCACAGAATGGCTGACTCCTCAGGAGCAGGGGCAGAGGAAGAAAGAAGAGAAAAGCTCTGATCACACCCACTAACCCTAGCTTCAATATTCGGGCATTGGTGAGGATGGTGGCATATCTCAGAGGGATACATATGGCCACATAGCGATCAATAGCCATTGTCGCGAGGATACCTGAGTGCACAATAGAAATCACTTGAAAGAAGAGCATCTGTGTAAGGCAGGCGTCCAACGTAATGTCTTTCAGATTGAACCAAAATATCAGTAGTGTCCTTGGCATGACGGAGGTGGACATGCCGATGTCGGTGAGTGCCAGCATGCAGAGCAGCAGGTACATCGGCTTGTGCAGGGTCTGCTCTTTACTGACAATAAGCAGAATGGAGAAATTTCCCAACAGGCCAATAATGTAGAATGTAGCAAAGGGGATGGAAATCCAGACATGGACATCTTCCAAGCCAGGGATGCCTGTTAGAGTAAATGATGAAGGGCCATAGGGGGTGAGGTTGAATGATGCCATTAGGTGGTTGATACATTGATGTGACCTTGAAATGCTCAAAGTACCTGTGAAGGGAAAGAAGCACAGTGAGGATCATTATACACTTTTTAACAAATAGCAGGGTAAGTATTGAATAATTATTGCCACTCTAGAACAGGGTATGAGAACTGAGATGACAACATTGGCAGATGAATCCATTTCAATAGCTACAATGTGTATGCTTGAATGCCTCCAACTCCTGACAGGGTTCTAATGGGACTCTATGAATTCAGGACAGGGATTTGGGCATCATGGTACACAGCTCTGTGAAACCCTGCTCACAGTGCAATCATGGACAGAGACTAAGGAAAACACTGGGATTCAGGAGGAGTGGGATGGGTAATCCTATAGAAAATAAATTGCCATGAGATGTTAATGTTTCACTCCCCTCAGGATTCCTTCCTGTATTACTGGGAGCCCTTCTCACATATGTTATTGTAGAAGTTAAGAGGTTCACTCAAGGGCAACCAGAATAATGAAGGGCCCAATCAAATTCTCACATGGTTGAAAAGACTGGGATTGCCACCATACCATGGATAGGCTATGAGAACAGTATATACATTCCTGACTAGTAGAGAGTGGATTGTGATTGTGTACTTCCTGTCTCATACGTTCAGGAGAACATTTGAGTAAACTAAAATGTAGCAAAATTCAAAACAGATTCCAAAGTGTTTTCTTCACTCAATGTCTGATTTTTCTATGAAACACATTGCCACAAGATGTAATTGGGGCCGGGAGCTAAGCAGGAATCAGGGAGGTTTTGGACATTTACATGGAATGTAAGGCTATCCAGTTACCATAATTATAGTGAAATAAATATTATTCAAAGCCTATATGCCCATGTACTTTGAGAGTACAAATTGGTTTCTGGCTATTAGACATCAGAGGGTTGGTCTACACAGCACCCTTACCTCAAAATAAGCTATGCAATTTGCACTACACAAATTGCATAGCTTATTTGGAGGTTATTCCAAAATACACGGCACCAAATTTCGAAATAACATGCTATTGTGACAAATCCCTTAACCCTCATGGAATGATGGGATGCCGGAATAGCACACCCATTATTTCGAAATGTATTTTGAAATAATGGTCACGTTTAAAAGTGCGGAATTGCTATTTCGGGATACCAGAGGTAGACGTGGCTTGTAGATGTACCCAGGGTGACATCCTCCTGACAGCAACACCTCAAACATCCTATCCACCTGCTATTGGGTTTCTTACACCTTCTTCTGCAGCACCTGGGGCTGTCACTGGCCGAGAGAGGACACTGGACCAAAAGGACCATAGGTCTGATCCATGATGCAATTCTGATGATGAAAAGAAGGTTTAACTTCATGAAAAAATAAACTACTCTGCTGGTCTGACTTTGAGCACAAAAGAATGGGCATCAAAGATCCAGGGCCTTGATATTTAAGGCTACAGGCCTACACCTTTATAACTTCCCTTGATTCTTTCCATGAGACACTTTCTTGGAAGTGCCCAGCTTTGTCTTACACATACACTCCAAGTGTTAATTGGTAAGTGAAAGCAGAGACGTGTATCAGCAACTCATCTGCTTACACTTCCCGTGTCTCAGTATTGGTGAGGTTTGCAGATGACACAAATAATAGAGGAATGTAAACCATGAAGTGGACAGGTCACTGATTCAGAGCAATCTAAGGGTACGACCACACGACACACTTATTTCGAAATAAGCTATTCTGGAATATTCTGGACTCTAAATTAGTCCGAGGCGGGCTTCCCTAATATAGACGTGCTATCTTGAAGTAGAACCCCAGGAGGCACTGGGGAGGAATATTTTAGCCCCTCACCAGGGCCATTCTATTTCAAAATAGCAGCACTGGAGCATCTACACACGCCTTATTTTGAAATAGCTATTGTGGAATAGGCATTATTCCTCATAGAATTCAGTTTACAGATTTTGGAATAAGTCGCCCGTTATTTCAAAATTTTTTCGAAATAACCGCCTGTCTGTGTAGACACTTGCATTGTTATTTCAAAATAACACTAGTTATTTCGAAATGAAAGTGCAGTGTAGATGCACCCTGAATTGGTGGGTAAACACTGAAACAAGCAAAGTATATTCTAAAATAGCCATGTAGATATCCACATCCAGGAACAAAGAATGTAGGTGATGCTTAAATGATGGGGGACTATCATAGAAAATGTAATGATTCTGAACAAGGTTTGGGGGCATGAAGGTATGATAAAGTAAACATGAGACCACAGTGTGATTCTGTGGCCAAGAAAAAAAAGTTCGTTGGATGATAACCAGGAGAATTTCAAGGAGAAGCAGAGAAGTTATTTTACCTCTGTATTTGACACTGCTGGAATACTTTGTCAAGTTCTAGTGGCCATGATTAAACCTGGATGTTGATATATTGAAGAGGATTTAGAGAAGAGTCACCAGGATAATTAACCTATCTTATAGTCTCAGAGTTGTAGCTGTGTTAGTCTGCAATTTTAAAAGCAACAAGTAGTCCTGTGGCACCTTACCGTCTATCAAAAATACATCATCTGAAGAAGTGGGTTTTACTCATGGAAACTCATGAAACGAAATCTATTTTGGTGCTACCAGACCATTTGTTGTTTTTTAAGTTTATCCTGTACAGACTAGCTCAGCTACCCCCTGCTTATATCTATTTTCTTAGTCTCTAAACTGTCTTCTAATGATAGACTCAACAGTTTCAATCTATTTAGTTTATCAGAAAGGTTTAAGGGATGACTTTGGAACAATTTCCAAGTACTTACATAGGGAACAGATATTTAATACTAAGATTTTCAGCCTGACATACAGAGGTGTTACAGGAATCCATGGCTGGAAAATGAAGTTAAAAAAATTTTGAATGGAAGTAAGGTGTACATTTTTTAGAGGATGAGTGTAATTAACCATTGGAACAAAGGTCTTTGTGGAGTCTCCATCACTGAGAAAAAAAAATGTAAACCAAGATTGGATGCTTCTTTTAAAGATCTTGAAGAATCATGTTTGATGTGAAATTATCTAGCCCTGAACTAGGGGAAACCAGAGCAGCTGATCACAATTGTCTCTTCTGGCCTGGGAAGCTACAAACATGTCCCCAGGAGTCAGCTGGAGGAATACAGTCTACCAGCTCTTACCTAACATAACCGACGGCCTTTTTTCCTCTTCATGACTGTTTTGAATTTAACCCAAAGGAGAGAAATTTTTCATGTGACTGTGGTGATTTGACAATGTCGTAATAAGTGGGTATTTTGGCAGGGTGAAAGATCCCACATGGCACTGCATGAATAAAGGTTTTAAGTGCAAAAAATAATTATGTCTCCACTTTAAGTATCTGCATGGGTGAGTGACTGTAAAACTCTTGCCATTTATGACATAAAGAATCATAGAACTGGAAGGGATTTTGATAGGTCATCAAGTCCAGCCCCCTGCCCTCACGGCAGGACCAAGCACCATCTAGATCGGGGTGGCCAACCCGCAGCTCGTGAACCTCATGGGGCTCTTCAAAGGAAAAATTGTGGCTCCTGCACCCGCAGCTGTTCTGTGTTCCCCTGCTCTGACCTTGTTTCCTTGTCTGGTCAGGGCACCTCTTGGGGCAGCGAGATATGATGTTGGGCTGATGGAAGCCTCCTTGGGCCACATGCAGCTGTTAAAGGGGCAGTGTTTTTTGTTTTGCTCAACAACGTCTTTCCCTCGGCTCTTTGCGCTGTATCCATCACTATTTTGGCTCTTTGTCTGTAACGGGTTGGCCACTCCTGATCTAGATCATCCTGGATAGATGTCTATCCAACCTGCTCTTAAATATCTCTAATGATGGAGATTCCACAACCTCCCTAGGCAATTTATTCCAGTGTTCAACCACCCTGACAGGTAGGAAGTTTTTCCTAATGTCCAACCTAAACTGCTCTTGCTGCATTTTAAGAGCTCGGAAGCAAATGCTCCCAGAACATCCTGAGTTTAAAGTCTAGGTCCCACCAGCTCACTGTCTCCTGCCAGTGGCTCCTACATGTGTCAGCTGTATTTTTCTAGGCTTTCACATTGTCTCATTTTGATAATGTGGATGCCTCTCCATTTTCAAGCCGTGCCTGTGTTGTCATCCTTGAACCACCATGTGATGTGCACGAGAAACCGTACAGGTGCCCTGGCATTGACCTCTTGTGAGTGAGATTTCTCTCTGCTTGAAACAGTCACTGATTACACCAAGCCAAGGCAGCAGATGTTATAGGACGCACCTCAACCACAGAGCTCTGAGGCAGCTTGGAGGTTGTAGGAGCCAGGGATGACTGGGGAGCACGGAGAACACTGGTCATACCGTCGTGCTGTTGGAACTGGGGCTATGTCTAGACTGCAGGCTTCTTTCTGAAGAAGCTTTTCCAGAAGAGATCTGAAAAAATGTCTTTTGAAAGAGAGCCTCTACACAGCAAAAGCACATCGAAAAAGCGATATGCTTTTTTGATAGATAGCATCCACACTGAATTCTACACTGAATGCTTCCATTGCATGTAAACTGTGATTACGGTGGCTGGAATGACCACCAGGGCACCTGTGCTTTTTCCTTTTCTTCTGAAAGAGCTCCCTCTTCCCCATCCACACACGCCTTTTTGCGAAAGAGCTCTTTCGGAAAAAGGCTTCTTCCTCATGGAAAGAGGTCTACCAATATCGGAAAAAACCCTCTGTTCTTTCGATTTTTTTTGAAAGAACATGATTGTTGTGTGGACGTAAGTGACTTTTTCCAGAAGAACGGCTGTTTTTCTGAAAAAAATCTCTGTAGTGTAGACAGAGCTTGGGACTGTCTAGTATAGGATGGAGAGCATGGACAGGGGAGACTGAAGCCGATGAGGAGCAAAGTGTGATGAGTTTCTCCGTGAGTATATTATTTTGTTACTTTTCCATCTAGTTATTATGCTTGCAACAGGAATATTGTGGTGAAAATAAAAGTTTTCTCTTTACTATTTATTAACCTGGTATTGGTTAATGGTGGTGTCCTGGTTTGTACTTTAGGGGTGAGATTTCCCAAGTAGTCTCCCCCTGATTTCTTTAGCATATTTGGGTGGTGGCAGCAGAGATTTTATTCACAAAATCTGGGTTGTTAAGATTTTGGGAGGAAGTTTTATACCGAAGTCTGGTAGATAAGATTTTGGGGTACTTCTGCTGGCCCCCACTCCTGCATTTATCATGCCAGAGTGGGGAAGGAGCCATGACAGTGTCCCACCTGGAACTGGGGTTCCAGTGAACCTTGTCACTCACCAGCCTGGCCTCCCTCTCTCCGTGTGCTGCTGGGTATGCAGCAGATCCACTCCCATTCCTACTCATGTCCCTGCTTTCATATCAGCAGGAACACACCCAGCCACAGTGACATGCAGGCTCTCTGGTCAGCCAGTGCATGAGCCAACCATAGAGAGGTTATGGCCATAGTAGCTGCCAGCTCCCGAGCCTAAGTTCCCAGAACTCCCCTGGTCCATACTCCGGCCACTGTGACTTTCTCACACAGTTCGCTCCTCTCTCAGGCTACCTTTACACTATGAGTTTTGCTGGAAGAGGCAATGCAAATGAAGTGTGGTTTAGCATTTTCTCGTGCTTCATTTGCATAATCTCTTCCGATCCATTTTTCTGCTGGGGTTTTTGCACAAAAACAAGCAGTGTGGACATTTTTTTTTGTGCAAAACCCCCTTTTTGCACAAGATCAGTATACCTCCTTTTTTGGGGCATAAGGATCTTGTGGAAAAAGGGGGTTTTGCACAGAAAGGAAGGGTTTACACTGCTTGTTTTTGCGCAAAACCCCCTACTGCAAAAACGGATCGGAAGAGATTATGCAAATGAAGCATGAGAAAATTCTAAACCGCACTTCATTTGCATTGCCTCTCCCAGCAAAACTCGTAGTGTAGATGTAGCCTCAGTGCTTGGGAGGCAATGCACACTTATGGTAACCTAGTTGACATTTCTGTCCCCAGACCCTTCACTTCAGGACCTACTCGGTATAGAGGGAAACATAAAACAAATGTATTACCTACAAAAGGTATATTTGAAGTGATTGTGAAGGATACTTAACAGATTCCCTAACAAACAAACAAAAAAATACAAATCATGCTTAACACACTAGTTAGCTCAGTTATGAATTAGCACTTTCTTGTCCTCTTTGTGCTTTGAGAATCGTACTGACTGGTTGTGTCATCAAAGTTGCCTTTTCATTGCAACTTGGGTTTCTCTGGTTTCCATAAATAAGATAGAAATCCCTTTAGCTGGCTCCAGCATTTCTCCCTGTCCAGTCTATTTTCCAAAGAGGTTTCTCAGAGGGTGAGGAGCGAAGAAACACCAAGGCTGTCACTTCCCACCTGATAAAGCTTTTATGATGGGAATCCAGTGTTTGAAATCTTGGCTCCCAGATGAGTTGGGGGGGGAAGTACAAGATGCCCCACAAGTGAGTCCTGAAGTTTGTGGCTGGGTCACATTCCCTTCCAGAATCATCATATCTTTTACTAATAAAATCTTTGGTGCATTCTCAGGAAGGCTCACCGGATGGGAAATGCTTTCCTTCTTTGGCCTGTCATTTTAAGGAACGGCTCATTACCTAGCCAGCTACCTGGACTGAAAGCACCTTGCCTAGCAGGCATTACCCAGGTGGGGCGTAGATTTGTAACTCAGATCCATAGTTGTTATTCAGATCTTTATCTACAAAAACATTACATTCACCCAAATATGGTAATGCTATGCAGCAAAATATAACCAATCAGATCTCACTTGATGGAACTGGCATAAAATCTATCATCATTCTGCTGTAATCGTATCATATCGATATCTCTAGGAAGGATACGGGGTGCACCATCACACACAGCTCAATGTTTCTTTCCACCAGTGAGATGCAAGAAGGTCTAGGTTGGATATTAGGACAAACTATTTCCCGAGGAGGGTGGGGAAGCACTGGGATGGGCTCCCTAAGGAGGGGGTGGAATCTCCATCCCTAGAGGTTTTTAAGTCTCGGCTTGACAAAGCCCTGGCTGGGATGATTGAGTTGGGGTTGGTCCTGATTTAGGCAGGGGGTTGGACTCGATGACCTACTGAGGTCTCTTCTAACCCTGGGATTCTATGAGTCTAAGTTACATAACAACAACAGTTGAAAATAAAACTGAGTAATGGTTGTGACACCCAGGCAGCCATTCTGTGGCTTCCAAGAGCAAAGAGACCCAAGACGCCACTAATGCGCTTGGCCTTGGAAAGGTCTTGGACTGGCCTTGGACCAATAATAACAAAACAAATGTAATTTCAGAAGCGGTGCCCACCTGTCTATGGACACGCCGCTCCCTGTCCTCAAGTCCATCCGCGGGGCTCACCCATTGCTGTAAACCTCTGTCAACCCCCCCGTCTCTCACCGCTGGCCTTTTTCCTGTGCACACATCGCTTCATGCACCCACATCCCCAGCACTCCCCACCCATCCAGGTGCTGCTCACCTGCCTGGGTACAACTAATTCTCTTCCCACAATCCCCAGTGCTGGCCATGTCTCCATGTAACTCCTGCATCACCACATTGTGCAGCACAGCCACGCAGTGATACCCGTCACCCAGGAACAACACCAGGTGCCAGACCCCACAGCCGCAGCTCACCGTTAAACTCAGGGTCTGCCTGCACCAGGGAAAAGGGGGAGACTAGCCTGGACTGCCTTTCTGGGGGTGAAGGGAACCCTGACAGCTGCTCAGCCTGTGCAGGGAAAGAGAGAGAGAGACAGGCCCAGCTGAGGAAGAGCAGACATGAAAAAATAAGAGGAGCCAGTGGGTGTAACTCTACCTCAAAATGTCAGAAGGCGTTAATGAATTGCGGCGGGTTAGAACCCCAGGCACACTTGACCGAGTCTGGTTTTCCCCATTGCACGTTGCCACAAGGCTGCGGGGTGGGGGCTTGTTCCCAGAACGAGGGATGGTCAGATGTGGGGTGGTGGTGGAGACAGTCTGCGCAGGGTGATCTGCATTTCCTAAGAAGGTGACACCCCCGCCAAAGGAGGCCTTATGACTTCTCTTTTGTCTGTGCTTTAGGCAAGATGTCCAGTCCCTATTTTGCCCAGTTTTGGGACTCCATGACACTGTGATTAGGATACTGCCCATTCAACTCTCTACCTTCCTCCCTCCCCACCCCACATACACTGGGTATTCCTAGAGCTTCCTTAGGAGAATTGCAGAATGCCTGGTTTCCTTTGAGCCAGAAAGAAGGCTTTTATTTTTACTGCCTTTTGGTGCTTCTCATCCTCTCCAGACCCAGAGATGCCGGGACGCAGGCAGCAGTCCTCAGCACTTCCTTCTTTTGTTCCCTAATTGTTTTAAACCACTAGGCCTGTGAATTTGAGGTATTACCAGCATCCCTGTCAGTCCTTCAATCCAAACGAGCTCACTCCTCTTTTGTAGCCAGGGCATGACTCCTCCTGAAGTCACTGGAGGTTCATGGCAAGTGTAAATCAGGCTATGTATTTAAGTCCTGACCTGTGGATTTAGGGTGAATGCCTGGCCATGTTGGGAGTTTTGCCTTTGATCTCACTGGGACCAGATTCAACTGTAGTGTTTAACCTTTGGTTCTGAGCTGCAAAGGTCAGGATTTTGGGTCCTGCTACAGTGGATGTTATTCTGTTAGGGGGCAGAAAGAGACTAGCAGAACCCCCCAATTTATGTGGTGTTCTGAGTCCAGTTATGAATTATGGGAGTTTCAAATCATATGGACCCTGATTTTTCTCAGGGGGGAGGGAGGAGGGAGTGTCAATCTGGAGTGAGCCAGGGAAGGCAGTCTGTAATAGCGGAATCTGGTCAGTGTACCAACCCATTCTAGCTATGAACTTTCTGGTAACACAAACACCTACCACAGAGGATACCTCAGTGGTTTGAGCAATGGCCTACTAAAGTAAGGGTTGTGAGTTCAATTATTCCGGAGCCTATTTAGGGGCCTATGGTGAAACTGTCAGGGATGTTACATGGTCCTGCTGTGAAGACAAGGTTCTTTCCAGTTCTCAGAGATAGGTATTTCTTCACAGGTGTTAGCTACTCTGCCTAAGGCTACATGTACACTGCAGAGCTATTTCAGGAACATCCCAGAACAGCTATTCTGCATCTATTGAAGCAGCCCATTATTTCAAAATAGATTTTGAAATAACAAGTGGCTTATTCTGATATCCCTGTAACCCTCATTCCATGAGGAGCAAGGGGTGTTTCAGAATAGCACTTTATTTAGAAATTAACTCAGAATAACCTATGCAATTTGCATAGTGCAAATTGCATACCTTATTTTGAGCTAAGGGTGCTATGTAGACACACCCTAGCAGTGCAGTGAAGTTGCTGATTTGGAAAAATGGAGCACCCCAGAGGAAAACCCGCACACACACCCCACCAAGGAAGCTACTGGGACACATAATAGGACACAGTAAGAGACAAGGAACAGACCTAAGAAACAGATTTTTTTTCTAAACTATTCCCAGTACGTTGTCAGTTCCAATTTTGCCAGGTAAAGCCTTCAGTGTTTCTGACAATGGAACATTTCATGTAGCTATTCTGGTGAATTCCGGACCTGTGGGTTCTTGACATGAATCCTGGAACCCTTCCTCAGCCCCTAGCACTTAGAATCACCAAATCCCAGAGGTGGAAGAGACCTCAGGAGGTCATAGAGTCCAACCCCCTGCCCAAAGCAGGACCAGCCCCAGCTAAATCATCCCAGCCAGGGTTTTGTCAAGCCAGGACTTAGAAATCTCTAGGGATGGAGATTCCCCCCTCTCCCTAGGGAACCCATCCCAGTGCTTCCCCACCCTCCTAGTGAAATAGTTTTTCCTAATATCCAACCTAGACCTCCCCCACTGCAACTTGAGACCATTGCTCCTTGTTCTGCCATCTGCCACCACTGAGAACAGCCTCCCTCCATCCTCTTTGGAACCCCGCTTCAGGGAGCTGAAGGCAGCTATCAAATTCCCCCTCATTCTTCTCTATATAAGGAGGCACTAGGATTTGAATTAAGGACCACATGATTTGCATTCAGGCACTCTACCACAAAGCGATACGCCGAATAAGGTACTTACTGTCATGCAGCAAAAGGCAACTCACTGGACTGCAGCTCAGCAGAGAGAGGAACTCCAACAGGAGAGCATAGCCCTCAGAATCAGGGTATGAATCTCACATGTCTGAACGTGAATGTGCTAGACAGCAACTTTTATAATTCTTCTGTACAGTCCCTGTGGATTCTCAAGTTGGCCAGGATTCCCAGGCAATTCCCTCAGCTCCATGAGCAGTAGGAAGAGCAGAAAATAGACCCTGGAAAACACCAGCTTAAGAGTCTCCCCTGAGAGTGAAAAAATGACTTTGCAATAACAGGGGTCAGATTGTCTGGGAAAACAGATTCTTGCTGATTGTTCAGTCTAGCAATTGACGAAGGCTTTTTTTCCCCTGTGGGTAATGTACAGACATCTGCACTCAATGTGGGAAGGCTACCAGAGTATATGAGACTAAAAATTATTTTAGCGGTAGCATAATGCTACATACAGCCTTGCCATAGAAATACCTGGTTCATTAGACCCTGACATTTCTCTGCCACCCTAGGGAGGCCAAATGTTGCGTGATCCTGAATTGATGCCAGCCAAAAGGTGTTGAAAAATCTTTCTTGTCCCAGCATTCTGACTGCAGCCGTATTTGCTAGTCTTTCTTTGTGAGGTCAAAATTGGTTATACACCCACACAAACTCAAACACCAATATACCAGACTGCGAGATATATATGTGTGGGCATGTGCCCCTCCTCTTGATGTGTCTTAGAAAGTTTTATGCCCTGCCCCCCTCAGATCTTTTATTCTACTTTTTTTTTCTTTAGATAGTGTGTTTTAAAATTTTGCAAGCTGTCTCGAATTTTTTAAATAGAGAGGCAAGGTAAAATATTTTTAAAATAAAATAAATACATAAATAAACTCCCACCTGTTCTAATCCTTTGTGTACTCACTGTATCGGATCAGTATCAAACTTCCATACTGGGTTGATCTTTCAGAAACTGATGAGGAAATGAGTTGATCCATCCTGCATCAAAATTAGAATTCGCTGGTCCTTATGTGATTCCTTGATTACTCCAAGGCCAAAGTGACCTGGAATTCATCTCATATGATGTCCCACATTTTACAAGAGAACAGCCATTAAGTTTCTCTAATCTCTTGCCCTGGGGCCATTTGATCAGGATTGCATTTTAGGGAGGTGTGCCCTGCTGGGGTAAGATAATGGTGACAAAGGACCCAGATATCTGCTATAGCTGGATCCTTGTTGGGGGGTCACAGTCCCTCCCTCTAGGCTTGTTATCAAAGGGGCAGCTGAGGGTACAAGTGTGATGAGTTTTCACTCCCGCAGTGGAGTTGTGCTCCCCCCCCAAACTACAGAGGACAGCTGGCTTTTTCCCACAATGCTTTGCTAGTGATTCATCATATCAGGGTGTGTCTAGACTACAGAGTTTTGTCGACAAAAGTTGCCTTTTGTTGACAAAACTATACCTGCGTCTACACTACCTCTGCGTTCTGTCGACAGTAAGTTGACAGAATGCAGCAGTTTTGTCGATGGTGGTAAACCTCATTTCACGAGGAATAATGCCTTTTTTCGAAAGTACTCTTTCGAAAAAAGGCACTATTGCATGCAAACTGTGCTTTTTCGAAAGAGAATGTCTACACTCTCTTTCGAAAAAGCGGCTTGCTTTGTTGACAGAACTGGTTGTAGTCTAGATGCTCTCTTTTGACAGAGGCTTTGTCGACAGTATCTGTTGACAAAGCCCCTGTCGAAAAAGGCATGCAGTCTAGACATAGCCTCAAGGCCCTGTTATCACTCAGCAGAGCATCGACTGGCACCACCCACCAAACAGAGCAAGAATTGGACACTTCTAGCTCCCTTAATTAGCCTCATTAGCACAGGTACTACAATGGACAGGGTGGGGTGGGTTTTTTTGCTGTTATATATTTATCTTGGTTTATTTCCATTGTAGCTCATCTGATGAAGTGGGTTTTATCCAAGAATGGTCATGATACGCATTGAACCTCTCTAGTCTGGCATCCTTGAGACCTGACGAGTGCCCACCCAGAGAATTTGCTGGAGCATGGGAGGTCAATATTGTCTAACATCATTACTGACACTTCCACTGCTGATTGGGCTGTTAGAGAACATGTGGGGTGAATTAGGGTATGTCTACACAGCAAAGTTATTTTGAAGTAACAGCCGTTACTTCGAAATAGCTTTCCTAGTGTCTACACAAGCCAACTGCTATTTCAAAATTAATTCGAAATAGCAGAGGGCTTATTTCCAAATTGGTAAACCTCATTCCACAAGGAATAGCGCCAATTTCGAAATTGCTATTTTGAAATAAGCACTGTGTAGATGCTTATTTCAAAATAGGGGGCCTCCAGCCCTTCCCAGGGTGCCCTGCTGGCCGCCCTGGCTACAAGTAACTTCTGACCTGATGCCCTGCTGGAACCAGGGCTGGCCTTAAATGCAATTCAGCATCCAATCAGTGTGGATGTGCTATTTCGAAATAGCAAAAAGCTATTTCGAAATGCATTTTGTGTGTAGACACATTATTTCTAAATAAGATATTTTGAAATAACTATTTCGAAATTAGATATTTTGAAATAACGCTGTAGTGTAGACATACCCTAAGAGCTAAATAACTGCAAAGAACACTGAGAACCAGGACTGGTGTCTGTGAACATCCTTTATGGGACTGCGGGAAACTTGGCTACACCTATGAGAAATGTACATCCGGTTTATTACAATCATTCCAGACAATGGATGTTTCAGGACCAGAGAGTTCTGGATTAGAGAGGTTTAACATGTGAGATCTCTAATTCTTGGTTCCATGGCTTAAGAAGGTCCTTTCTGCTGAGAGCTACACCCCTCCCCCCCCCCCCCACACACACACTTGGGACAGGGTAATCAGTCTTGCTTCCCTGTATTCTGATAAGTATCAGAGGGGTAGCCGTGTTAGTCTGAATCTGCAAAAGCGCGAGGAGTCCTGTGGCACCTTATAGACTAACTGAAGTGTTGGAGCATAAGCTTTCGTGGGCAAAGACCCACTTCGTCAGATGCATGGAGTGGAAATTTCCAGAGGCAGGTATAAATATGCAGGCCAGAATCAGGCTGGAGATGACGAGGTGGATCCAATCAGGAAGGATGAGGCCCACTTCTAGTAGCTGATCTGGAGGTGTGAATTCCAAGAGAGGAGAAGCTGCTTTTGTAGTTAGCGAGCCATTCACAGTCTTTGTTTAATCCTGAGTTGATTGTGTCAAACTTGAAGATGAACTGTAGCTCAGCAGTTTCTCTTTGAAGTCTGGTCCTGAAGTTTTTTTGCTGCAGGATGGCTACCTGTAGATCTGCAATTGTGTGTCCAGGGAGACTGAAGTGTTCCCCTACAGGTTTTTGTATGTTGCCATTCCTAATATCTGATTTGTGTCCATTGATTCCTTTACGTAGGGACTGTCCAGTTTGGCCGATGTATATAGCAGTGGGGCATTGTTGGCACATGATGGCATATATTACCATCATCAAAGAGGCTGACAAAGGAGGTGCTGTTGTCATCATGAACAGGCCTGACTACCTAAAGGAGGCTGTCAGACAACTCTCCAATACCAAATTCTACAGGCCTCTTTCCTCAGATCCCACTAAGGAATACACTAAGAAACTGCACCATCTGCTCAGGACACTCCCTACACAAGCACAGGAACAAATCGACACACCCTTAGAGCCCTGACTAGGGTTGTTCTATCTATTACCCAAGATCCACAAACCTGGAAATCCCGGACGCCCCATCATCTCGGGCATTGGCACTCTCACTGAAGGACTGTCTGGCTATGTGGACTCTCTACTCAGACCCTACGCCACCAGCACTCCCAGTTACCTCCGTGACACTACGGATTTCCCGAGAGAACTACAATGCATTGGTGATCTTCCAGAAAACACCATCCTAGCCACCATGGGTGTAGAGGCTCTCTACACAAACATCCCACATGCAGAAGGAGTACAAGCTGTCAGGAACAGTATCCCTGATGATGCCACAGCACAACTGGTGGCTGAACTCTGTGAATTTATCCTCACACACAGCTATTTCAGATTTGGTGACAATATATACCTCCAGACCAGTGGCACTGCTATGGGCACCTGCATGGCCCCACAATACGCCAACATTTTTATGGCTGACCTGGAACAACGCTTCCTCAGCTCTCGTTCACTTACGCCCCTTCTCTATCTACACTACATCGATGACATCTTCATCATCTGGACCCATGGGAAGGAGACTCTGGAAGAATTTCACCACGATTTCAACAGCTTCCACCCAACCATCAACCTCAGCATGGACCAGTCTACACGGGAGGTCCATTTCCTGGACACCATGGTGCAAATAAGTAACGGTCACATCAATACCACCCTATACCGAAAGCCTACCGACCGCTATGCTAACCTGCATGCCTCCAGCTTCCATCCCGGACACATGATGATCCCGGACACACCACACGATCCATTGTTTACAGCCAAGCACTGAGGTACAACCGCATATGCTCCAACCCCTCAGACAGAGACCTACACCTACAAGATCTTCAACAAGCATTCTGTAAACTACAATACCCACACGAGGAAGTGAGGAGATAGATTGACAGAGCCAGATGTGTACCCAGAAGCCTTCTGCTACGGGACAAGCCCAAGAAAAAAACCAACAGAACACCACTGGCCATCACCTACAGTCCTCAGCTGAAACCTCTCCAACACATCATTAGTAATCTACAACCCATCCTGGACAATGATCCCTCGCTTTCACAGGCCTTGGGAGGCAGGCCAGTCCTTGCCCACAGACAACCTGCCAACCTGAAGCATATTCTCACCAGCAACTACACACCGCACCATAATAACTCTAACTCAGGAACCAATCCATGCAACAAACCTCGGTGCCAACTCTGCCCACATATATACACCAGCAACACCATCACAGGACCTAACCAGATCAGCCATACTGTCACTGGTTCATTCTCCTGCACATCTACTAACGTAATATATGCCATCATGTGCCAACAATGCCCCACTGCTATATACATCGGCCAAACTGGACAGTCCCTACGTAAAAGAATCAATGGACACAAATCAGATATTAGGAATGGCAACGTACAAAAACCTGTAGGGGAACACTCAGTCTCCCTGGACACACAATTGCAGATCTACAGGTAGCCATCCTGCAGCAAAAAAACTTCAGGACCAGACTTCAAAGAGAAACTGCTGAGCTACAGTTCATCTTCAAGTTTGACACAATCAACTCAGGATTAAACAAAGACTGTGAATGGCTCGCTAACTATAAAAGCAGCTTCTCCTCTCTTGGAATTCACACCTCCAGATCAGCTACTAGAAGTGGGCCTCATCCTCCCTGATTGGATCCACCTCGTCATCTCCAGCCTGATTCTGGCCTGCATATTTATACCTGCCTCTGGAAATTTCCACTCCATGCATCTGACGAAGTGGGTCTTTGCCCACGAAAGCTTATGCTCCAACACTTCAGTTCGTCTATAAGGTGCCACAGGACTCCTTGCCGCTTTTGTATTCTGATAATAATTCAACATTGGTAACTGCATTTCATCCGCCTCCCTTCAGTACTAATGTGATGTGTGACTCAACACCGGCCAAAGTTGATCACTTTGATACCACTCCATCCCTGGAATAGGTCGCAGAGCAGGAACAAACTTAATTTACATAAACTCACCCAAAGCCCCTCCCCCAGCTAACCATTATGGACAAAACAATTCAGATGCTCTGTACACAAGTATTTGTACAGTGTAAACTCATTAACCCTCCCCACATGCAACAAGCCCCCACCCTCCCCTGACCCCACTGCCTCCTCACCTGAGCTGTTGCTCTTCCCAGACCCCTGCCCTGAGCCTCTCCCTACTCCCCAGCCATGGGTCCCACACCCCCACACTCCCAGCTTCCTTCCCTGAGACCCTCACATGCCCAAGCCTCTCCCCTGACTCCTGCCCTGCCCCCACACTGCCAGCCCCCTGCCCTGAAGGACCCACACAATGCCCAGTAAGTCTTCTAGTTTCTAATAAAGTCACAAAGAGATAGGAGCAGCCATGAATTTTTCTTTATTGCCTGCAACCTCTCCATGATTTTAATAGATATAAAAAATCCAGAGAAAGTCTTAACCTTAGGCATGACTGATCATCTGGTCACCCTTCCCAGTCCATCCCCAATCACCCCTTCCTGGTTTCTGACAAAAGAGGCAAGGGATACTTCGGGGAATGTTTTTTCGCCCCTGACCATCCTGGCTAATAGCCACTGATGGATGAACCTCCATCAACTTCTCGAATTCTTTCTCAAACTCTGTTATAGTCTTAGCCGTCACATCATCCTCTGGCACAGAGTTCCACCAGTTGACTGTGTTTTGTGTGAAGAAATACTTACGTTTGTTTGTTTTAAACCTGCTGCCTTTTAATTTCATTCGGTGACCCCTAGTTCCTATATTATGAGAAAAAGTAATTAACATTTCCTTGTGCGTCTTTTCCACACCAGTCATGATTTTATACACTTGTATCACATCCCTCTCTTATTTGTCTCTTTTCCCAACTAAAAACTCTCAATCTCATCAATCTCTTCCCATATGGAATATATTCCATACTACTAATAATTTTGTAGCCTTTTTCTTTACATTCCCCAAATCTAGTATGTGTTTTGAAATGGGGTGATCAGCTCTGCAAGCATGAAATGGGGTGATCAGCTCTGCAAGCAGTATTCAAGAAGTGGGCATAATATGGTTGTTTATAGAGGCAATATGATATGGTCTCCCTTCTCTATCATTTTCCTAATGAGTCCCCACATTCTTTTATCTTCTTTAACTCCTGATGCACATTGAGTGGATGTTTTCAGAGAGCCATCTAAAATGACTCCATGGTCTCATTCATGAGTGGTAACGGATCAATTAGACACCATCATTTTATTTGTATACCGGAGATTCAGCTATCATTTTGGTGCCCAGTCACTAAGTTTTAAGGGACCCTTTACAACTCTGCATGGTCTGTATAGGACTTAATTATTTTGAGTAGTCTTGTAACATCTGCAAACTTTGCCATCTCATTGTTTACCCAATTTAACAGGTCATCTATGCATATGTTGAACATTAGACATTCTCATATGGAGTCTGGTTCCATTTTGGTTTAGTTGAAATCTGTCCTTCCTCTATAGACTCTCACTTTCCTAAAAAGGTTCCCCAGGTCCTAATAAATTGCTGTTTAATTTGCCCATTTGTTCCAACCCTGTTTTGAAAGTTCCTTCAATCTGGGATGTTCCTCAGCTTCATCACATAACAGGGTTGTGAATTTCCCTTATATCCTTAGCCATTATTAGTTTTGTTTCTCCACAATGACCATATTGTCCTAAAGTGCACTTTTAGCTTCTCCAAGTGGTCAGTTGCTCACCGATTGGTGAGAAAGGATGTCAGGAAAAACATCTCTCAAAATGACTTCAGGACCCTGCAATCTAATCTTTTATAACTTCTAGAAAACACATAAGTCGGAGAGACTCCAAGTTGATCATCACTTTTCCTAACTTTTAATCAATTTCTATCAGAGCCTCCAGAATCAAAGTTTACGCCAACTTATTTTCTTTCATTCTCACTTTTTTACTTGTCTGTTCACACCTCTGTTAGGGAAGAAACAGGTGACCCAGGAGCGGATGGAGTAAACAGAGCTTTTTATTGCAGATATTTGTTCCCCTTGGAACTCAGCACAACATTCCAGGTGAGCAATGATTTGGCACCAGTTACATTTTTTATTTACTTTAGTATGGTAATTTATATGTTATTCCCACTTGCCTTAGATCCTTATTTAGTAATGTTAACTTCTATACAATGAGTATTAATAGGCAGGTAATGAATATTATTGTCTTCACCCCTGTGTACTGTTTACAGGATTTTTAATTAGATTAACTTTTTTTTGCATTACATACTTTTTGAATCAACAGGTTACAGAGATGACAAAGAATATGACCCTGAAAGTATTTTTACAGAGCAAATAAGAATAAGTAAAAAACAAAACAAAAAAGAACAGCTGCATAATTATTTTTTAAACTGCAAGAACAAAGAAAAAGAGCATACTTATACATCAGAAAGGATACTACCTTTTTTGTTTGGACCCTTTATTCATTTTTCGAGACTGCAAAAACAAAGGGGAAAAAACATGATTAAAGAACAATGCCTGCTTTGACCAGACCCCTTATGACTAATGTATAGCCATCCCAGACCTCTATTCATTTGCACATATTCCAGCAACCTCCCCTTCCAATTAGCAGAAACTTTCCGATAGATTTGACTTTTCACCTGATTTGTGTTCTATTCTATTAATTTATAGAGACCAACTGTGCCTCATATAATTGCATTTGGCTTGATCACATTCTGGATTCCACACCCCCCAATCCCAGGGTAACCCAGGCCATTTCTCAGAAACTCTCATCAATAGGTTCTAGAAGAACATCCTCAATTCCTGCAGCCCTGTATTAGAACTTTCCAACAGAAATATTCGGTATATCCTTCAAGCTCCCTGAAGAACTGGAGGCAGAACAAATCACGTACAATTTGATCAATGAGTCACTTGTGCATACGTTAACGAAGTTCAGCAATGTAATTGCTTCCTTTGTCTTTAGCCACCAGAAAGCATAGTTTTACTTTGTCAAAGGGTAAGTCTACACAGCAACATTATTTCAAAATATCTTAGTCCATGTCTACACAACAGGCAGTTATTTCAAAATAATGTCTAAATACTGTCAAGCTGAAGGACTTCTTACTTCAATTCCTGTAACCCTCATTGTATGAGGAGTAAGGGAAGTAAGAGGAAGAGTGATCCTTTTTGAAATAAGAGCTGTGTAGACACTCCCAATTTTGAAATAAGCTATTTCAAAATAAGCTATGTAATTGACGTAGCTCAATTTGCGTAGCTTATTTTGAGTTAAGCCCTGCTGTATAGACAAACTCAAACTGATCAAGAGCCCTGTTCATACAGGATGCATTTACAGAGCACCCTAAACTCGAAATAAGATACACAATTTACGCTACACAAATTGTATATCTTATTTCAAATCTATTTTGAAATTTGTCATGTCTACACAGCACCAAATTTCAAAATAATGCACTATTTTGAGCCATCCCTTATCCCTCATGCAACCAGTTTACCGGGATGGTGAAGGTTTACCGGGATGCCAGGTTTACTGGGATGGTGAAATAGTGCGCCTGTTATTTTGAAAAATATTTTGAAATAATGGGAGGCTTGTGTAGACACGGGGTAGCTATTTCAGGATACTGGGCTATTTTATGCAGTGTAGACATACCCACAGGGATTAATGGGAAGCTGTCTTGCTTCAGAAAGCTGCAGTATCTTCCTGGAATTTGGAAGTCCAGGAATGGCCAACTGACATGGTGTGTAGATGTGGGGGAGGAAAAAGATCAGGTGATGGTCTGAGATAGGGAACAGAGGAATGACGAGAGCAGTAATTGGTGATGGAGCGTCAAGTAATTGGGTTCAAGGAATTTCTCAGAATGTGAATTTCCATACTGCTAAGCAGAGCGAAAGTGGGACAGAGCATCCTGGATTTATCAGGGAATAGACATTCCCACACTTGTCACGCAAGCTTAAATTCAGTGGCCACAGGTGAGCACATTTGACAGGTGTATATTTGCACTTTCTCACGAAGCTCTTTGGTTTTGACCCCATAGATGATTGGGTTGAGCATGGGGGGGGGTGAGAAAATACAGGTTGGCCATGATGATGTGAACATGGGGAGCAATGCCCTGACCAAATCGATGTGCAAGTGTGGAGAATAGGCAGGGAATATAAAATATTAGCATCACACACAGGTGGGATGTGCAAGTGTTGAGGGCTTTCTGGTGGGCTTTCTTGGAGGAGATTCTGAGGATGGCCCTGATGATCAGAGCATAGGACAGGACAATGAGCATCAGATCTAACCCAATGACTAGACACACTATCACCAAGGCATACGTGCTGTTCACTGTGATGACCCCACATGACAGCTTTGCCACAGCTATGTGGTCGCAGAAGGTGTTTGGAATAATTCGGTTGGCACAGAATGGCAGCCTGTTCAGGAACAGGGGCAGAGGCAGAATGAAGAGAACAGCTCTTATCAAACACACTAGCCCTAGCTTAGCTATCCTTGCGTTGCTGAGGATGGTGGTGTACCTCAGGGGGTTACATATGGCAACGTAGTGATCGAAGGCCATTGTCACAAGAATGGCTGACTGCATCACAGAAACTGAATGAAGAAAGAACATCTGGGTGAGGCAGCCACCCACTGTAATGCCTTTCCAGTTGAACCAAAATATACACAGTACTTTAGGCACAACGGAGGTGGACATACTGATGTCTGTGAGGGCCAGGATGCAGAGCAGCAGGTACATTGGCTTGTGCAGGGTCTGCTCTTTGCCTACCACAAACAGAAGTGTGAAATTTCCAAGGAGGCTGACAAAGTAGATGATAGAAAAAGGGATGGAAATCCAGATGTGGGAAGTTTCCAGTCCAGGGATGCCATTGAGGATGAATGTTGAAGAGACGGAAGGGGTGAGGTTGAACATTGCCATGTGTTCAATGCAGCGATTGGGCTCAAAGATGCTCAAGGTGCCTGTGTCAGGGAAGAAGCATAAGAAAGGGGGTTACACACGATATACAATTAGAATGAAAATATTTTATAGAAATTAACAATTTAGAAAAGGGATGAAGCACTGAAGTGGCAACATTTACAGATGGCACCAGATTATTTAGCTCATAGTCAAAGCTATAGGAGTCCTTTGAGGAAGCTCACCCAGCCAGGTGAAAGGGCAGATGAACTTTGGTGTCAATAGCTGCCACATGTGTGCCCAGTGCAGAGGAATATTTGAACTCAAATACTTTAAAAGATTGTAATTGAACTGTACAGACTCAGGACAGAGGCCTGGGCATCATGGTAAGCAGCTCTGTGAAATCCTGCTCACAGTGCAAGCATCCTGCTCACAGTGCAAGCATGGAGAGAAACTCCATGCACGGCACGGGCTAGGTAGTTCGAACTAAAGCCCCTAATTCAGACTACCGTTACTCCTCCTGCAATAAGGAGTAACGGTAGTCCGAATTAGGGGCTTTAGTTCGAACTACCTAGCCCGTGCTGCGTGTAGCCACGGGCAGGGAATTCGAAGTACCGGGCATTTAAAAATGGTGGCACCCGGCAACATGCAAATAAAGCCTGGGATATTTTAATCCCGGGCTTCATTTGCAAGTTCGAATGACTACATTAGCACCCCTAGTTCGAACTAGGGTGGCTAGTGTAGACATACCCTAACTTATCTACATTGCATTGGTAGTTCCCACTTCATCAGGTAAATCCCTCGCTCTTCATGACAATACTCAACATTTCAAGTCTCTGTCCTGGTAAGTTCCTGCCCAAGGTCATTCTTGGCTTGAATCGTGAGACCTTAAGCACTAACTTGAATGCAGAAAGAGGCAACTCACCAAAATCCCACTCAGTAGAGAGAAGAAATCTCCATCCTGTGACAGGAAGTCAGAGCCCCGAGAATCGGTGTATAAATCTCCCATGTCTGACACTCACGCTGCTGGACGGCCACCTTTATGAGTCCTCTGTACTGTCCCTGTGGACTCTTAGGTTGGAGGGACTCCCAGACAATTCCCTCAGCTCAGTGAGCAGCAGGAAGAGCAGAAAATAGACCCTGGAGAACTACAACTTAAGAGCCACCTCCAAGAGTGAAGAAATAATTGGACAATACCACTTATACATCAAATTGTCAGAGCAAAATGAGCCTTGCAGACTGTTCAGCCTAGCAATTAATGTTGTGTGTAATGTATGGCTATCTGTCCTATCCTGACCCAAATTTGTTTTAGTCCAAGGCAACATATTTTGTTGGTGAATCAAATAATTTCTCTTATTCCTGCTCTTGAAAACATCATCACCCTCCAATCTGAACCAATGTATCAGGATTTAACTATGCAATCTACACCCACATTTCTTGTCTATATTGCCTGGGGGGGGTTACAATTCAAATAATTATGGGCTCATAAGGAGACCCACCGCACTCAAATTACTAAAGAGATGCCTAAAGCCAGACAAGCTACTACCCAATTAATGAATGAAGTGTATGAATTTTCACAACCACTGAGGTGGTTGTTGGGTTAAAAGAATGGGTTACTGCCCAAAGAATTGCTTTAGGGATTATTTTCTTATTTTAGAATGCACACAGTATGAGCTCAACTGGTATAAACAAAGACCTCGGAAGGTCCTAAACATTGATAATGGCAAATATACATAGTATGTTGCTATGCTGAACAGCCTGTGATATGTCTATATCTATATCTATCTCCAAACATTGATGCTAGCAGATAGATAGATAGGAGAGAGAGTATGGGGATGGATATCTATGAGTACGTCTACAAAGCGGGGCTATCCTGAAATAACTACCCCGCATCTTTTGAAGGTCTCAATAGGTCTCGATATAGTGGATGCGCTATTTCACCATCCCTGTAACCCTTATTCCATGAGCATTAAGGGATGTCTCAAAACAGCATGTTATTTTGAAATTTGACGCTGTGTAGACACGCCAAATTTCAAAATACGCTATTTTGAAATTCAATCGAAATAAGATACACAAGATACACATATCTTATTCTGAGTTTAGGGTGCTGTGTAGACACATCCTATGTCTATGTCTATCTCTATTTCTATCTTTGTCTCTCCATCCCCATACTATCTATCTGCCATCATCAATGTTGTATATCTTTCTAGGTCTTTGCTTATATTTGTTATACTTATGAACAAAGATATATAGGAAAGAAGGAGACAATATTTCCTATATATCTTTGCTCATAAGTATAACAAATATAAGCAAAGACCTAGAAAGATATACAAACACACGTGGCCATTCCAGAAAAAGTGCCAGCCTCAGAGTTTCATCTTTATGATACCCTTTCTCCACCTGGTGTAGTGAAAAATGGCATTGATTCTGTCCCATAGTTGCTTGAACATCTCCATCCACACCTGTGTGACAAAACGCCTCATCAAAAGGGGGCTTGTTCCCAATGGCTCAGCCCTTTCTTTACTCATAAGTTTCATATTTTCATATTGTTTTGATTATTTGTTTTATTAATAGGTTTATATGTTTATATTACAGTATATTTTGGCTGTAACACAAAGCACCTGCAGGCTACATCCTGTGCGTTGAGCTAAGGCTGAGTTAGCACACATATGTCTCGGACTTTCCCCTGAGAGAGCTGGTGCTGAGCGAAACCCTAAGGTCCATATCTGTCTGTGACCTTTAACACAGAGGATGTGTTCCAGCAAGTTGGAACAGGGGTTTCCTAAGTGTGTACCCTTTTAAGCTCAACAAATATAGCACACCTTGGAATTGGGAAAGAACCAAGATAGCCAATTTTAACAGAACTAATAAACGTGATGCCTAGCCACAAGAGGGACCATTGCAACAAATTGATGTCTAAAATAGCAAGTTGAAATTGTTAATATACTAACCTATAGGAAAAAAAGAAACTCCCACATTAAGAAAGTGAGGAAATACAAAAAAGGAAATGAGGAAGAAAATCCCTTACTTGAATATGCATCAAACATAACAGCATCCACCCAATATATTATAGAAATGACATTGCAGCTTCTGGGTACGTCTACACTGTATGCTTATTTTGAAATAAGTTATACCCATAGACTCATAGACTCATAGACTTTAAGGTCAGAACGGACCATTATGATCATCTAGTCTGACCCCCTGCACAACGCAGGCCACAGAATCTCACCCACCCACTCCTGGAATAATCCTCTCACCTATATCTCAGATATTGAAGTCCTCAAATGATGGTTTAAAGACCCCAAGATGCAGAGAATCCTCCAGCAAGTGACCCGTGCCCCATGCTACAGAGGAAGGCGAAAAACCTCCAGGGCCTCAGCCAATCTACCCTGGAGGAAAATTCCTTCCCGACCCCAAATATGGCGATCAGCTGAACCCTGAGCATGTGGGCAAGACTCACCAGCCAGACACGCAGGAAAAAGTTCTCTATAGTAACTCCTATCATCCCACCATTGGCCTATTTACCACTGATAGTGAAAGGTCAATTAGTTGCCAAGATCATGCTATCCCATCAAACCATCCCCGGAACCATCAAACTGTACCGGAATAGTTACTCCGAAATAGCTTATTTTGAAATAGCACATCTACGCTGTAGGGAAGCCTTAATGTCTGAGGCCTGAAGGAAAGTCAGCAAGAATTATGCTATGAGTAGTAGGCAGGCCATGTTCAAAGCAAATGCTTGCCTGCAAATCGGCATCTGTTCCTAGCTCTGCTAAAACACACAGAGCATGAAAATACATTCCACCAGGACAGAACAAGGACACCCCAACCTAGCACATGATAGAGCAACTTGACAAAAGTGATGCACAGTGATATTTTGTCTGACACATCAGAAGTGAAAATACAGAGACAGGTGATGAACAAGAATGTTTTGTGTGACATATCAGGAGGAACGTATAAAGGGAGGGGAACAAACATATCATGAAATGTGTAAGATGTACATAAGGTAGGTATCCCAGATTGTTTGTCTCTGTCTATAAATGTTTGGATTCTTTGCCTTCGGCCTTGGTCTGGCGATTGTGACACGGTGTGATGGTAAATGTCCATATTTTTTGTGGAAATGTGTTTTGAATATGAATAGGCGTAACTCAAATATACTTTATGCAAAATGCAGCATGTAACCTCTCATTGACATCTGCTGAAATGTACATAGTCTATGTGTGAAAATATCATTCTTGTATGTGAGTTGCAAAGATAAAGTGTAAGCCTGCTGTGGCAAAACTCTGATCATGCCCCGTGGGTCCCGCGCTTCTGGCCGAGAGTATTATGACCCTATGTCACTGTGACCCTCCACTTTGCCTCTTACTCTTTACTAGAGGCGGAGGTAACAGCCGACTGAGCCATACTCATCACAGGCTAGTTCACCGTTTAGGATAAAAAACCCTCCGTAGTCCTGGTCTTCCCTCTCAGAGGGAGACTCTGTATTGGCATGGGGAGGCTTGGAGGGAACCTGGGACGACCCAATAATCCAGCTTTTGGGCCAGGGACCCTAGATAGTGGCACTTCCTCCTCCCAGACCATCATTCTTTTCCTTCCCCCACCATTACCCAGGAAGAAACCTTCTAATGTAGCCCTAATTGGCTGCAGGTGCCTCATTAGCCTGCTGCTTCTGGCAAGCTCTTAACTAGCCTCAGAGGCCTGCCTGCTTTGGTTACATGGTAGCAGTCTCTGGCAGCTTATTCAGCAAAGAAAAAAACTGCTTGCCCAGAGCCCTGCACTTCTGCTCGCCAGTCGAGTGCAGCAGCCAGCTGATCTGGGTCTGTCCCACTAGAATTCGTAGTGAGCGCCATTGGTAATATGTAAGGGCTTAATGGTCTGGTGCTCAGGACAATGATCTGTAAATGGCTTTGTTGTTCCTGAAAGCCCAAACTGTGGTTGATCCTAGAAAGACATGTGACTATGCCACCTGGTGCTGGAATCTATCTTGAATCTGGTATTTTTCCATGAGGGTGGGGAAACAAAGGATTGCCGCTCTGGGAAAATTCTATTTAAGGGAGGGGGAGCAAACAATGATGGCCTTCAACTGGCTTTTGAAACTGCTCCTCTCAACAAGAGAACATATGAAGAGGCCTGGAAACAAAGAACACTAATGAAGGGAGATGATCTTAGACCTGGATCAGACAGAAAATTAGCTCTGTTTTGAGGAATTTTACCTGAAATAAGGACAAGGGTGTTGATTGTGATTTGCAATAATTTTTCTTGGGCTACATCTACACTGCGGAGTTACTTTGGGATACTGGAAGTATCCCAAAATAGCTATTGCTCATCTTTTGAGCAAGCCCGTTATTTCAAAATATAACAGGCTTGCTATACACATGATTGGAATGTTTGTATGGAAGGGTACAACTTGCTCAGGAAGGATAGACAGGGAAAAAGGGAGGAGGTGTTGTCTTATATATTAAAAATGAACACACTTGGAGTGAGGTGGAGATGGACATAGGAGACGGAAGTGTTGAGAGTCTCTGGGTTAGGCTAAAAGGGGTTAAAAACAAGGGTGATGTCATGCTAGGAATTTACTACAGGCCACCTACCCAGGTGGAAGAAGTGGATGAGGCTTTTTTTAAACAACTAACAATATCATCCAAAGCCCAAGATTTGGTGGTGATGGGGGACTTCAACTATCCAGACATATGTTGGGAAAATAACACAGCGGGGCACAGACTATCCAATAAGTTCTTGGACTGCATTGAAGACAATTTTTTTATTTCAGAAGGTTGAAAAAACTACCGGGGGGAAACTGTTCTCGATTTGATCCTAACAAATAGGGAGGAACTGGTTGAGAATTTGAAAGTGGAAGGCAGCTTGGGTGAAAGTGATCATGAAATCATAGAGTTCACAATTCTAAGGAAGGGTAGAAGGGAGAACAGCAAAATAGAGACAATGGATTTCAGGAAGGCGGATTTTGGTAAGCTCAGAGAGCTGATAGGTAAGGTCCCATGGGAATCGAGACTGAGGGGAAAAACAAATGAGGAGAGTTGGCAGTTTTTCAAAGGGACATTATTGAGGGCCCAAAAGCAAGCTATTCTGCTGCGTCGGAAAGATAGAAAATATGGCAAAAGACCACCTTGCCTTAACCATGAGATCTTGCATGATCTAAAAACAAAAAAGGAGTCATATAAAAAATGGAAAGTAGGACAAATTAAAAAGGATGAATATAGGCAAACAACACAGGAATGCAGGTGCAAGATTAGAAAGGCAAAGGCACAAAATGAGCTCAAACTAGCTATGGGAATAAAGGGACACAAGAAGACTTTTTATAAATACATTAGAAGCAAGAGGAAGACCAAGGACAGGGTAGGCCCACTGGTCAGTGAGGAAGGAGAAACAGAAACAGGAAACTTGAAAATGTCAGAGATGCTTAATGACTTCTTTGTTTCAGTCTTCACCGAGAAGTCTGAAGGAATGCCTAAGGGTCTGTCTACACTACCACCCTAGTTCGAACTAGGGTGGTTAATGTAGGCATTCGAAGTTGCAAATGAAGCCCGAGATTTAAATATCCCGGGCTTCATTTGCATCTTGCCGGGCGGGCGCCATTTTTAAATCCCCTTAGGTCGAACTTCGTGCCCGCGGCTACACGCGGCACGGAGTAGGTAGTTCGAATTAGGATCTCTAATTCGAACTACCGGTACACCTCGTTCCACGAGGAGTAATGGTAGTTCAAATTAGGGATCCTAATTCGAACTACCTACTCCGTGCCGCGTGTAGCCGCGGGCACGGAGTTCGACCTAAGGGGATTTAAAAATGGCGCCCGCCCGGCAAGATGCAAATGAAGCCCGGGATATTTAAATCCCGGGCTTCATTTGCAACTTCGAATGCCTACATTAACCACCCTAGTTCGAACTAGGGTGGTAGTGTAGACATACCCTAACATAGGGAATGCTAGTGGGAAGGGGGTAGGTTTAGAAGATAAAATAAAAAAAGAACAAGTTAAAAATCATGTAGAAAAGTTAGATGCCTGCAAGTCACCAGGGCCTGACGAAATGCATCCTAGAATACTCAGGGAGATGAAGAGGTATCTGAGCCTCTAGCTATCATCTTTGGAAAATCATGGGAGACAGGAGAAATTCCAGAAGACTGGAAAAGGGCAAATATAGTGCCCATTTATAAAAAGGGAAATAAGAACAACCCAGGAAACTACAGATCAGTTAGTTTAACTTCTGTGCCAGGGAAGATAATGGAGCAGGTAATTAAGGAAATCATCTGTAAACACTTGGAAAGTGGCAAGGTGATAGAGAACAGCCAGCATGGATTTGTAAAGAACAAATCATGTCAAACCAATCTGATTGCTTTCTTTGATAGGATAACGAACCTTGTGGATAGGGGAGAGGCGGTGAATGTGGTGTACCTAGACTTTAGTAAGGCGTTTGATACGGTCTCGCATGATATTCTTATCAATAAACTGGGCAAATACAACTTAGATGGGGCTACTATAAGGTGGGTGCATAACTGGCTGGATAACCGTACTCAGAGAATAGATATTAATGGTTCACAATCCTGCTGGAAAGGTATAACAAGTGAGGTTCCGCAGGGGTCTGTTTTGGGACCGGCTCTGTTCAATATCTTCATCAACGATTTAGATATTGGCATAGAAAGTATGCTTATTAAGTTTGCAGATGAGACCAAGCTGGGAGGGGTTGCGACTGCTCTGGAGGATAGGGTCATATTTCAAAATGATCTGGACAAATTGGAGAAATGGTCTGAGGTAAACAGGATGAAGATTAATAAAGACAAATGCAAAGTGCTCCACTTAGGAAGGAACAATCAGTTTCACACATATAGAATGGGAAGCGACTGTCTAGGAAGGAGCACGGCAGAAAGGGATCTAGGTGTTATAGTGGACCACAAGTTGAATATGAGTCAGCAGTGTGATGCTGTGGCAAAAAAAGCAAACCTGATTCTGGGATGCATTAACAGGTGTGTTGTGAGCAAGACACGAGAAGTCATTCTTCCGCTCTACTCTGTACTGGTTAGGCCTCACTTGGAGTATTGTGTCCAGTTCTGGGCACCGCATTTCAAGAAGGATGTGGAGAAATTGGAGAGGGTCCAGAGAAGAGCACCAAGAATGATTAAAGGCCTAGAGAACATGACCTATGAAGGAAGGCTGAAAGAACTGGGTTTGTTTAGTTTAGAAAAGAGAAAACTGAGGGGGGACATGATAGCAGTTTTCAGGTATTTAAAAGGGTGTCATAAGGAGGAGGGAGAAAACTTGTTCATCTTGGCCTCTGAGGATAGGACAAGAAGCAATGGGCTTAAACTGCAGCAAGGGAGGTTTAGGTTGGACATTAGGAAAAAGTTCCTAACTGTCAGGGTGGTTAAACACTGGAATAAATTGCCCAAGGAGGTTGTGGAATCCCCATCTCTGGAGATATTTAAGAGTAGGTTAGATAAATGTCTATCAGGGATGGTCTAGACAGTATTTGGTCCTGCCATGAGGGCCGGGGACTGGACTCGATGACCTCTCGAGGTCCCTTCCAGTCCTAGTATTCTATGATTCTATGATTCCGATGTCCCTGTAAACCTCTTTCCACGAGGAGTCAGGGACGTTTTGGAAAAGCGCTTTATTTCAAAATTTGGCGCCACTATATAGACGGCGCCAAACTTCAAAATAAGCTATTTTGAAATTAACTTGAAATAAGCTACACAATTTGCATAGCTCAAATTGAGTAGCTTATTTCGAGTTCCAGGTGTAGTGTAGACACACCCTTCGGCTTTGTCTACACTGCAGGGTTTTTGCGCAAGAAACCTTTTGCGGAAGAGTTCTTGCGCAAAAACTTCTTGCACAAAAACACGTCCAGACCTCAATGTGCATTGCAAAAGCGATGTGCTTTTGCACAAGAGAGCGTCCACGCTGCATGGATGCTCTTGTGCTAGAAAGCTCTGATGGCCATTCACAGAATGGCCATCAGAGCACCTGTGCTTTTTCGGATAGGCTCTTTTTGCACAAGAAAACCCTGCGGAGTGTCCACACATGCCTTTTTGCACAACAGCTGTAGCTCAAAAAGGAGTTATGCCTCGTAGAAGGAGGTATACCCACACCACAAAAAGCCTGTGTTCTGTCGACTGACTGTAGATTTTCTAGCACAAAAACACACTTGAGGTGTGGACGCTTCATGGGGTTTTGCACAAAAACCTTATACTGTAGACGTAGCCTTAGGCTGTGTCTACACTGGCAGCTTATTGTACAAGAATATCTTGCGCAAGAAACGCCCACACTGCCATGTGTGAGCTGTGCTTTTGTGCAAGAGCGCCCATGGCAGTGTGGACGTTCTCTTCCGCAAGAAAGCTCTGATGGCCATGTTAACCATAGGGGTTTCTTGCGCAAGAAATGGACCACACTGCACTCTTGCACAAGAGCTCCTGCACAAGAGGGCTTACACCTGTTAAAAAAGAGCATAGCTCTTGAGCAAGAAGCCCTCTCTTACCACGTCGTACTGTAAATTTCCTTGTGCAAGAGGGGACAGGTAGTGTGGACGCTCTGCAGGTTCTTGCGCAAGAACAGCCATACTTGCGCTAGAAGCTGTCAGTGTAGACATAACCTTAGTGTATTAGGCTTAGGTGATATATTTTCTTTATTTTAGCTTAGTAACTTACTTTAGTCGGTCTGTCACCACTTGCAACCACTTAATGGTACTTTTTATACTTAGTAATATCACTTTTGCTTATTGTCAAACCCATCGTAAATACTTGTTACCGGGGAGGGAGGGGGGTTTAACAGCTGTGCATATCTCTCTGTCATTGATAAAGAGAGTGATTTTACATAGCATAAGATGGATTTATGGGGGGGGGGGGTTGTTCCCTGTTTGGGGATGTGCTCCTGGGTGCTGTCAAGTCCCTTGTAATGGAGCCCTCCCAGAGTTGAGCTGTTATCAGCATCTGTGTCACTCTGCTGTGGGGCTGATACCCCAAATCAGTGCCTTTGGCAGGAGAGAGTAGAACTGGTGGCCCAGCAGGACACGGTGGTGGGACATCTCAAAGGGCAAGTAGGTGGGCTCAGTAGTATGGTCAACCCATCGGGTGACAGTCTCAAGGGGCTCTCTGGGATTCAACCCATCATGCAGTTTCCTAAGCCCCCAGAGATTCCATCCATCAAATACATACTCCCTCCTCCCCCAGCCCAAACTATGCCAACGGGCAACTGTGACAAAGATTCAGATGTATCATGTATCAAGTTGCACTGGAGGAGGTTTAGGTTCGATATTAGGAAAAACTATTTCCCTAGGAGGGTGGAGAAGCATGAGGATGGGTTCCCTAGAGAGGTGGTAGAATTTCCATCCCTAGAGGTATTTAAGTCCCAGCTTGACAAAGCCCTGGCTGGGATGATTTAGTTGGGATTGGTCCTGCTTTGGGCAAGAGGCTGGACACAATGACTCCTGAGATCTCTGCCAGCCCTAGGATTCTGATTCTATAATCATTTGTTCTGCCATATTGTTCTCACACCGGTACACCTACTTAAAGTTCTGGCATACCAAAATTGCCATAGATCAGGGAAACTCCCTGGCTATTTGTGCATAAAATGTGGGATACCGTATGTGATGGAATTATCATCACTGGGCACTGGGAGTGGTGAAGGAATCACACAGTGCATGGAGAAATCCTATTGTATATGCACAACCCATTTCTGCATTGATTTCTGAAAGATCAACACAGCGTTGGAAATATGATGCTTACCAATGCAGAGGATAGATCTATTAGAACAGTTGGGAGCCAACATCTATAGCTATATCTAAATCTAAATCTATATCTATATCATCTCTCCATGTTAGATTTCACAGAGAGATAGTGACAAATATGGTCAAGGCCAGAATGCAGGGAGAAGAAAGCCTTTCCACACCCTTCCGTTTACTTCAATTCAGGATCACGTCATTTGGCCTTTACTGGCAGTACAATAACTTTTCAGAAACTAACATACTGGATATTGCAATTGTTTGGCCTGCATGCAGTGTTATGCTGCTATGATCCAAGGAGACTGGGTTTTGTTCCCATATGTTGTGGTAGCATTCCCACACACACTGGAAATGACAGTAGATTAAACACAGAAAAATAAGCCATCGGCAATTACAGGACTGAACAAAGGTAAAGAGTCTGTTTAACTGATACCAGACACTGAGATTATCAGAACAATCATTTCTTCACTCCCCAAGGTAGGCTCTTAGGTTACAGGTCTCTGGGGTCTATTTTCTGCTTTTGCTGCTGCTCACAGACCTGACGGATTTTTCTGCGAGTCCCAGCACATCAGAGAGTCCACAGGGACTGTTCAGAAGAATCATAAAAGCCACCGTCTGAAATGCCGAGTGCCACATGCATGAGATTCACACACTGATTCTCAGGTCTCTGCTCTTATCACAGTAAGATTTCCTCTCTCTGCTGAGCAGGATTTTGGTGAGTTGCCTCTTTCTGCATTAAAGTTAATGCTGAGGGCTCTCAAGTCATTCCGGGGATCAAGTCAAGAAACATCTGGGCAGGAATTCACCAGAACGATGTCTTGAACTGTTTAGTATGGTCAGAAACACCAGTGGATTTGCCTAGCAAGACTGGAACGACAAATGCATCGGAAATAGCTTAAATACTTGGTTTTATGATCAGTTCCTTGTATCTTACTGTGTCCTTCTATCTGTCTTGGTAGCTTTCTTTTTTGAGTGATGTGCTCTTTCCTCTGACTCCCTCCATGTTTTGAATTCAGCAATTTCACTGCCCTGTTAGGAAGTTCAGCTAAAATCTCTGCCATGGGTGTCTCTGTTACCAGAGGATTCACAACAAGAATGTGTCACACACTGGCCAGATTCTGCTCTCCCATTTTGCCTTCGTTGGGTCACTCCAGATTAACACTCACCTCCCTGACAGCAAAATCAATCAGGGCCTACCTTTCTTTCCCACCCCCATCTTTCATGCTTCATCTCTGAAAGTGACATAAACTGGGTGTTTTCCTCAGAATCGTTCAGCACTGTAATAGTGCTCTCTGTAGCCGGAGCAGATTCGGTGATTTTTGCAGCTTGATGCAAGAGCTAAGTGGGAAATCTTGGACCAATTGAGATCATCCTAAATCCACATGTCGGGAGTTAAATTTATGGCTAGATTTATATAAGGTGTGAGCCTCTAGTGACTTCAACTGGAGATGTCCTACGGTCTGTTAGGATGACCCTTTGGGCCAAAGAAGAACTGATAACAGTGTTGCTGAAATCTCAAACTCAGAGACTTTCAGAACAATTAGGATTTTATCTTTCAGGAAGGGAGAGGGGTCTGTTCTCTCTGTGCCTCTACATCACTGGGTCTAAAGAGGATAAGAAACACAAAAAAGCAGTGAAAACAATAGCATGTTTCTGGCCTAGAGGAATCCATGTTGTGTTGGGAAGTCTGAAAGTGGAAAGTCCAGGAACACATGGTGTGTATCGGGGCAGAGATAAGACAGTGGGACATGCAGTATCTAATCACAGTGGCACAGAATCCTGAAAGCAGGTCAAATAGGGAATGGACATTCTTCCTAATACACAGGCCAAAGAGTAATGTGGCCTCGTGGGGTAAGGGGTGTTTCAGACTGCAATGGAACATGGACCTCACTTTAGCAGATTGTCTTTGACATCATCTCCCATGCAGACCATCCCTCATGCGATCAATTGTGCTGCAGCCACCTGACAATGTCAGCAATTGCCAGCACAGAGAAGGAGCCTCAGGAAGGTTTACATGGGTTTCTAATCATCCTCCTTCCTGCTCTCCATGTCTGTCCTTCTCTCCTTCCCCGCTTAGGCTGAGCTGCTGCTGGGATTCCCTTCACTCCCAGAAAGGCAATTGACACTGATTACTCCGTTTTCCCCAGTGCAGGCAGACACTGAGTTGACCTGGTCAGAGGAGACATGTGTGTGAACTGCCACTGTGGGGTCTTGTGCCTGGTTCTGGTCCTGGATGAGGTATCACTGAGTGACAGGGCTGGAAGTCCACAGTGGTGGGAACTTTACAGACCAGTGGTCACCACAGGGGATTTCAGGACAGAGAGAGAGAGGAACACAGGAAGTCAGACATCACTGAGGATTATGGGGTAGGTAGCAGGATGTTTATGGAGAAGCAGGAAGTGCTAAGGGTTATGGGGTAAGGCGGAAGGTGAGTACTGGGGGTTGTGGGAACAGAGAGGAGGTATATAGGCACAGGCAAGCAGCACAGCTAAAAATATTTTTCTCTTTGTCATTGTTCATCCATGGCCGGTGCTTGGATTTTCCTGGCCCCGAACATCTTTGGATGGGTCTAAGGGTCTCTTTTCCCCTGTACACCACAGACCTTCAGCATGGGTGTCACAACTGTACCTCAGGTTTGTGCACAACTGTTCTCATTTTTATGTAACTTCAGGTGTTTTGCCAGTGGAAAACAACACATTGACTCTTGTGTGCCATTGCCCACCATATTTTTTAGGATGATATTATGATGACAACATGCTGATAGCATAATTTTGATACATTTTGTGCAAGATTGGTCATGTAAGATAAGAGCATATGAACAAAAGAACAGCCATACTGGGTCAGACCAAAGGTCCATTTAGACCAGTATCCTGTCTGCCGACCATGGCCAGTGCCAGATACCCCAGAGGGAATGAACAGAACAGGGAATCACCAAGTGATCACTCCCCTGTCAACCACGTCCAGCCTCTGAGAAACAGAGGCTAAGGACAACATTCCCACCCATCCTGTTTAACAGGTATTAATGATCCTAACTTCTGTGAATGTACCTACTTCTTTTTTGAACCTTGGAAAAGTCCTGGATCACAACATCCTCTGGTAAGGAGTTCCACTGGTTGACTGTGAATTAAAGCTTCCTTTTGTTGGTTTAAACCTGCTTCCTATTAATTTAATTTAGTGACCCCTAGTTTATGTAGTTGGAAAAGTTATAATTTGCTGAATAGGATTATTCTATTTGTATGCATCATTTTTTGTATGTGAAGTTATGAATAATGACAATTTACCTGTATTTCAAATGTAGTTAGGTCTGGGTGTGGTTTCCTATTCTCTAGGAAAAAAAATATTCGAGGCTAAACATCTGGTTGTGAAGGATCTGTTCAGGGCAATGACCATTGGGGGAAACAATAGGACTTTGGAGAAACATATCTACCACCTGAGAGTGCTCTAGAAAGCCTATAAGTAATTGATGTAATATAAGTAACGACTCTACTGTGGCGTGTGACCATGCCCCAGAACTGTCGACTCCAATGTGAAGGGTCTACACTTTTCCAACACACTGTCTGGGAACCAAGTTTGATGTTACATGTTTAAACAATATGTAGAAGGGAGTGACATTATGCATGGTTCTTCATTCCTTATTCAAGACGACTCCTGGATACACCTGAGAAAAAAAGACTGAACTGGAGGAAGTGCTGGGCTATGAGCATAGATACCTGAGAAACTGAAGACGCAAAGTAAATGCAGCTTGTGAATTGAGAATCCGATGGACTGCTTGTGTCATCAATAAAGGTGAGACACTGCTCATTCATAGTCAGACTAACAAATATGCAAAACAGAATTTGCATTTTTGTGTCAGTGCAAATTAGTCTACATTGATCCATTTGCTGTCCCTTATAATTGCCGAAAACCAACCTGTAGAAGTGAATCAATTTGTTTATGATTTGATCTAACGCGAAGTGATGTGTGTGGATGGAAAATCTCAGTGTAGCAACAACAAGTGTGCATTGTCCTCCCCGAATTGAGGAAGGGATGATGTGGGTAATAAATTCACTAGTCAGAGTTTGGACCAGGACAAGAGAGTAGGCGAGGCAACTGGTGGTTATTTTGGCTGCAGACTCTATTTTTGGCTCATGCAGTCGCTGGTAAGAGAACCTCTCACCAGGTTTACATCTCTTCAGGGTCTCAGTATTTATCCATCCATATTCATTGAAGCCAGAACTGGATATAGGATTCCAGCAGCAGTTGTACCTCTGCCAAATAAAGAGGTAAAATAACATCTCTATGACTCTTTAAGATGCCCCTGCTTAGCATCCAAGAATCACATTGGCTTTTTTGGCTACAGGATCACACTAGGAGCTCATGTTTAGCTACCCACAAAGCTTATTCAGGGCTATTGCTGTTCCCACAACAGTCCACCATCATGTCAATATAATTTTTTCATTTTTTATTCCTAGATCATAGAGTCATAGAATCCTAGGGCTGGAAGAGACCTCGGGAGGTCATCAAGTCCCACCCTCTGCCCAAAGCAGGACCAATCCCAACTAAATCATCCCAGCCAGGGCTTTCTGAAGCTGGGACTTAAAACCTCCAGAGATGAAGATTACATCACCTCAGATATCTAAGAGGTTAGATCCATCTGTAAAGTTGTCACCTCACTGCTCACCACCCTTTCTAGATTGGTAATAACTATAAACTATTTAAAATATTTGTGATAAAATGTTTAGCCCCCTTCACTATGCTTCTCTCCCTTCAGAGGAACGTTGAACATTTCTGGACTCGATAAACGCTTCAACCTTCTAATGGCGGCTTTCAACCTTACACCTTCTAACCCTTCAACATTCATTCTAATAGGCATCCCTGGCCTGGAAGCTGCTCATGTCTGGATTTCCATCCCTTTCTCTATGTGCTACATTGTCTGCCTGTTGGGAAATTTCGCAGTTCTGTTCATTGTGGGGAAAGAACAGACTCTACACAAACCGATGTACCTGTTGCTCTCCATGCTGGCGCTCACCGACATTGGTACATCTACCTCTGTCGTGCCAAAGGCACTGTGGATATTTTGGTTCAATATGAAAGCCATTACTGTGGTTGGCTGCCTGACCCAGATGTTCTTCCTTCATGCAATTTCTATAGTGCATTCAGCCATCCTCGTGGCAATGGCCTTTGATCGCTACATTGCCATATGTGAGCCTCTGAGATACGCCACCATCCTCACCAATGCGCGGATAGCTATGCTAGGGTTAGTAGGTTTGATAAGAGCTGTTCTCTTAGTTCTACCCCTGCCCTTACTCCTGGGTAGGATGCCGTTCTGTGCCAACCGCATTATCTCCCACACACACTGTGACCACATGGCCGTGGTGAAGATGTCTTGTGGGGACATCACATTCAACAGGCTGTATGGCTTGGTGTTGGCATTTGTAGTCACTGGTTTAGACCTACTGGTCGTCACCCTGTCCTACAGTCTAATAATTAGGGCTGTCCTCAGAATCCCCTCCAAGAAAGCCCTCCAGAAAGCCTTCAACACCTGCACTGCCCACATCAGTGTGATTCTGACATCTTGTATTTTTTCCCTCTTCTCCTCTCTGACACATCGATTCGGTCAGGGCATTGCTCCCCACGTTCACGTCATCTTGGCCAACCTCTATTTCCTTGTCCCACCCATGCTCAACCCAATCATTTATGGGGTCAAAACCAAAGAGCTCCGTGAGAAAGTGAGGAAATACACCTGCAGAATGTGACTGCTATGGGCCTCTGGCTTTAAACCTCTGTCACAAGAGCAGGAAAGCATCATGGACCGGGACACTGCTTCCCACTGCTCGTGTTGGTCACGAACGGCAATTTGCGGCCATCCAGAGATGCGATCATCCTTAACCTGTGGACTGGATCCGGCCTATAAGCCACAATTTGCCCATCCCTGAACGGCACAATATTTCCTGTCACTTGGCCTTTCCATGACTTCTAGACCACGAGACTGAAACTTTTCCAAGCAAACTGGCTTTCCTTTAGTTCCTGTGTGAATGGGGTTCATGATCAGTTGGATGAACTGAAGCTGTGCCAAAGAGAAAAGAAAGCAATTACAGTGCTGAGCTTCTTCATCTAATGTACAGTGATCCAGTGACCATAATCAAATATTTCTGAAGGAAAGCGTAAATCCAGGGAAAGTGTATCAGTAATAATGGAGGTTCTACTAAAGTAGGAGTGGGAAGATGTGACCCCCCCTACTTGCCTGGATCCATCCCCCAAGGCTCAGGGCTCCCCCCACCCCAGCACTGGGTGGTACATGCTGGTGCTCCATCCCCCCTTACCATCCCCCTGGATGAAGCACATAAAATCTGCTAGCCTGGGTCCCACTAGGCTCTGGTATGTGAGGGGAATGTGGGGAGTGTCTTTTTCCTTCTCATTTTTTTTTTCCTTCTCATTTTTTTTTGCTTCTCACTTGTGTGGGGTTCCTGACTGATGTTTCTGGGGGTCAGCAGTGCCAGATACCCCTTAAAAAGATTCCCCACCTCTGTACTAAAGCCTCTTTCCAATTAATATAAGCTATGTGGTGTTCTATTTTATTAATTCCTTGTAACAGAGTACACATCCTATGAGTGTCATGGAGTTGATGACCTTCCAGGATACACATCCCTCAAAACTGGGACATTACAGTCCAGTCACCAATAAGCTGTTAGATTAAAGGGAAAATCTAGCTTGAAAAATAAGTACGTTTTTGAAAAACTCCGCCATGTCCAGGGAAAGTGTTTGCTCTTCCGCTTTTTTTTGTGGAAGAGCAGACGCGCTCTTTCGGGGACCCCTGTGTTCCTCGTTCTATGAGGAATAAGGACTCCTCCGAAAGAGGAGGCTTTTCTGCCATTTGGTCCTAAAATGATGGAAAAGCCTCTTCCAAAAAAAAAAAGCAGAAAAAGGTATGCAAAATGAAGAACGCATTTTGCAGAGCTTTTTTCGCAAAAACGTTGTAGTCCAGACATACCTTCAAAGAAGATAAGAGGCTGAAAACCTTGATTTTACAGTTTATTGAAAATTAGCAGAGGTGATGCACCAGAGTCACTATGACCTTTGTAAAAACAACACAAAATCTTGTGGCACCTTAAAGACTAACAAATGTATTATGGCACAGACTTTTGTGAGTTGCAGCTCACTTCATCAGATGCATGAAGTGAAAGAAAATGAAAGATAGTCGGGACACAGAGATGGGAGTGTTACAGCAGAGTGATTTCAAACTGGGTGGATGTCGACGAGAAGGTGAAAATACTGCAGTAGAAAATTACTTATTGGTGATCTGAAGAAGTAGGTCTGCCCCATGAAAGCTCATCACCTAATAAACCATCTTGTTAGTCTTTAAAGTGCTACATGACTGCTTTTTTTGTTTTACCAAGATCAGACTAACATGGCTACCTCTCTGTTATTGAGCTGAGAGAGCTATTCCCAGTTTCTGTTCTAACCTATTCTCATGGCGTCACATTTGCATACGCTTTCCAGCTCAGTAGTTTCACGTTGCAGTCAGTTTTTGAAGTTTTTTGGCTTGTGAATGGCAACTTTCAAGTCTGTAACTGTGTGTCCAGGGAGATTATAATGTTCTCTCACTGGGTTTTGTATGTTACCAGTCTTCATTGGACGAACTAGACTGTCTCTATGCAACAGAATAAACGGACACACCTTGGGCATCTAATTACCAGAGTTCATCACCTTCTTTTACCTGTCTCTGTTCAAATACCCAAAAGGGGGAAGCATGGAATTCTACCAGGACAGGAGACACTAGTGGGAAGTGCTTTTCATGACCAGCCCCGGGACCCGATGCTCTGAGTTTCATGGCCGCTGGTGCTCCATGTTCTTATTATCCATAGCAACTGCCCATCATCTGAGTGGAGTGTTTGAGACCTGCCCCATTTAACAGGCCCCTGTTGCTGATAACAGCTCGAAGGCTGTGGAAGGTATTTATTATCTCACTCCCAATGAGACATTGGAAATTCTTCACACTGTTGCAATTTGCCAGGAATCTCCATTCCACAGGGGCCATACTTACCTTCCATGGTGGATTTTGCAGCTTGGTGCAAGAGTGAAGAGGGAAATCTGGGACCTATTGAAAACATCCTAAATCCACATGTAGGGAGTTAAATATATGGCTAGGTTTATACCAGGTGTGAGCCTCCAGTGACTAGAATTGGTGGCCCAGCAGAACACGGAGGTGGGACATCTCAAAGGGTATGTAGGTGGGCTCAGTAGTATGGTCAGCCTGTCGGGTGACAGTCTCGAGGGGATCTCTGGGATACAGCCCATCATGTAGTTCCCTAAGCCCCCAGAGATTCCATCGATCAAATACATACTCCTCCCTCCCCCCAGCGCAAACTACGCCCACGGGCAACTGTGACAAAGATTCAGATGTAGCATGTATCAAGTTTCAGTGGGGGAGGTCTAGGTTTGATATTGGGAAAAACTATTTCCCTGGGAGAGTGGGGAAGTACTGGGATGGGTTCCCTAGGGAGGGGGTAGAATTTCCATCCCTAGAGGTTTTAAGTCCCAGCTTGACTTATATCTATATCTATCTATATCTCTCCACTTCAGACTTCACAGAGGGAAAGTGGCAACTATAGTTAAGACCAGAATGCGGAGAGAAGAAGGACTTTCCACACCCTTCGGCTTACTTCAATTCAGGATCACGTCATTTGGCCTTTACTGGCAGTACAATAACTTTTCAGAAGCTATCAGACTGGATATTACAATTGTTTGGCCAGCGTGCGATGTTACGCCGCTACAGTGCAAGGAGACGGGGTTTTGCTCCTATATGTTGTGGTAGCATTCCCACACACACTGGAAATGACAGTAGATTAAACACAGAAAAATAAGCCATCGGCAATTACAGGACTGAACAAAGGTAAAGAGTCTGTTTGTTCTGATAATCTCAGTGTCTGGCATCAGCTATAAATAAATAACATCTCTATGACTCTTCAGGATGCCCATGGATAGCATCCAAGAATCACATTGGCTTTTTTGGCTACATGGTCACACTAGGAGCTCATGTTTAGCTACCCACAAAGCTTATTCAGTGCTATTGCTGTTCCCACAACAGTCCACCATCATGTCAATATTTTTGTTCATTTTTTGTTCCTAGAACATAGAGTCATAGAATCCTATGTTGGAAGAGACCTCGGGAGGTCATCAAGTCCAACCCTCTGCCCAAAGCAGGACCAATCCCAACTAAATCATCCCAGCCAAGGCTGTTTCAAGCCGGGACTTAAAAACCTCTAGGGATGGAGATTCCACCACCTCAGATATCTAAGGCTATGTCTACACTACCACCCTGGTTCGAACTAGGGTGGTTAATGTAGGCATTCGAAGTTGCAAATGAAGCCCGGGATTTAAATATCCCGGGCTTCATTTGCATCTTGCCAGGCGGGCGCCATTTTTAAATGCCCTTAGTTCAAACTCCATGCCCGCGGCTACGAGGTGTACCGATAGTTCGAATTAGAGATCCTAATTCAAACTACCTACTCCGTGCCGCGTGTAGCTGCGGGCACGGAGTTCAACCTAAGTGCATTTAAAAATGGCGCCCGCCTGGCAAGATGCAGATGAAGCCCGGGATATTTAAATCCCGGGCTTCATTTGCAACTTCGAATGCCTACATTAACCACCCTAGTTCGAACTAGGGTGGTAGTGTAGACATACCCTAAGAGATTAGCTGCATCTGTAAAGTTGCCACCTCACTGCTCACCACCCTTTCTAGATTGGTAATAACTATAAACTATTTAAAATATTTGTGATAAAATGTTTAGCCCCCTTCACTGTGCTTCTCTCTCTTCAGAGAAACGTTGAACATTTCTGGACCCAATAGATGCTTCAATCTTCTAATGGCAGCTTTCAACCTTACACCTTCTGACTCTTCAACATTCATTCTAACAGGCATCCTTGGCCTGGAAGCTGCTCATGTCTGGATTTCCATCCCTTTCTCTATGTGCTACATTATCTGCCTGTTGGGAAATTTCACAGTTCTGTTCATTGTGGGGAAAGAGCGGACCCTACACAAACCCATGTATCTGCTGCTCTGCATGCTGGCGGTCACAGACATTGGTACATCTACTTCTGTCATGCCAAAGGCATTGTGGATATTTTGGTTCAATATGAAAGCCATTACTGTGGTTGGCTGCCTCACCCAGATGTTTTTCCTTCATGCAATTTCTACAATGTATTCAGCCATCCTTGTGGCAATGGCCTTTGATCGCTACGTTGCCATATGTGAGCCTCTGAGATATGCCACCATCCTCACCAATGCGCGGATAGCTCTGCTGGGGTTATTAGGGTTGATTAGAGCTGTTCTCTTTGTTCTACCCCTGCCCTTAGTCCTTGGCAGGATGCCGTTCTGTGCCAACCGCATTATCCCGCACACACATTGTGACCACATGGCCGTGGTGAAGATGTCTTGTGGAGACATTACATTCAACAGGCTGTATGGCTTGGTTTTGGCTTTTGTAGTCATTGGTTTAGACCTACTGGTCATCACCCTGTCCTACAGTCTAATAATTAGGGCTGTCCTCAGAATCCCCTCCAAGAAAGCCCTCCAGAAAGCCTTCAACACCTGCACTGCCCACATCAGTGTGATTCTGACATCTTGTATTTTTTCCCTCTTCGCTTCTCTTACACATCGATTCGGTCAGGGCATCACTCCCCATGTTCATGTCATCTTGGCCAACCTCTATTTCCTTGTCCCACCCACGCTCAACCCCATCATGTATGGGGTCATAACCAAAGAGCTCCGTGAGAAAGTGAGGAAATACAACTGCAGAAAGTGACTGCTTTGGGCCCCTGACTTTAAACCTCTGTCACAAGGTCAAGAAAGTATATCTCCTTGTGAATCAAGAGTGTTCTGTCCTAGTTTGTCTGGTCTCAGCTCTCTGGTAATTCAGAGCCTGAGGAGATTCTGAAACCTAACATCTTATCACTGCCTCACCAGCACTGCACTCTCTGTTGCTGAATTCCCTCTCTCTACCCATCCCTTGACTCCTTTCAGTGTCACACATCAGCCACCACACCCGGGGCGGGCACTAAAGAACCACAGCCAGCAGGGTTAGTCACTGGCGGGCCACTGGCACTATGTTTACCTGCGCTTCAGCAGGCATTGGAGTATTGAAGCTCTGGTAGCCTGCGAATCACTGTTCGTGGCCAGTGCGAGCGGCAGGAAGCACCGTGGACCGGGACGCTGCTTCCCACTGCTCGTGTTGGTCGTGAAGGACGATTCGTGGCCAACCTGAGCTGCGATCATCCTTCACCTGTGGAGGCGCAGGTAAACATGGAGATGGGGGCCCGCCAGGGACTAACCCTGCGGAATTTGCCCATCCTTGAACCACACCATATTTCCTGTCACTTGGCCTTTCCATGACTTCTAGACCACGAGACTGAAACTTTTCCAAGCAAAGTAGCTTTCCTTTAGTTCCTGTGTGAATGGGATTCATGATCAGTTGGATGAACTGAAGCTGTGCCAAAGAGAAAAGAAAGCAACTACAGTGCTGAGCTTCTTCATCTAATGTACAGTGATCCAGTGACCATAATCAAATATTTCTGAAGGAAAGCGTTAATCCAGGGAAAGTGTATCAGTAATAATGGAGGTTCTACTAAAGTAGGAGTGGGAAGATGTGACCCCCCCTACTTGCCTGGATCCATCCCCCAAGGCTCAGGGCTCCCCCCACCCCAGCACTGAGTGGTACATGCTGGTGCTCCATTCCCCTCACCATCCCCCTGGATGAAGCACATAAAATCTGCTAGCCTGGGTCCCACTAGGCTCTGGTATGTGAGGGGAATATGGGGAGTGTCTTTCTCCTCATATTTTTTTGTTTTTTGTTTTTTTTGCTTCTCACTTGTGTGAGGCTCCTGACTGATTTTTCTGTGGGTCAGCAGTTCCTGATAACCCTTAAAAAGATTCCCCACCTCTGTACTAAAGCCTCTTTCCAATTAATATAAGCTATGTGGTATTCTATTTTATTGATTCCTTGTAACAGAGTACACATCCTATGGGTATCATGGGGTTGATGGCCTTCCGGGGTGCACATCCCTCAAATCTGGGACATTAGAGTCTAGTCACCAAAAAGCTGTTAGATTAAGGCAAAATCTAGCTGGAAAAATAAGTGAGAATGTGGCTATGTCTACATTGCGGGGTTTTTGAAAAACTCTGCCGCGTCCAGGGAAAGTGTTTGCTCTTCCGCTTTTTTTTGTGGAAGAGCAGACGCGCTCTTTCGGGGACCCCTGTGTTCCTCGTTCTATGAGGAATAAGGACTCCTCCGAAAGAGGAGGCTTTTCCGCCATTTGGCCCCAAAATGATGAAAAAACCTCTTCTGAAAAAAAAAAGCAGAAAAAGATATGCAAAATGCAGAACGCATTTTGCGTACCTTTTTCTGCAAAAACTTTGTTGTCCAGACATACCCTCAAAGAAGACAAGAGGTTGAAAACCTTGAGTCTAGATGCCTCTGATATTGCATGTTTATTGAAAATTAGCAGAGGTGATACACCAGAGCCACTATGACGTTTGTAAAAACAACACAAAATCTTGTGGCACCTTAAAGACTAACAAATGTATTATGGCGCAGGTTTTTGTGAGTTACAGCTCACTTCATCAGATGCATGAAGTGAAAGAAAATGAAAGATAGTCGGGACACAGAGATGGGAGTGTCACAGCAGAGCGAATTCAAACTGGGTGGATGCGGATGAGATGGTGAAAATACCTGCAGTAGAAAATTACTTATTGAGCTGAGAGCTATTCCCAGTTGCCTTTCACACCAATTCTGACCTTGTCACATTTGCATATGAACTCCAGCTCAGTAGTTTCACGTTGCAGTCGGTTTTTGAAGGTTTTTGGCTTGTGAATGGCAACTTTCAAGTCTGTAACTGTGTGTCCAGGGAGGTTATAATGTTCTCTCACTAGGTTTTGCATGTTACCAGTCTTCATTGGACAAACTAGACTGTCTCTATGCAACAGAATAAACAGACACACCTGGGAATTACCAGAGTTCATCACCTTCTTTTACCTGTCTCTGTTTGAATACCCAAAAGGGGGAAGCGTGGAATTCTACCAGGACAGCAGACACTGGTGCGAAGTGCTTTTCATGACCAGCCCCAGGACCCGATGCTCTGGGTTTCATGGCCGCTGGTGCTCCATGTTCTTATTATCCATAGCAAATGTCTATTGCCTGAACGGGGTGTTTGAGAGCTGCCCCATTTAACAGGCCTCAGTTGCTGATAACAGCTCAAAGGCTGTGGAAGATATATATTATCTCACCCTGAATGAAATATTGGAATTTCTTCAAACTGCAGCAGTATGCCAGGAATCTCCATTCCACAGGGGCCATACTTACCTTCCATGGATGACCGAGATCGTGAGGCATAAGCCACTGACCATAGACCCTCCCCTACCTGTGGGTGCACAATAGCTACCATGTCTTCCTCAAGGCATTTGGGGTAAATGATTATTGGTAGGTCCAAATTGACTGTCACCAGTGCTGGGGTAGTAGCAACTGCTTCTTTGTCCAGTTCCAATTAAAACCCTGTACCAGTGCCCAGAGGGGCTCCAGGAGCATACTGCACTAGAGAATGAATTCCCTCCAAAATTCCATCAACCCTAGAAATGAGGCCAGGTGCTTAGTGTCAATGGGCAAGTTTGGGACCAATTGGGCTACACTCAACCCTGGGCTACACTCTAACCCTTGGGTTCTAGCTGGACTCGCTGGGCCTTTCCCCTGTTGCACTTCATCTCCTCTGCAGGTAGCAGCTCCACCCCCTGTTCAGTTAAGGCATGGCACAACTCATCTGTGGCAGAGTCGGTTATGATTTTATCCATGAATTGGCTGGTATCAGTCCCAACCTCCTCTTGCAGCTTGCCCCAGACATCCCTAAGCGCCTGGTGGAACAGAGTGGGGGCATTATAGAACCTCTGGGCAGAATCATCCATGCTCATAGCTTTCCCTCCTAAGTGTGCAGTCTTGTGGCAACTATTCTGGGCCAATGGAGATATTTAGAACATTGAACCCTTGACTCTGGGAGGGAATTTGGGAAATAATTTCTGGTGGACTAGCAACAGCGAGGCTAGTGCAGGGATGGTTTTATTAAGTCCCTGGTATTCTAGGGTTATCCAGTAGGTACCATTGGACTTCATTACATCCATATCCTCCTTTATGGCTAGTAATCCAGCCCCTTTCAAGTACAGTAGCAATTGTCAGGCAATGGATTCCCTGGCCTCCCAAGGTAGAGGATATGGGGTGATCACAGGGGCCTCTTCCCCTTGGATTGGTAGAATTTAACCCACCCTCACTATCTTTTGCCTGTGCCCCTCCACCCTGCCAGTGCTATGCCCAGAGATTTCACTCAGTGGGTAACCAATGCCATGAGTGCCAAGGTCTAATATCTCCACCTCTTGTTCCATATCCTTTGATCAACAAACTCAATAATCTTGGCTGCCAAGCCAGGAACTCCCAGAACATTCCTGGCCCAGTAACTGGTTCCTAGCTCCACTCCATCCCCTCCTTCCCCTGGGAGTGAGCCCCGAAGTTCTCAGGTGCTCCCTTACATACCACGGATTATTGATTCTTCCCCTAAGTGGGCAGACCCGGTCTCAAACTCGTACCCAATAACACTGATTGCCAGGGCTTACAAGGCAGGGGCACATTTTTCACCTAAAATGGCAAAGGGCCTTGAGTTAACTGGGCACAGTGTTTGACAGAGCCTACTACTGACCGATCTGTGCCATTAGAAAGTGGGACCATGTCTGGCTGCAAAGCGGCTTTCTCTCCAATCATCACCACCTGTGTTCTGTGGCTCACCAGCGTTGGCCTTGCTCTGAGCCACATCGTGAGAAACCCGAGGAGCCTTCCACGTTAACAGCTCCAGGCACTGCAAAACCATGGTTAGATCCCTTTCGCTCCTTGAGTTTCCCCTAAAAATGTCGAGGGGTTGAAATGCAAAAGTAGGGGGTCTCGGTTCCAAACGACGTTGTCACTTGCAGGGGCACATGTTTTCATTTCCTAGCACCATGCTGTGGCTTCTCCATGGGGGTGGGCTGTGCTGCACTGCCGGCAGTGCTCCCCCAGGGGCAGCCAGGCAGTGCAGCTGCAGGCCCTCGGGAGTAGCCGTCAACTGGGCACTGGGAGGAGCCGGTGGTTGGGGCAGGCAATGCAGCGTTGGCCTCAGCCCCTGCCCCTGCCCCTGCCCCTGGGAGGTGCTGCCTCTGGAGCGGTGCCACCCTCACTGTCACCCCCCTACCTCCCAGCCCCCTGCCCTAAGCTCCCTGCCCTGATGCATGCACCTCCCAGCCTCTGCCCCGAAGCCTGCTTGCCCGGGGAGGGTCAGGGGGCCATTGTCCCATGGGGCTCCCTCCCCATCCAGTTCTGCAGCCAAGGGCTGGGGGAGCGGTTTGGGCTGCGGATTTGGGGTGGGGAGGGGGGCACGTACCCTTTGACAGTGGTTGGCAACACGCAGAGGCTTGGCCCCAGCTGGCTGCTCTGTTTCTGGTGCAGCCGCCCCATTGTGGCCACTTTGTGGTATAGCTGTCTCCTGCATTCGCTGCCCCCCTGTGATCCTTGCAGAGCATAATTATCCCTCCTGTCTCTTGCTTATCTTCATTGGCTCTGCATAAGATATCTTCAGGGTCAAAGAGACCTTTCAAAAAAGATGAGGAGAAATTGGAGAAGGACCAGAGAAGAGCAACAAGAATGATGAAAGGTCTAGAGAACATGACCTGTGAAGGAAGACTGAAAGAATTGGGCTTGTTTAGTTTGGAAAAGAGAAGAATGAGAGGGGACATGATAGCAGTTTTCAGGTATCTAAAAGGGTGTCACAAAGAGGGAGAAAAGCTTGGCCTCTGAGGATAGGAGAAGAAACAATGGGCTTAAAATGCAGCAAGGGAGATTTAGATTGGCCATTAGGAAAAACGTCCTCACTGTCAGGATGGTTAAACATTGGAATAACTTGCCTAGGTACATTGTGGAATCTCCACCTCTGCAGATATTCAAGAGCAGGTTGGACAGACACCTGTCAGTGATGATCTAGATGGTACTTGGTCCTGCCATGAGGGCAGGGGTCGGGACTCGATGACCTCTCGAGGTCCCTTCCAGTTCTAGTGTTCTATAATTCTATGATTCCTGGGAATTCTTCAGTCAACTATGGCTCAGCAGAGCGTGGAAATTCATGTGACCAGATCACACGACATAGAACTCCACTTTCTCTACCTGTATTTTTCACAAACCTGACCAATAACTGCCTCTAGAACAAGGGATTCCAGCACAGGATAAAGCTGTATAAGGTGGGATGTGACATCATCTCATGGCCTCACTCCCTGCATGTGACTTTAATAATACGTGTAGGGGGAAAAAATATCCTATATGGATGTAAACCAGAAGAATCTGGAAGCCATGGACATGGGCAATGGTAAATATTGATAAGGTCCAGGTTGACCAGACAAGCTGAGCCCCTATTAGCATCAAATGACTTCACTCTCGGGAGAGGATCTCCAGCTGTAGGGCTTCAGGGTCAAATTTCTGCTCATCCCACCGCTCACAGAACTGAGGGAATTGTCTGTGAGTTCCTGCCCTCCTGGGAGCCTGTGGGGACTGAACAGGGGAAATATAAAGGTGACTGTTTAGCTCACCAAATGTCAGAAATTTGACATTCACGCACTGAGTCTCTTATCTCTGACTCACTGCCGCAGGAAGGAGATTTCCTCTCTGCCAAGCGGGATTGTGGTTAGTTGCCTCTTTCTGCATTAACATTAGCGCTAAGGATTGAGGAAATGTTCCAGGGCTTTAATCTAGAAGTATCCAGGCAGGAATTCACCAGCACAGTGACTTGGAGTGCTTGGCATTGTTAGCCACACCCTGAGATTTACCTGGTCAAACTGGAACTGCAAATGGAAAAAGTTTAGACAAATATTTTTCTTTAAAATCAGTTTTTTCTTTGTTATTGTGCCTTTCTCTCTTTCTCAGTAGCTTCCTTTTTTGACAACAATGAGTAATCCTGTGGCACCTGAGGGTACGTCTAGACAACAGAGCTATTTTGGGATACCACAGGTATCCCAAATAGCTATTCGGTGTTTCTTAAATGTGCCTGTTCTTTTGGAATATCTTTCAAAATAACGGGTGTGCTATTCCAGCATCCCTGTAACCCTCGTTCCAGGAGGGTTAAAAGGATGTCTCGAAATAGCGTGTTATTTCAAAACTGGCACTGTGTAGACAGTGCCAAATTTCAAAATAAGCTATTTTGTATTCCACTCAAAATAATCTATGCAATTTGTCTAGACGCACCCCTTAGAGACTAACACAAATATATCAAAACATGGGCTTTCATGGGTAGACCCCTCTTCAGCAGATAAATTTGAGTGGAAATAACAGAAAACGAGGTACATCATCTTCTGCTGATATCTATCTATCTCACTATCTATCTAGCAGCAGAAGAAGTTTCTGCCATTTCTAGGAACCATGTTGGTGAGACTAATTAAGTAGGCTGGATATGTCCCATTCATAGCCTGATGCTCATTGCCCTGCCCTACTGTCTGATCACCAGGGCCCTCCTCAGAATCTCTTCCAAGAAAGCCCAACAGAAAGCCCTCAGCACCTGCACGGCCCACTTCTGTATGATGTTGATGTCTTTTACTTCCTACCTCTTCTCCATTGTGACACATAGGTTCAGTCAGGGCATCGCTCCCCACATTCACGTCATCTTGGCCAACCTCAGTGTCCGTGTGTCCCCCCCGCTCCCCCCATGCTCAACCCAGTCGTATATGGGGTCAAAACCAAAGAGCTTCGTGACAAAATGAGGAAAAACATCTGCAGAATGTGATCGCATTGGGCCTCTGGATTTAAACTATGTCCCAAGAAGGGAACAGTTACCTCCTCATTAACCAAGATTGCTGTCCCCCACTTTGGCTGAGCTCAGCATTGTGGTAGTTCACAGTCTAAGGAAGTAGAAAGTCCTTCCATTGTGATCAGCCTGTTGCAACATAAATGGCTGATATCTCACGTCTACCATTGTTTTGTGGAACCATGGATAGCTGGAGTAGCAGGGGAGAATTTCACCTATGGTTCGCTGCCCTCAGCTTGAGGACAAACAATGTAGCCTATAGGGCTAACCTGCTTGCTTGCCAATAGATATATAAATAGCATTATTTCCTTATGGTTTTGATTATATGTTTATTATAATAAGTTATGGTATGTTTATACTGGCAATTTGGCTGTGTAGTAAGTTGAGGGTCAGTAACATGGAGTCAGCAGGCCTAAATAGAGACCTGTAACATGAAAACAGCAACAGGCCTGCAATCTAGTGAGCAAGACTTTGGTTCAGTAACACAGGAGCCAAGAAAGAGGCCCTACTGGTAACTGTGTAATTGTGTAAGTTAGGTCGAGCATGGAAGGACACAGGGACGTACTGGGTACAAACTGTAAGCCAAAGGGGAGTAACGGAACATCTTAATAAGAAATGTCTTGGTACAAAGACTCCCTAAAAACTAATGCACATACCGACCTAGGTTCAGGACCAGGTCAAGATTGACAGCATGAGGGATAGTAAGTAAGCTCCCCTTCCGTAAGGTGAGGGGTGGTAACTAGGCAACAGAGGGCGGTAACCTGGTACGTAAAGAAGTGATGTAAGTTGTTTGTACCTGTCTATAAAAGGACACCGCAAAAGGTGCTCTCTGGCCAACCTTGGGGGGGGTGCACTAGGCGCCTGAACGGCAGGTGTCATTGCCTAAACTTACAGAACGCACAGTAGCTTAACTCTGACTGACTGCTGTTAATACCTGTTATATGGCAATAGGCCTGCCCGGTGTTGGTACCTTGTCAACGCGGGCCATAGTGCCCAGTGGTGTAACATTGTACTGATCTCTGTTACCAACTGGTGGAGCTTCGCATTTGACAATAAACCTGCTCGATTGATTTCAAACGTTGCCTGCATCTGTCGTTTCCAGGGCCTCTCAGAGATCTCCTGTGTTGACCCAAGTGCACGGGGTCTAACACTCTAGATAAAGGGAGTACCGATTGTTACGCACACAGCCAAAAGTTTATCATCACCGACGGAGTAGAGGTCCTGTCAGGAGCACGCCAGGACGACCCTGTTAAAGTCCTGGTTTTCACAGCATCCTCTGGCAAGGAGTTTCACTGGTTGACTGTGTGAAGAAAACCTTCCTTTTGTTTGTTTTAAACCTACTTCCTATTAATTTAGTTTGGTGACCTCTAGTTCATGTAGTTGGAAAAGTTATAGTTTGCTGAATAGGATTATCCTATTTGTATGCATCACTTTTTTGTATGTGAAGTTATGAATAATGATGATTTATCTGTATTTCAGATGTAGTTACTGCTGGGTGTAGTTAATCCTACTCTGTAGGAAAAAAATATTCCAGGCTAAGCAGCTGGTTGTGAAGTATCTGTGCAGGGTAATGGCCATTAGGGGAAACAATAGGCCTTAAAAGAAACATATCTACCACCTGGTGTACCTTCCTGAGAATGGTCTAGAAAGCCTATAAGTAATGTAAGTAATATAAGTAATGACTCTACAGGGGCGTGTGACCATGCCCTAGAACTGTGGACTCCAACTTAAGGGGTCTACATTTTCCAACCAACTGCTCTGGGAACCAACATTTGATGTCACATGTTAAAACATTATGTGGAAGGGAGTAACGTTATCCATTTTTCTTCATTTCCTACATGAGAGGACTCCTGGATACACTTGAGAAGAAAGACTGAACTGGGAAAAGTACATGGAAACCTGAGAAACTGAAGATGCAAAGGAAATGTAGCTTGTGCATTGAAAATCCGATGGACTGCTTGGGTCATCAACAAAGGTGAGACACTACACATTCATAGTCAGTGTAACAAATATGTTAAACTTAGTTTGCATTTTTGTGTAAGTGCAAATTAACCTATGTTGATACATTTGCTGTCCCTTATAATCACCGAAAACCAACCTGTAGAAGTGAATGAATTTGTTTATGATTGGATCTTAGCCAAACCGTGAAGTGATGTGTGTGGATGGAAAAGCTTAGTGTAGCAACTTCAAGCATGTATTGTCCTCCCCGCATGGAGGAAGGGAGGAGCTGAGTAGCAAATTCACTGGTCAGAGTTTGGACCAGGACAAGAGAGTAGGCTAGGCAGACGGTGGTTATTTTAGCTGCAGGCTCTATTTTTGGCTCATGCAGTAGCTGATCAGAGAACCTCTGACCAAGTATACCTCTCTTCAAGGTATCAATATCCATCCATAATCATTGAGGCCAGAACTGGACACAGGATTCCAGCAGCAGTTACAACTCTGCCAAACACAGAGGTAAAATAACATCTCTATGACTCTTTAAGATGCCCTGGTTAGCATCCAAAAATCACATTGACTTTTTTGGCTACAGGGTCACACTAGGATTGTGTCACTTCTAGGGATTGAGATTCCACCACCTCAGATACCCCTTACTGGTACATTTACACTACAAACCTCTTTTGAAAGAGATCATCTAGACAGCCACTGCTTTTTTGAAAAAGCGATCCACTTTTTTGAAAGAGAACACCCAAGGCAGTTTGGATGCTCTCTTTTGAAAAAGCCCCTGTTTACATTCAAGAACAGCTTTAATTTCAAAAGAATGCGGCAGCAGTCAACACGCAGGTGAAATTTTTCGAAAAAAGGCCACTTTTTAAAAAAAAAACCTGTAGTCTAGACACAGCCTTAAGTTGCCACCTCACTGCTTACCACCCTTTCTAGATTGGCAATAACTATAACCTATGTAGCATATTTGCAATAAAGAGTTTAGCCCCCTTCACTGTGCTTCCCTCCTTTCAGAGAAACCTTGAACATTTCTGGACCCGATAGACGCTTCAATCTTCTAATGGCAGCTTTCAACCTTTCACCTTCTGATCCTTCAACATTCATCCTCACAGGCATCCCTGGCCTGGAAACTGCTCATGTCTGGATTTCCATCCCTTTCTCTATGTGCTACATTATCTGCCTGTTGGGAAATTTCATAGTTCTGTTCGTTGTAGGGAAAGAGCAGACCCTGCACAAACCAATGTACCTGTTGCTCTGCATGCTGGCGCTCACGGACATTGGTACATCTACCTCTGTTGTGCCAAAGGCATTGTGGATATTTTGGTTCAATATGAAAGCCATTACTGTGGTTGGCTGCCTCACCCAGATGTTCTTCCTTCATACAATTTCTACAGTGCAGTCAGCCATCCTCGTGGCAATGGCCTTTGATCGCTACGTTGCCATATGTGAGCCTCTGAGATACGCCACCATCCTCACCAATGCGCGGATAGCTATGCTAGGGTTAATAGGTTTGATAAGAGCTGTTCTCTTTGTTTTACCCCTGCCCTTACTCCTGAGTAGGATGCCATTCTGTGCCAACCGCATTATCCCCCACACACACTGTGACCACATGGCCGTGGTGAAGATGTCTTGTGGGGACATCACATTCAACAGGCTGTATGGCTTGGTGGTGGCATTTGTAGTCATTGGTTTAGACCTACTGGTCATCACCCTGTCCTACAGTCTAATAATTAGGGCCGTCCTCAGAATCCCCTCCAAGAAAGCCCTCCAGAAAGCCTTCAACACCTGCACGGCCCACATCGGTGTGATCCTGACATCTTGCATATTTTCCCTTTTCTCTTCTCTGACCCACCGGTTCGGTCAGGGCATCGCTCCCCACGTTCATGTCCTCTTGGCCAACATCTTTTTCCTTGTCCCCCCCACACTCAACCCAATCATTTATGGGGTCAAAACCAAAGAGCTCCGTGAGAAAGTGGGGAAATACACCTGCAGAATGTGATTGCTATGGACCCCTGACTTTAAACCTCTGCCACAAGGGGAGGAGAGTATTCCTCCTCGTGAATAGAATTTGTCTGATCTCAGCTCTGCGGTAGTTCAGAGCCTGAGGAGTTTCTTAAACCTGACATCTTACCACTGCCTCACCAAACACTGTGCTCTCCATTGCTGAGTTCCCTCTCTCTAACTATCCCTTGACTCCTTTCAGTGTCACCCATCAGCCACCACACCAGGGGTGGGCACTAAAAAAATGCAACCAGCCTGCAGGCTTAGTCCCGGGTGGGCCACCGGCATTATGTTTACCTGCAGCTCAGCAGGCATCAGAGGATCACAGCTCTGGTTGTCTATGCATTGCTGTTTATGGCAAATGCTAGTGGAAGGAAGCGCCATGGACCGGGATGCTGCTTCCTGCTGCTCGTGTTGGCCACAAAAGGTGATTCGCAGCTAACCAGAGCTGCAATCCTCAATATCTGAGGAGGCACAGGTAAACATGGAGGTGGGGGCCCACCAGGGACTAGCCCTGCAGACCGGATCTGGCCCACTGGCCGGAATTTGCCCACCCCAGCACTACACCATATTTCCTGTCACTTGTGCCTTTGCATGACTTCCAGACCATCAGACTGAGACTTTCTCAAGCAAAGTGGCTTTCCCTTAGTTCCTGTATTAATAGGCAACTACAGTGCTGAGCTTCTTCATCATATGCACAGTGATCCAGTGACCATAATAAAATATTTCTGAAGGAAAGTGTCAATCCAGGGAAAGTGTTTCAGTAATTAAGGAGGTCCTACTAAAGCAGGGGTGGGAACCTAAGGCCCAGGAGCTGGATGCACGCCCCCCGCACACTTGCATGGATCCATCTCCCAAGGCTCGGTGCTCTCCTTCAGCATTGGGGAGTCCATGCTGGTGCTCCAGCCTCCCTCGCCATCTTCCCACAGGGCTGAAGCACCAGTATGGACTCCCCAATGCTTGGGAGGAGCCCCAAGCCTTGAGGGATGGATCCAGGCAAGTGAGGGGGGGCTCATCCGGCCTCTGGGCCTTAGGGTAAAAATCTGCTAGCCTGGGCCTCTCTACCTGTGGTATGCAAGAGGAATGTGGGGAGTGTCTTTCGCCTTCTCAACTGGGGGCCACGCCAGTGACGGTTTGGTTGTTTTTCTTTTTTTTCTTTTGCTTCTCACTTGAGTGTGGCCCCGGACTGATTTTGATTTTTCTGTGTGTCAGCAGCCTCCAACCCCCCCAAAAAGGTCCCCCACCCCTGTATTAAAGCCTCTTTCCAATTAATATAAGCTATGTGGTGTTCTATTTTATTAATACATTGTAACTGAGTACCCATCCTATGGGTGTCATGCGGTTGATGACCTTATGGGGTATACATCCCTCAAATCCGGGACATTACAGTCCAGATCTCAAAGACACAGTTTCACAACTCTCACCAATAAACTGTTAGATTAAAGGCAAAATTTATCTGGAAAAATAAGTAAATAAGTGAGAATGAAAGAAGATAAGAGGTTGAAAACCTTGAGTCTAGATGCCTCTGATATTATATGTTTATTGAAAATTACCAAAGGTGATGATCCAGACCCACTGTGTCCTATGTAAAACCCACACGAAATCTTGTGACATCTTAAAGACTAAAAAATGTATTATGGCACAGGCTTTTGTGAGTTGCAGCTCACTTCATCAGATGTATGAAGTGAAAGAAAAAGAAACAGATAGTAGGGATACAGAGATGGGAGTGTTACAGCAGAGTGAATTCAAACTGGATGTATGTGGATGAGATGGTGAAAATACCTGCAGTAAAAAATTACTTAAGGTACATCTACACTGCAAGGCTATTTCGGGGGGATACCTGAGGTATCCCGAAATAGCTACCCCTTGTCTTTTGAACACGTCTACAAATGCAAAATATAGCAGATGCGGTATTTTGGCATTCCTGTAAATCCCATTGCACAAGAGATAGGGGATGTCTCGAAAAAGTGTTTTAGTTCAAAATTTGGCGCTGTGGAGATGCGCCACATTTTGAAATAGCCTATTTTGAAAAAGAATTGAAATAAGATATGCAATTTGCGTAGCACAAATTGTGTATCTTATTTCGAGCTAAGGGTGCAATGTAGATGCACCCTTAGTGAGATGAGAGAGCTATTCCCACTTCCCATTCAAACCTATTCTCGTGGTGTCACATTTGCATATGAACTCCAGCTCAGTAGTTTCACGTTGCAGTTGGTTTTTGACATTTTTTGGCTTGTGAATGGCAACTTTCAAGTCTGTGACTGTGTGTCCAGGGAGGTTATAACGTTCTCTCACTGGGTTTTGTATGTTACCAGTCTTCATTGGACAAACTAGCCTGTCTCTATGCAAGAGAATAAACGGACACAAATTGGGCATCTAATCACCTCAGCTCATCAGATTCTTTTACGTGTCTCTGTTCTAATACCCAAAGTAGGAATCATGGAATTATACCAGTGACCTGATGCTCTGGGTTTCAGGGCCGCTGGTGCTCCATGTTCTCATTGTCCATAGCAACTGTCCATCACCAGAACGGGTGTTTGAGACCTGCCCCGTTTCACAGGCCCCTGCTGCTGCTAACAGCTCAAAGTCTGTGGAAGGTATTTATTATCTCACACCCAATGAGATATTGGAAACTGTTGGAATCTTCAAACTGTTGCAATATGCCAGGAATCTCCATTCCACAGGGGCCATACTTACCTTCCATGGATGACAGAGACCATGAGGCATAAGCCACTGACCATAGACCCTCCCCTACCTGTGGGTGCACCATAGCTACCACGTCCTCCTCAAGGCATTTGGGGTAAATGATTATTGGTAGGTCCAAATTGACTGTCACCAGTGCTGGGGTGGTCGCAATTGCCTCTTTGTCCAGTTCCAATTAAAAGCCCGTACCAGTGCCTAGAGGGGCACCAGGAGCGTACTGCACTAGAGAATGAATTCCCTCCAAAATTCCATCAGCCCTAGAAATGGGACCAGGTGCTTGGTGTCAATGGGCAAGTTTGGGACCAACTGGTCTCGACCCTGAGACACACTCTATCCCTGGAGTCTCTGGGCCTTTCCCCTGTTGCACTTCATCTCCTCTGCAGGTAGCAGCTCCACCCTCTGTTCAGTTAAGGCGTGGCACAACTCATCTGTGGCAGAGTCGGTTATAATTTTATCCATGAACTGGATCATATCAGTCCCGACCTCCTTTGGCAGCTTGCCCCAGACATCCCTAAGCACCTGGTGGAACAGAGTGGGGGCATTATAGAACTCCTGGGGCAGAATCATCCATGCTTGTTGCTTTCCCTCCTAAGTGTGCAGTCTTGTGGCAACTATTCTGGGCCAATGGAGATATTTAGAACATCGAACCCTTGACTCTGGGGGGGAATTCAGGAAATAATTTCTAGTGGACTAGTGAGAACTGGGGCTAGTGCAGGGTGGCTTTATTAAGTCCCTGGTACTCTAGGGTTATCCACTATGTACCATTGGACTTCATTACATCCATATCCTCCACTGCAAACATCTTCTGTTTGGCTCATAATCCAGCCCCTTTCACATACAGTGACAATTGTCAGGCAATGGATTCCCTGGCCTCCCAAGGTAGAGGATATGGGGTGATCAAAGGGGCCTCTTCCCCTTGGACTGGTAGAATTTGAACCCACTCTCACTATATTTTGCTCATACCCCATAACTTCCCACCCTTCCAGTGCCATGCCCAGAGTTTTCACTCAATGGGTAACCAATGCCTTGTGTCCCAGGGTCTAATCTCTCCACCTCTTGTCCCATATCCTTTGGTTGACAAACTCAATATTCTTGGCTCCCAGAACATTCCTAGCCTAGTAACCCATTCCTAGAACCATTCCTTCCCCTCCTTCCCCTGGGAGTGAGCTCAGAGGTTCTCAGGGGCTCCCCTTACATACCACGGATTATTGATTCATCCCTCCAGTGGGCAAACCCGATGTCAAACTTGTACCCAATAATATTTAATGCAGGCCCCTACTACACCATCTACCTTGTTTGCGATTCCCCTTTGCTCAGGTTGTGGCTGCCGTATATAGAGCTGTTTCCAACGTCTGAAAGTGATCTGTGGATTTCTGTGCTCCTGATTGCCAGGTCTTACAAGGCAGGGGCACATTTTTCACCTAAAATGGCAAAACGCCTTGAATTAACTGGGCACAACATTTGACAGGACCAACCATGCCATTAGCACAGATCGCATCTGGCTGGGATGCTGCTTTCTCTCCAATCATCACCACCCATGTTGGGTGGCTCACCAGCCTTGGCCTTGCTGCGAGCCACATAGGGAGAAACCCGAGGAGCCTTTGACATTAACAGCTCCGTGCTCTGCAAAACCACGTTTAGGTCCCTTTTGCTCCTTGAGCTTCCTCTAAAAATGTCGAGAGGTTGAAATGCAAAGGTAGGGGGTCTTGGTTCAAGATGAGGGTGTCACTCACAGGGGCACGTTTTCATTTCCAAGCACCATGCTCAGCACCTGCTGGCGGTGGGGGGAGGGCTGCACTACCCAGCCTCAGTCATCGGCCCCTCCTGGGGTGGGGGCTGTCATGCACAGCCAGTGGTGCTGCCCAGGAGGGGCTGCGGCAGCCAGGCAGGGCAGTTGCCATCCCTCAGGAGCCACCAGCTGAGCACGACAGTCCCAGCCTCCCGGGAGGAGCCGGCACAGGCAATGCAGTGCTGGCTCCTGCCCCTTGGGAGGAGCTGCCAGGGGAGTGGTGCCAACCTTATTGCCACGGGCAGCCGCAGCAACCGCCCAGCCCCCTGCCCTAAGCCCCCTGCCCTGATTCCTGCAACTCTCAACCTCTGCCCCAAAGCCTGATTGCCGGTGGTGGGGCTGGGGGCCATTGTCCCATGGGGCTCCCTCCCCATCCAGTGCTGCAGCCAAAGGCTGGGGGAGAGGTTTGGGCTGCAGATTTGGGTCGGGGGCACAGGGGCACTTACCCTTTGCCAGTGGCTGGCAACACACAGATCCTTGGCCCCAGCTGGCCTCTCTCTTTCTGGTGCAGCCTCCCCCTTGTGGCCACTCTGTGGTATAGCTGTCTCCTGCGTTTGCTGTCCCCCAGTGGTCCTTGCAGAGCATAACTGTCCCTCCTATCAGACACCTCCCTTTCTGTCATATGGAACACTATAGATTCCAGGCACATCCCATTAACCTGTCACAACCAAACTCTGACCTTGCTTTAAGATAGGATGAGGGGAAGCTGCATCCCACATTGGGGAGCCCTAACTCTTACCGTTGAGGAGGAGCTCTTGAATAAATGGACTCACAGACAGATGGACACATGGACAGACAGACAGAAGCACAAATTCTTTATCACTTACATGGCCTGCCATGACAGTGGCTCCATCATAACACTGTGCTACAACCAGCCAGTTCGCAGTCCCCTGTACCCGTAGGAACTGTTTAAGGTCGTGATAAGTGATACCAGCATCCCCTCAGTCACACCAATCAACAAATCCTAGAAATCATTCCTTTATTTCTAGATTTTCTGTCTCTCTCAAAAAAAATTGATTACAGTGCATGCTTCTTCAACAAGACCAATACAAAACCCTTTTTCCAGCACTTTCGGAAGGATTGGGCTTCTCACAATATCAGCAGCAACCCGTCAAAGCTCATTTGGAGTTGAGTGGCTTGTGAGATTTCAAGTGCCACTCGGGTTTTTAGAATTTGGTTTGTTTGTTTGTCATTTAATACAATTGCTCCATCACGCTGTGATACGAAATAGTGTAATTCCAGCATCCATGACTTGCTGAGTCTTCTCTCTCAGCCTGTCCCCACAGTCCAATTCCCTTGCTTAGCCAGGGTAAGCAGCACACCAGCGATTCTTGCGGCATCACTTCTGTTTTGTTGTAACGTCATCTTGAGAGAATCATGCCACTATAAAACCTACTTCCTTTGACCGTTTAAAAAGAATGTCCCATTTCCAAACACTGCTTATGTGCTGCTGATTCTATAGGTATATGAAGCTTTTTTCCCCCCTAATATTTGCAGGGTATTACTCAGTTTTTGGTGGACTCAGAGTCTCTCAAACCACTGGAAACTGTCCCCAAGGAAAGCAGAAACCTGCCTCTGCCTGCTCACTTACTCTAAAAATGAAAATGTCTTGTGATATTCCGATGTAAATGGGAAAGACTGAGATGCCCCTTTGCTTATTCTAGTGTCCCTAGTTCACTTTCTCCCCTACTTTGGACTTTGCAACACTTAATGGCCTATGGGATTTGCAGGCCTCTGCTCTTTGGTAGCTGTCTGGCTGCTCTACCTGGCTCACCTGTGGGACTTTCCTCACCCCCCATCCCCTAATGTGCCTGCTGATGCTGGACCAACTTAGCTAAAGGGTTTGAAATACGGGGTGAGGGAGGCAGGTGGTCAGGGCCCATTTTTAAAGGTGCTTTTGCTTTTCACTGGCAAGCAGCAGGCGGTAGGAGCCTCAGGGAGAGGGGGAGGGGGAGAGAAAGCCATGAGCAGGGATTGGAGCAGAGGAAGGGCCCAGTGAGTGGCAGGTGAGAGGGCCATGGAGGAGGAAAGTAGAGGAGAGGAGGGAGTCATGTTTCAGTGAACACGTGTTGGGGCAGAGCAAACAGCAAATAAAGGGGGCCAACCAAGCCCAGGGTTTAGTTAAGTCCAAATCACACTCAGGCTATGTCTGCAATGCACAGTTATTTTGGAATAAGCAAATCTGGATTGGTTACTCTGAAACAGTTTATTTTGAAATTTCCATGTGATGTGAAACAATCACATCCCCTGCCTGTCTCATTGTCCTGGCACAGCCGCATGCTGACCTTGCTTAAAGAAGTGATAAGAGGTAGCAGCCTGCCAAAGTGGGTGGTCCTAGCTTTTATTGTTTAGGAGGGGTCCCTGTACAAATGGACTCGCCGACTGGTGGGTGAGGTCTAGGCTGGATATTAGGAAAAACTATTTTCCTAGGAGGGTGGGGAAGCACTGGGATGGGTTACCTGGGGAGGTGGTAGAATCTCCATCCCTAGAGGTTTTTAAGTCTCAGCTTGAAAAAGTCCTTTCTGGGATGATTTAGCTGGGATGGGTCCTGCTTTAGGCAGGGGGCTGGATTCGATGACCTCCTGAGGTCTCTTCCAGCCCTAGGATTCTATGATAATAGTTTCCAGCCTTTAATATCCATCGATACTTAGTACTTCAAAAACACTTATTCCCCAAAGCTGAGGAAAATTATCAGCAAAACTGATTGGGAGGATAACTTTCAGAAGAAAAATATGAATGAGAACTCTTCTTTAAGAAGCGGCCATTGGGTTGCTTAAAAAAATCTAGATTCTACAGCGATTATCCACAGTGGATGATACTGGCTAAAAACCTGGTTCAGTTGCAAAGTGCAGGTAGCCATTAAGTGGGCAAAAAGCAATATATAATGAAAAAAAGGGGGAAAGAAATGTAAATTAGAAGTTGTGAAAATTGATAATAGATAGGAAAGACAAATGCAGTTTTGCTGCAGTTTTCTGCAAGTTTGCTGCAGTGGGGTTGCTCATGGGAGAAGGGTTTATTTGGATGGGATATGCTGTCTGGGACAAACCACAGAAGTGTGGTTCACGTTATATTACAGTCTGAGATAGCACCCTGCCACAAGAGGCCTCATTAAGGGTGTGTCTAGACTACATGCCTCTGTTGACAGAGGCATGTAAAATAGGCTACCCGACATAGTCAATGAAGCCGGGATTTAAATATCCCCGGCTTCATTAAAATAAAAATGGCCACCGCGCTGTGCCGGATCAGCTGATCGTCGGTACAGAGCGCAAGTCAAGACAGAGTTGTCGGCTCACCGAGAGAGCAGCTCTGTCTCCCTCCCTGTAAAGATTTGTTACCATAAATGTTCTCAACCTGTAATCCTGTGAGTTTGAAATTCCAGCATCTCGCCTGCCAGTTCTTCTTTGGCGCACCTGTCCTAAAAGGCCACGAGGTGACTACAGATGCAGTCACTGGAGGCTCACAGCCAGTGTAGATCAGGGCATTGATTTAATTCTCCACGTGTGCATTGAAGATGAACTCCTGCCTTTAATTTCCATTGGACTAGATTCACCCTTCTTGTGCTACTTTCACTCCTGGCTGTGAAAATCCTGGCTTCAGGTCTTCCTATGAAGAAGGCTAGACTGCTAATGTACGTAAAGAGTCTGCTGAACCCTCAGTGTATGCGGGGTTCTGAGAACGGATATGAAATGTGGGGATTTCAAAACACAATGGCCGTGACTTTGCTCTCAGGGAGGCTGGTGTCAATCTGGAGTGACCCAGTGTGGACAAGAATGTGAGACCGGAACCTGGCCGGCGTATGTCCCATTCATGTTGTGAAATCTCTCATAAAATAGATACCCACTGTGGAGGCTTTGGCTGCACTTCTAAACAGGGCAATGAATTTTCTGAATTGAAAAACTTGAATGAACCAGAGAAAGAACCACTCTGCCCCAAGAAAGAAGCCACTGGGACACAACTAAGGACAAAGTGACAGATGAGAAATTCATAAAAAAAAATCCAAATATTTGTCTCAACTATTTCCAATGCATTTGTAGTTACAAATTTACCAAGGAACTCCCTTTTGAGTTACTGAGAATACTGAACATTTTGTGTTGCTGTGCTGATCCATCCTGACCCAGATGTTTCTTGACTAGACCCTGAAGCCCTTCCTAAACCCTCAGCAGGGATCTGAATGCAGAAACAGACAACTCACCGCACTCCTGATCAGTAGAGAGGGGAAATCTCCTTCCTGCGACAGGAAGGCTGAGCCCTGAGACTTAGCGTGTGATTCTTATAGAATTGACACTCACCGTGCTGGACAGACACCTTTATGATTCCCCTGAACAGTCCCTATGGAATGTAGGCTTGTCCAGGACGACCAGCCAAAGCCCTTGCCTGCATCAGCCGGGGAAGCACAGAAATTAGACTCTGGAGAACTACAGCTTGAGAGTCTCCCCCGGGAATAAAGAAATAATTTGCCAATACCAGGAGCTTAGCCTGGTGGGGCAAAGTGAGTCTTGTACATGGTTCATAGCAGCAGTAGAAGGTGGCTTTTGTCTCCGAGTGCAATGCCCTGGCCATCTGCACCATGGGTAGGGATTTTCAATTGCCCATGGCAGATGGCTCCTGCATACTGCCCGTGCCATTGTAAAAGACAATCTATTAGCCTCTGAAATTAACTGACACTCTGTGCAGGCCAAATTATGTGATCCTGAGTAGATGGAAGCTGGAGAGCGGGGGACAGACGTTCTTCTCCTTGGATTTAAGCCACATTGTTATGTGCAGGGTATGCCAGGGTCCATTCTAAAGTGGAAATAGATCTGGCAGCTCAGAGCTGTTCTGAGAGTTCATCCTCCCTCAGCATCAGGAAAGTTGGGAACTAAATTGAGGGATGTTTGCAGGTGTCAGTGATGGGGCTTCCCCGGGCAAGGACACTAAAGGAAAGGTCCCCAAGCTGGCCCTGGACCTGCAATCACAAAGAACATTTTAATTTGAGCAGCCCTGCCCACCTGTCTATGGACATGCTGCTGACTGCCCCCCACAGCCCGAAGTACTGCCCATCATTCATGCACTCCCTGTCCCCTGGACCTCTGACCCTCACTGCACCCCGCCTGTGCATATACACCCCACTCCCTGCCCCATAAGTGTTAGTATTGCACAACTGAATGTGCATATCTGCTCCCTTCCCAGCAACGCTCAGGGGTGGCACCTTCTGCATGGAAGTCCCTCACCCCCACCACTTCTAGCCCTGACACTGTATAATACCCTCACTCCCATGATGGAGCCCATTGCAAAAGCTCACAGAAATATCTCCTCAGAGGAGCTTAAGCCCTCTTTCTCCGTGTAACAGGGAAAGGGTGGGGGAGGAGGGGAGAGATCAGGCTGAGCTGTCTTTCTGGGGGTGAAGGGAAGCCCAGCAGCAGCTCAGGCTGAGGAGAGAGGGCCGCGGAGATGAAAAAGAGCAATTCTGAGTAACCCTTCCTCAAAGTGCCACAGAACTTTAACGCATCAGAGCTCGTTAAAACCCGGACACCCCTTCCTGGGACTGCCTCTCTGCCTTGGCAATTTCTCATGTTGCCATGGGGCAATAGTGTGACCGCTCCCAGGGGGATGGTGGATGGTTGTAGTTGAGTTTGGTACCCGTTATAGTACAGTCTGAGGCACAGCCCAGCCTCAGGAGGCCTGGTTACACCTCTTTGGTCTGAGAATTAGGCACGATGACCCTTTTGTATTTCTCCCTGTTCCAGGACTCTATGATCTAGATACATGGGCGCGCGCACACACACACAACACAGAACACACACAGAGCATTTCTGGACCTTTCCCAGTACGATTCACAACATGGCCCTGTTCCCTCTAAGCCAGAAACAGGCTTTTGTTTGTACTGCCTTTTGGTGCTTCTCATCCTCTCCAGACCCTCAGAGGCCGGGGCACAGATCGGGCAGAGCCCTCCCCTCACTAAGAAAAAAGCTGTCCTGATTGTTTTGAACATTTAGGCCTGTGAGGTCCGAGATTTCAGCGACTTCTGTCAGTTCTTTTCGGTACAAATAACCTCACCCGTCCATAGAGACTGCAGCTGAAGTCACTGGAGGCTCCTGCTTCATCGACATCTGGCCATTTAGGTTTATTCTTCCATGCAGGCTGAGGGTGAAATTCTGGCTCTGTTGGGAGTTTTGCTATTGAGCTCAGTGAGAGCAGATTCACTGTTTGTATGTAACTTGGGCTTTGACCTGTGAATATCCTGGTCCTGCTGCAGTGAGCACTGTTGTGAAAGAGCACAAAGCATCTGAGGGAAACCCAAGCTCTTGGAGAGTTCTGACACCAAGCATGAAAATGGTATTTCAAAACAGTTGAGCATCATTGTGCTCTCAGGGAGACGAGCATCGATCTGGATTGACCCACTGCAGGCAGAATGCGAGAGGAGAATCTGGCCAGTGTGGGACCCACGCTTGTTGTGAACCCTCCAGTAAAACAGAGACCCACTGCACAGCCTGTGGGTGTATTAGATGAATCCATAGAGGTTAGGTCCCTCAATGGCTATTAGCCAGGATGGGTAGCGATGGCGTTCCTGGCCTCTGTTTGTCAGAGGTTGGAAATGGGTTACAGGGGAGGGATCACTTGAAGATTCCCTGTGCTGTTCACTCCCTCTGGGGCATCTGGAATTGGCCTCTGTTGGCAGACAGGATACTGGGCTAGATGGACCTTTGGTCTGACCGAGTCTGGCCATTCTTATGTTCTTATGCATTTCTTAACAGAGCAATGAAGTTGCTGAATTGGAAAACCTGAGCAACCCAGGGAAAATCTTCACAGCCCCCAGAAAGAAAGCTACTGAGACAGATAATGGGACACAGTAAGGGACAAGGAACTATCTTAAAAAAATAGAGTCGTCTAAACTATTTCCAAGACATTTACAGTTCCAATTTTTCCAGGTAAATCCGATACTGTTTCTCTCAATATTAAACAATTCACATTATGATGCTGGCATGTCCCATTCTTGTGATTCTTCTGGTAATGGAGATACTCAGTTGCAGGACTTTGGCTGTACAGGTGGGTCCTCCCTGGTATGGTATCCTTGGGACATGACAGGTCCTGGATGTGCGATTTTTTGGGATCAGGAGAGTTCATTTCCAGCTCCCCCTCCTGCTGCCCCCCTTGCCCTGCCCCCGCAACCAGGATTCCTGGCTCCCCCTGCAGCCCAACCGAGTTGCAGAATGGGCTTCCTGACACCCACCCCCCCACACACATCCCAGCAGAGCCGTGCATCACACCCCATCACATAGTACTGGGCCTTCCCCACCAACACCTGAAGCACAATGGGACTCTCTGATCCTAGAACATCCACTTATCTTCTGGAGCACAGATGTTGTCGGAAAGGAGAGTCCCAGATTTTAGAGATGGAACCTGGACTATTTATCAGTTCAGTGAAGCTGATGAACTCCAAAACTTCCCCAAACTGGGGGAGAAAACCACACTTCAAAAATAAAAGAAACTACCAAGAGTAACAGAAGGACACAGTCAGAAATAATGACCATCATTTGTCTAAACATTTTCCAAAACATTTGTAGCCCAGTTTTCCCTGATACATCTTTTAGTGTTTCTGACACTATGTATATGTACTTGTGCCTATCACTATGTAGGAATGGATGGTTTTTGTCATATCAGCCCTGTGCTTTCCAGATTCTGTGAGCTGGGCCTGGTTCTTGCTCAGAGCTTAAGTTTGCTTTATAGCTGCAAACTTTTGATTATTTTAGCCCATCTCTCAGGCCTCCGGCCTCGTATTAGGGTTCTGTCCAAGTCATCAATTCCCAGTCCTTCTTCCTAATACAGTCCCCCCACTATTTGTCTTTTTACAAGGAGGATGCTTCTCCATCTTCCTAGAACAGGGTAGTACACGGACTGAACATGACCCAGTAGGCTAAACACTAGTGCTCTGGCCTTAGAGAGGCCAACTGATGGCACATGTGGTGGTAGAGGCTGAGGGGTGACACTGAAGGAGCACAGGTGATGGTGAGAAAGAGGGAATGTAGCAATGGGGAGAGCAGTGTTTGGTGAAGGAGGGATAGGTGTTGGGTGAGATGAATTTCTCAGACTGTCAACTTCCAGTTATGAGCTCAGACAAAATGGGACAAAGCATCCTGTGATGAACAAATGATTTCTTTATCCTTCTTCTTACACAGGTATAAAGTTAGTGGCCACAGGTGATCACTTTCTGAAGGTGTTTGCCCACTTTCTCATGAAGCGCTTTGGTTTTCACTCCATAAATAATGGGGTTGAGCATGGGGGGGATGATGAAATAAAGGTTGGCCAAAAGGACGTGAACATGGGGGGCAATGCCCTGACCGAACCGGTGGGACAGGTTGGAGAAGAGGCTGCAACTATAAGAAAGGAACATCACACAGAGGTGAGCAGTGCAGGTGTTGAGGGCTTTCTGGTGGGATTCCTTGGAAGAGATTCTGAGGACGGCACTGAGGATCAGACTGTAGGACAGGACAACGAGCATCACATCAAACCCGATGACTACAAATGTTATCACCAAGCCATAAGTCCTGTTGACTGTGATGTTGCCACAAGACATCTTTGCCACAGCCATGTGCTCACAGAACGTATTGGGAATAGTGTGGTTGGCACAGAATGGCAGCCTGCTCAGGAGCATAGGTGCCGGCAAAGTGAAGAAAACAGCTCTTATTAAACCTGCCAGTCCTATCTTAGCTGTCCGTGCATTGCTGAGGATGGTGGCATATCTCAGAGGGTTACATATGGCAATGTAGCGATCGAAGGCCATTGCCACAAGGACGGCTGAGTACATAATAGAAAGCATGTGAACGAAGAACATCTGGGTGAGGCAGCCACCCACCGTAATGCCTTTGATATTGAACCAGAATATGCACAGGGCCTTTGGTATGATGGAGGTAGACATGCCGATGTCGGTGAGTGCCAGCATGCAGAGCAGCAGGTACATCGGCTTGTGCAGGGTCTGTTCTTTGCCTACAACAAACAGAACCATGAAATTTCCCAAGAGGCCGGTAATGTAGCATGCACAGAAAGGGATGGCGATCCAGATGTAAGCAGCTTCCAGGCCAGGGATGCCCATTAGGATGAATGTTGATGGGTCCGATGGGGTGAGGTTGAAAGTTGCCATGAGGGGTTGATGGCCAGAGTCAGCAATGCTCACGATGCCTGAGAAGGGAAAAGCAGTGTGAGGGAAGGGGCTACATTCTTTATTACAAATAGTATGATGAACATTTCCGTTGTTAATAATCTAGAAAGGGGACAGAGTAGTTTGGTGACATCACTTGCAGAGGGGAGCAGATTATTTAGGCCACAGTAAAGTCCAGAGAACTCCTCAGAGGAACTAACCAAGCCAGAGAAATGGGCAGCCTGACATGTCGTCATTCAGGCGGGGTCGTCCTGATGGGTTCCTGACAGGTCCTCTACTCTGTCCATGATGATAAACTTTTGGCTGCATGCGTGTGTGCATGTGCTCCCCTGTCTAACTATGCCCAATTAGTTAACACGACGGACTCTGAGAGAGCCACTAGAGACCAGAAATCAGATAAGCATCGAAAGCACCCAGCCAAGTTTATTTCCAAGTGACGTACAGAAATAGCCGTCAGTGAACAGACTCGCTGCTGTGTCACCATACAAATGTATGCACCGTGACAACAGACTAACAGCCAAGCAACGTTCTGGATTTTAGCATCACCCCCCTCAGTCAGCTGACGATCACCCTTTGTGCACACAGGTACAAACAAGTTATACATCACTCCCGACGTATCAGGTTGCCACCCTGCCCCTTACCTCACAAAAGGGAGGTTTCCATTGCTATCCATCATGCTCTCAATTTGGACCCAGTCCTGAACCTAGGTCAGTATGTACATGATTTGGTCGGTATCAAGGTGTTTCTGTCACAACCCCTCTGGAATGTGTTTTATAGTCTGTGCCTGGCGCCTTTTTGTGTTCTTTATGCTTAGCCCTGCTTGTAGTATTTCTCTCTAGCCCAGCCTCTTTCCTGTTTGCCATTCCACTGAAAGTCTTGCACACCAGATGTCAGGCCTGCTGATGTTATGTTGCAGACTCGTAACTTACTACAGCCCATGGAATTCAATGTCAAGAACTCCCGCGTGTCTGCCCATTGGAGGGAAAAGCTCAAACTCCCCACACACGGAACAAAGTTCTAATTCAACTGTAGGGACTTAGGACAGGGACCTGGGCATCAGGATGCACAGCTCTGGGAAGACCTGCTCACAGTGCAAGCAAGTACAAAATTCTAAGCAAAACATTGGCATCCCAGAGGAGTGGGGCGGGGAATCCTACATAAATTCCAACGCTATGGGATGAGTCCCTCTTCTGGACTCTTCTTTGCAGTACCAGGCACCTTTCTCACACAGGACATGGCAGAAGAGGATGGTTTCGGGCCCAGACAAGGAGAACTCTTCGGCTGTGTCTACATTGGCGTGATCTTGCGCAAAAGCGGTCTGTCTACACTGTCTACACTGGCCGCGAGTTCTTGCTCAAGTACACTGATGTTCTAATGTATGAAATCAGGGCTTCTTGAGCAAGAACTCTGATGCTCCCGCTCAGGAATAAGCCCTCTTGCACAACTGTTCTTGCACAAGAGGCCAGTGTAGACAGGCAACATGAATTTCTTGCACAAGAAAGCCCTATGGTTAAAATGGCCATCAGAGCTTTCTTGCGCAAGAGAGCGTCTACACTGGCATGGATGCTCTTGTGCAAAAGCACATCTCTTGCGCAAATGCACATGCCAGTGTAGACGCTCTCTTCTGGAAGAGTTTTTGCACAAGAACTCTTCCGCAAAAGAGTTCTTGCACCAGATCATGCCAGTGTAGACGTAGCCAATTATAGTTAGAGAGGTGGGAGAAACTGGGATTGTTCACAGACAAAGGAAAGGAAAAGAGATATGAGAACAGACTATATATTACTGACTGGAGGAGAATAGAGCATGTGGTCTCCCAGTCTCATAACACGAGTTGGAGAGGGCAGTCAATTAAACTGAAACATAGAAAGTTCAAAACTTATAAGAAAGAATACTTTCTTTACTCAATGCCTATCTAGACCAGGGAACTCATTGCCACAAGAGGCAGTCAATGCCACTAGAAAACCGCAAATCAGGAAGAGTTTGGATATTTTCCCTAACCCTAACCCTAGGAGTATCCAAATACACTAGTTATAGCTAAATACATATTGTTCAAGCCTTTTTGTGGGCACAATTTAATTTTACCTGTTAGGTATTAGGGTGACACCCTTAGGACAGTTAGATCACCCCTCCACCTACCTATCACTGGCTTTCTTACCTCTTCTTCTGCAGCACCTGGAGATGTCCTTCTCACAACAAGGACTCTGGGCTAGATGGACCATAGGCTGTCTGATGCACAGTGGGAATGTTATATTTTAAAGGAGCCAAGTTCCCCCCCATGGAAACAGACTTTATCATGTTGGGCTTTAACTTTGTACTCAACAGAATGGACACTGAAGGATAAACTTAATTTGTTGTCAGTATGACCTCTGTGACACCTGGATGTTAAGTCTGGTCTTTGTAAAGAGGTACGTGCTTGAACTCAGGTGAGCAAAGGGGGGGGGTAGGTAAAACTGGTTTGAACCTGTTGTAAGGCCTGCAAAGGGACTGAAAGGGGACAGATAATGATTGGAGGGAATTTGGTGCAAAGGGGCATGACCTGTATATGCATGCAACTGTAAGTGGTCAGTGAGAAAAAGGTAATTACCATGTAAGGTGGTACAAAAGACCTTGCCTTTTGTTTGCGAAGTTGCAGAAACTTTTCCTGAGAGTATCCTGGAGATTTTTGCCCTGGAATGCATTCCTGAATAAAGCTGGTTGCTTAAGAAGGGTGTCTGGAATTGATTTGGTAGGGGTTTTGGGCCCCCATCCGAACCCTCGGATTAAAATTCTCCGTCATTTATGGTGTCAGAAGTGGGATGGATTGGGACACCAGGTGATTGAGACGGGCCGGACCGGAGAGACTGAACAGAAAGGCGCCATACAAATCGGTAAGAGATCCGTGTTACAAAATCTCACTGTTCCGTTCCTCTCTCCTTGTCCTGAACGGCTGCTTTCACTGGCGGTAAGCGTCCACCCTACGTTAAGAACATCCTTCCCAAGCAACTGTAAGTCTTTTTCCCTTCTCTTTTTATTTTTATTTTTTTTTGGAATAAGTTTGTTAAGAGGGGACAGTGGGAAGACACTGAAACAGGGTCAGCTCAGGCTTGAAGCTGAGAGGAAGGCAGGTTAGTGCCGGATTGGAACTGTCTTATAGGTAATAGGGCAGGGATTATGGGGAATAAGGGATCTAAGATAGATCCAAAAACCCCATTGGGTAAAATGCTGCAGATTTATAGTCAGCCAGGGAAATTGCCAGCAGGTCTTAAACTCAGGAGGCTGGTAAAGCTCACACACGCGTGGAATGAATATACTTATGTAGAATCAGAATTACAATTCCCAGTTCAAGGTACCTTTCAATTAGACAAATTAAATTATTTAAAGGGTGTCTTAGAGTCCAGTCACCCCTCCCAGATGAATTATTGGCACCTCTGGGATGATCAGGCCTCAAAATTAAGAGATAAATCCATAATGGCTAGCCTAAAGGACTCAAATGAAAAACTGAAAAAACAATTGGCAGAAATAAAGGAGAAATCTGACTCCTCTAAAGTTTGTCCCCCTCCGTACAACCACGTTCCTACACCAAGCGCGCCCAGCGGAATCTACCCATCCATCTTGAAACCATCAACTCCGCTGCCAGACCCACCTGAAGATCTATTGGACCTGTGGGTCCCCAATTTCCCAGCTCCCTTTCCCACCAACCTGCCCCAGCATCAGCAAATACTGCTTACCGATCATTCAGCTGCACCAGCCCAATTTGAATCCCCCGCACATACTCACAGTTCTGAAGGGGCGGTAGGGAATGCCAACCTGGCCAATAAAACTTCGGATTCTGAGCATACTCAGAGTCCAGTAATTCTAAAGCTGTCAGAAGTCCCCACACAAATGTTGCAGCGAACATTGGCTAAAGACTTAAAGGACCTGGGGTTTGTTATAACTAAAATAGATCCCGAAAATAACTCGGTGACTATAGGTAATGACGTAAACAAGGCTGTGATTATTGAAGTTGGACCTAAAAGTTTTCCTGGACTGTTTAAAGAGCATATTAAACTTCTCCCACTAAGACAATTTCCTAATCCAGCAGGGGGCGCCCCAGCACTTGTCCACGTCCCCTGGACACCTAATGACATCATGAATTTCAGACTTACTCTCCCCAAAATAAGAGAGGATCCTGTGGGCTTGCAAAGGGAGTTGTGTCAGATTTTTGAAGTTTATCAGCCTGCCCACAGAGACATTGACATGCTACTCTCGGGAATAATGGAACCCCATGAGAAGCAAGCTCTTTACACCCAAGCAAGGCGAGGTCCTGGGGATACTCCTGCCCACCTGGGTGAGCAATGGCCCCAAGATTTGCCAGGAATTCCTACTACTGCTGCAGAACGTACCGAGCTAGCAAATGACCGTACAGGTCTCCTGAATGCAATTACCGAAATGGTTCCAGTGCAAACCGATTGGTCTAAAGTATATAACTGCAAACAGAAGCCAGATGAAAGCCCTATTGATTTTCAGGCAAGGCTCTTTGCAGCCATGCGGAAGTATAGCACCTTTAACCCAAATGATGCCAATATGCGCACTATGGTAGTAACCACCTTTGTGCAGAATTTAAGACCAGAAATTGGGGACAAGATTATTAATAATATGATTGGATGGAAAATGGAAACTACTGAGAAAATTTTGGAAGCTGCAACTCAGTTTTTTGAAAACCTGCAAGTAGAAAAACAAAAGAAAAAGGAACTAAAAAATACCCTAATGGCACTCCAAATACAGGATTTACAAGGCCACGGGCAACCAAAAGGTCAGAGGGAAGGTCCAAACAGACCCCGGCGGGGCCCCCAACCAAATGATGTGTGTAATTACTGTGGTGGGTTTGGCCACTGGAAAATTGAATGTCGCAAAAGACAACGACAAAATAGATTTAACCAGGGCCCCAACAGACAGTCCGGACCATCGTCACAAGGACAGAGGTGGCCCAATACTAACCCCTTTTCAGCAGGTGCACCCAACAGAGGCTACCCTCCAGAAGACCGACAAAGGAGTAATCCTTACTGACTATGCCAAGAGGTTATTGATAAACCATTGCAATGCTCTCTGTTACCTTCTGTCTCTCTTTCTGCTACACCTGATGCCTTAGTTTCATTTTCTGTTAATGGAAACAAACATGAATTTCTAATTGATACTGGTGCCTCTCTTTCCACAATACGAGAGGATGAAGCTCCCAATCTGGCCAGAACTGGAGAAATAGTAAATGCTGTAGGGGTGGGGGGAGTAACTATACCCCATGCAATGAGTGAACCATGTTCCTTAACCATTGGGCCTTTGACAGAGGAACATGCCTTTTTGTTATCCCCCAGTACACCTGTAAACTTGATGGGTAGAGATCTGCTGTGTAAATTGAATGCTACAATTTATTGTTCCTCTGAAGGGGTCTTTGTTGATATACCCCATAATCAGGCAACAAATTTCCTCATGATGTTAACAACAGACGGACAAGGTATAGACTCAGACTCCAAATTGGAGAGTGTGGAGCTGGATCAGGTACCAACGTCTTTGTGGGCTTCTCACTCCAATGAAGTTGGGAAACTGTTAACAGCAGAGCCTGTAAAGATCAGGTATAAACACGGCCGACCTTACCCTCGAGTGTCTCAGTACCCCTTGTCCCAGGAAGCGGAGGAGGGCATAGCGCCTGTAATCTCCTCCCTGTTGGAACAAGGAGTGCTCATAAGAACACAGTCTGTGTGTAATACCCCAATACTTCCGGTCAAAAAGGAGGGGAAATTTGATGATCAAGGGAGACAGATATATAGATTTGTGCAGGACCTAAGAGCTGTAAATCAGTTTGTTATCCCCAGATTTCCTGTGGTTCCTAATCCAGCAACAATATTGTCCTCTATCCCTGCAGGTGCTAAATGTTTTTCTGTCATAGATTTATGTTCAGCTTTCTTCTCCATTCCCATTGATAAGGATTCACAGTTTTTGTTTGCTTTTTCCTATAAAGGGGAGCAGCTGACTTGGACCAGACTTCCTCAAGGATATACTGAAAGTCCTACCCTTTTCTCACAATTGTTAAAAAGGGACCTTGATTCAATTTCTTTGCCCAAGGAGTCTATCCTTGTTCAGTATGTTGATGATTTATTGATAGCCTCACCTAATCATGAAGCATGTAAAACGGATACTGTTCATTTGCTGTGTGAATTAGCAAAGAGAGGTCACAAAGCCTCCAAGGCAAAGCTCCAGTTCTGTAAAGCAGAGGTTGAATATTTGGGTCACCTCATATCCCAAGAAGGGCGAAAGCTCACTGATAAACGCATAACCTCTGTTCTTTCTCTCCCTCGCCCAGTAACTAAGAAACAGGTTCGGTCTCTCTTAGGCGCTGCTGGCTATTGCAGACAATGGATTCCTAATTTCTCTGGTCTTGTAAAACCCTTTGTATCTCTGACAGCTGACAAGGTGAAGGATCCCGTCCCGTGGACAGAGGAGGAAGAAGAATCCTTTCAGAAAGTGAAAGCTGCTTTGGTCTCTCCACCCTCTCTTGGGCTCCCTGATTATGATAAACCCTTTACTCTTTTTTGCCATGAACAGGATCAGGTCGCTTCAGGAGTATTATGCCAGCCATTTGGAAATCGCCCTCGTCCTGTAGCTTATTTTAGTGCTCAGCTTGACCCAGTAGCAAAGGGTTTTCCCCCGTGCCTCAGAGCTGTGGCCGCAGCTGCTGTGCTATTAGAGAAAAGTCAATGTCTAGTATTAGGTCACAACCTAACACTTGCTGTACCCCATGCAGTGCAAGCTTTAGTGAATAAGACTAAGACCCAGCATTTGTCAATGCAAAGATTGACTAACTATGAGAAAGCCCTTTTAGGAGCCCAGAATGTCTCCATAGTACGCTGTTCTACTTTAAATCCCGCCACCCTTTTCCCTAACCCTACTGATGGAGAGACCCATGAGATGGAACCCCACGATTGTTTAGCATTGGTGGACCTCACTTGTACCCCGCGATCCGATCTAAGGGACGTTCCTTTGTCAAATCCTGATTTAGTGTATTACACTGATGGGTCATGTAAAAGGGATGAAAGGGGAAACCTTATAAGCGGGTATGCTGTTGTTTCTGATCATGCAATAATTGAAACTCATTCTCTTCCAGGAATAAAAAGTGCTCAAGCAGCTGAACTAATTGCTCTCACTCGTGCCTGTATTTTAGCTATTGATCAATCTGTTAACATTTATACTGACTCAATGTATGCTTTTAATATCTGCCATTCTGTAGGTCAGATTTGGAAACATCGAGGATTCTTAACGTCCTCGGGAAGTGCCATTTCTAATGGATCCCTTGTTAATGACCTCTTGCTTGCTATTCAATTACCTTTTGCTATTTCTATTATGCATTGCAGTGCTCATACTGATAAAACTGATACTGTATCAGTAGGAAACAGACGGGCAGATTTTGCAGCCAGGAATGCAGCTGCCTGTGGACCTCCAGCTCCATTTCAAATCCTGGTCGCTGTTTCTGTTCCCCTGACTTTAAATGATTTATCCCTATTGCAATCTAGGGCACCTGAGAAGGAACAACACAATTGGTACAAAGCTGGGTGTCGTATTCAAGATAATAACATTTGGCTTTCACCAGATGGACGACCTGTGGCTCCTTCTACTTTGGTGTCCCAATTGGCTACCATTACCCATGGATTAGGACATATGAACAAAAGGGGGGTAGCGGACCAGATTCTAAAGCATTGGTATGCGCCTAGGATTCACCAAGCTGCTGCTAAAATCACCAGCAATTGTGCTACTTGCCAAAAGTTCTCTACTCAGGGTGGAGAAAAGACTACTCCGAGTGCTCATACTTGGGCCTATGGACCCTTCCAATATTTGCAGATCGATTTTATAGAGTTAACCCTTTCCTGTGGGTTTAAGTATTGTCTGGTTATTGTATGTGTGTTCAGTGGTTGGGTGGAAGGTTTCCCTTGCCGTCGAGCAGACGCCACTACTGTGGTAAAGAAATTAGTTACTGAGGTGGTTCCCAGATTTGGAATCCCTTTAAAAATTGACTCGGATAAAGGAACCCATTTCACGGCCAAAATCCTGCAAGATCTGTGTAGAGCCCTCCACATAGAACAACGGTTCCATACCCCATATCATCCCCAAAGTTCAGGGCATGTTGAAAGAAAAAACCTCGATATCAAAAGGAAGTTAAGCAAGATTATCTCTGACACTGGATTAAAGTGGCCGCAGGCATTGCCCCTTGCCCTCATGCATATCCGAAATACCCCGAACCGCAAACATAGTCTCACCCCTCATGAAATTCTATTTGGGAGACCAATTTTACTTGGATTTGAGCCTCCTGGAAAAATTAATCCTTCCCACTTGTCTGAATGTTATGACGAACTACTTCAATACTGTATACATCTGTCTAAAATTGCTTTCAGTCTCTCCTCTCAGGTTGCAGAAGCCTTACCTGTCCCAACTGAGGTGCCTTGCCATGACGTGCAGCCAGGAAATTGAGTCCTGATAAAAGAATTCCGGAGGAAAGACTGCCTATCTCCAAGGTGGAATGGTCCCTTCCAGGTCCTGCTGACTACCAACACGGCTGTGAAGGTAGCCGAGCGAGATTCTTGGATACACGCAAGCCACGTGCGCCGCACCATTGACCCTCATAAGTTGTGTGAACTTGCCTCTCCCGACATATCGCCTCCTACTGAACCTGTCAGCCCAGAGCCAGAAGAAAACGACTTTCTACCGCTTTCTGAGAGAGAAATTGAATCACTTCTCCTGGACAAGGGATATACATCATCGGAAATCAGAGACCGGGACCTCGTTCACTACGCTCTCACTACAGGCCAGATCCCTTCTGGTCCTACTAGTCACATTGACATTTCACACGAATCTACACCCAACCTTGCCATTGACCCTACCGGCACTTTGTCAGAGGACGGTGGGTTTTCTGAAAGCTGTTTTCCTTCCTCCACACTTCCTTATAACCTCCGTCCGCGCAAGTGCTGAAAGGATTACAATCTCTGCACAATGGCTAAACTCTTGTTCCTCCTTTGTATAGGCCTTAGTTGGCTCCAAAGGGGGAATGGTATTGGGACTAATACCTTTCTGCAGCTGGCAGAAGGTATGGCACGAGCCGCAAACAAAACTAACTGTTGGGTGTGTGCCTGGGCACCACAAAGCGCGCACAGTGGATACCCAATAGGTGCCCTTCCGTTAAACAAAACTGGACTAGTAAGTGATGCATTACTGGAACAAAATGACCAAACTGTGTGGTTCAGCCAGACTGGGTACATCCAATTATCATTTAGTGGTACAAGTCCCCTATGTAGGAATCTTACAGGTACCACCTTTGTAGGGAAATCAAGCTGTACACACATTATAACAAAGGTGGATGGGACACATGTATGGCATAATGGTTCCACTATGTCTACCACAAACCTTTGGTGTACTCTATTCAAACCAGAAATAACAACCATATGGGGAGGGACCACTAGTACAGACCTTTGCAAGGAAGGTAACATCACCTTTGCAAACCGAGCCATGATGATATATCAGTCTGACTCGTGGAACATGTACAATTATTGGTGGATATGCGGTAAATTTGCCTATAAAAGGCTTCCGCAAAATGCATCAGGGTTTTGTTACCTCGGTCTCGTGGCACCAGCTATGAGGATTGTTGACACTTTGCCACCAGGGCATATCAGGAACAAAAGGGATGGGTCTTGGGAAAAGGCATGGAACTGGATAGAACAAACTGCCCTTGCAGTAGCTGAAACTACCATTCCATGGGTAGGGCAAGCAAAAACCAATCATGATTTGAAAACAATGTCCCTGCTTATGGAGAAATTAATGAATACCACAGAGGGGGCACTAGGTGTGGTACAAGGAAATTTAAATGAATTGCGAATCTTTACCCAGCAAAACAGACTGGCTCTTGACTATCTACTAGCAGCTCAGGGAGGGGTATGTGGATTAATAGGCCCAGAGTGTTGTGTTAAAGTTTCTGATGTGAGTTCAAACCTAACCACAAGGATAAAGGAAATCCAAACATTGTCTGTCCAGACAAAAACAGTTAGAGAGCAGTTGCAAGACTGGAATCCTTTAAATTGGTTGGGAATAGGGTTAAGCGAACTCATGAAGAAGGTGGTGGCAGGAATATTGATGTTCCTTGTCTTAATATGCTCTATATACATAATGATACAGCTAGCCTTATGCTGTATTAAAGGGTGCTTACAAAAGATAGAGAATGTAGCAGAAAACAAGGTACAACAGATGCTTCTGCTAAATGTACCGAACCCTCCCGAGAAAGACTACAAAGACACTTGCACGTTTGAGGATGAATGGGAAAGGATGCTTAAGATTAATTGTGATCCACAAGTGGATCAAAGGGGGGAATGAAGGATAAACTTAATTTGTTGTCAGTATGACCTCTGTGACACCTGGATGTTAAGTCTGGTCTTTGTAAAGAGGTACGTGCTTGAACTCAGGTGAGCAAAGGGGGGGGGGTAGGTAAAACTGGTTTGAACCTGTTGTAAGGCCTGCAAAGGGACTGAAAGGGGACAGATAATGATTGGAGGGAATTTGGTGCAAAGGGGCATGACCTGTATATGCATGCAACTGTAAGTGGTCAGTGAGAAAAAGGTAATTACCATGTAAGGTGGTACAAAAGACCTTGCCTTTTGTTTGCGAAGTTGCAGAAACTTTTCCTGAGAGTATCCTGGAGATTTTTGCCCTGGAATGCATTCCTGAATAAAGCTGGTTGCTTAAGAAGGGTGTCTGGAATTGATTTGGTAGGGGTTTTGGGCCCCCATCCGAACCCTCGGATTAAAATTCTCCGTCAACACGAAGGGCACAAGGTTCTTGGTATTGACGGCAATAGGTCTGCACCTTTGTTACTTCCTTTGTTTCTTTTGGGGATACATTTTCTTGCAGATACTCACCTTTCGCGGAGGCTTTGTCTTCACTAGCAATTGGGTGTTAAATCTTTTGTAGCCCACAGGTGTTTAACTACCCCCTCAAGACAATATAAGAACGGCCACACTGTGTCAGATCAAAGGTCCATCTAACCCAGTATCCTGTCTGCCAACAGTGACCAATGCCAGATACCCCAGAGGGAATGAACTGAACAGGTAATTATCAAGTGATCCCACCGCTGTCACCCATTCCCGGCCTCTGACAAACAGAGGCTAGGAACACCATTCCTACCCATCCTGACTAATAGCCATTGATGGAACTAACCTCCATGAATTTAGGTAGCTCTTATTTGAACCCTGTTATAGTCCTGGCCTTCATAATATCCTCTGGCAAGGAGTTCCACAGGTTGACTATGTGCTGCTCAAATAAATACTTCCTTTTGTTTCTTTTAAACTGGCTACCTATTAATAGCATTTGGTGATCCCTAGTATTAAGTTATGGGAACAAATAAATAGCATTAAGCATTTACTTTTCCACTTTATCCATACCTGTATTGATTTATAGACCTCTATCATATCTCCCTTTAGTCTCCTCTTTTCTAAGCTGAAAAGTCCCAGTCTCTTTAATCTCTCTTCATATGATAGTCTTTCCAGAAACCTAATCAATTACGTTGCCGTTTTCTGAACCTTTTCCAATGCCAATATAACTTTTTTGAGATGAGGAAACCACATCTATACGCAGTGAACAAGGTGTGGGCGTACCATACATTTATACAGAGGCAATAAGATATTCTCTGCCTTATTCTCTATGGGTATGTCTACACTACCACCCTAGTTCGAACTAGGGTGGCTAATGTAGGCATTCAAAGTTGCAAATGAAGCCTGGGATTTAAATATCCCGGGCTTCATTTGCATCTTGCCAGGCGGGCGCCATTTTTAAATCCCCTTAGGTCAAACTCCGTGCCCGCGGCTACACGCAGCACGGAGTAGGTAGTTCGAATTAGGCTCTCTAATTCGAACTACCGGTACACCTCGTTCCAGAGAGCCTAATTCGAACTACCTACTCTGTGCCGTGTGTAGCCGCGGGCACGGAGTTCGACCTAAGGGGATTTAAAAATGGCGCCCGCCCTGCAAGATGCAAATGAAGCCCGGGATATTTAAATCCCGGGCTTCATTTGCAACTTCGAATGCCTACATTAGCCACCCTAGTTCAAACTAGGGTGGTAGTGTAGACATACCCTATCTGTTTTTTAAAGATTCCTAACATCATGTTTGCTTTTTTGACTGTCACTGCACATTGAGTGGATGTTTTCACAGAACTATCCACAATGACTCCAGGTCTCTCTCGAGTTGTAATATCTTATTTAATTCCCCATCATTCTGTACATATAGTTGGGATTACATTCTCCAATATTCATTACTTTGCATTTATCAATAATAAAATTCATAAGCCATTTCATTGCCCAGTCTCCTACTTAGGTGAGATCTTACTGAAGCTCTTCACAGTCTGCTTTGGTCTTAACTATCTTGAGCTGTTCAGTATCTGCAATTGTTGCCACCTCATTATTTACCCCTTTTTCCAGATCATTTATAAATAGGTTGAATAGGATTGGTCCCAGTATAAACCCCCCTGAACCCCCATTAGCTACCTCTCTATTCTGAAAACTGACCATTTATTCCTACCCTTTTTTTCTTGTTTTTTAACCAGTTATCAGTCCATGAAGGCATCTTCCCTCTTATCCCATAAGAACTTACTTTACTTAAGAGCCTTTGGTGAGGCAGCTTGTCAAACCAAAGCTTTGCCTCAGCAAGAACTAGTGGCAACAGTGTTCCTGCTGATAAAGCAAACACTGCTCACCGACCAACATGGTTTACACTGTCTGACTCTGGTGACATGGCTGTGTCAAGACAGCTGGGGGGCTAACAGCTGTCATGTGGACATACCCTAAGACTTAAGTCACCGGTGCTAATTGACAAGTGCAAACAGAGGCCTATGTCATTGGCTCAAATGCTGCCTCTGAGGTTGTGGGAGCCAGGGATGGCTGGGGAGCATGGGGAAGACACTGACAATCAGCGCACTGCTGGAATGGGGATGGGCAGAGTCAGAAGTATGATGGGAGTATGATGGGAAAAAAGTTATGGGTTGTCTCTGAGGTCCCAGCTAGAACTGGGACACCGCTGAGCCCTCTGACTCACTGCTCTGAGCTTTCTCCATCCATGTGCCACTGTGTCAAGCTGCAGACCCATTCACGATCCTACCCCTGGAGCATTCTCAGGATTCCTCTTCAGGCAGGAGCTAAGATGCTCCTCAGGCATTTCATTTTCTCGAATGCCTCATCGCTCTGAGTAGGCACTTCCCAGACATCTATTCAGATGGAAAGATGGAAATACATTTCAAATGCACATGCACAGTAAATATTTATGAGGTCAGCCTCAAAAACGATACTTGCCTACAGACAGGATAGTGTTAGTCAATGCAAATTCGTCCAAAGCCATCTGACACGAGCTGTCTTGCATACAATGTACCATAATTACATTAGAATCATGTCCTAACAATATCACTCCCAAGAATAAAGGCTGCAGGGTCATGAAACGATCAGTCGCCATTCCCAAGAGTGAAATGCCTGTAGTTACCTAATACCTATTTAGACTTAAAGATGTAAATACATTTCAAATGTGCATCCAGAGTACATATTTATAACTTCAGATACAAAAAAAGAATACAGGTTGAACCTCTCTCGTCCAGAACTCTCTGGTCCAGAAACATCCATGGTCCGGCATGATTTTAGTTAGCCAAATGTCCACTTTTCATGGGTGTGGCCAAGTTTCCCACAGTCTCATAAAGTTTGTTTATAGCCACCAATCCTGGCTGTCAGAGTTCTGTGCTGTTATTTAGCTCCAATTTACCCTAAATGTCCTCACAGAGCCCAGTAAGCAGTGGAAGTGTTGGTAATGCTGCTAGAAAATATTGACCTCATATGGTCTGGTAAATTCTCTGGTTCAGAACCCGTCAGGTCCCAAGGGCCAGATTAGAGAGGTTCAACCTGAACTTGCATTCAACAGGATAATACTATTACAATTATACCTTTTCCAAAGACATCTTTGGATTAAATGAGTTGTCTTGCATACAATGTATCATAATTAGTTTATAATCATATCCTAATAATATCATTGCCAAGAATGATGGGTGTAGGGTCACACAAAGATCAAACTTTCTTTGCAAGAGCAAAATGCCTGAGGTTACCGAACCACATCAACAAGAATTGGAAACAAAACTGAAAACATTGTGTGACACCTGGGTCATCATTATATGTGTTGCCAAGGCAAAGGAGACCCAACGCTAGGTCTAGGGACCAACAATCACCAAGAACAATTTCATTTCAGCAGCACTGCCCATCTGTCCATGTAGATGCCACTCAGTGCTCCCCAAATCACAGCTGCTGCTCACCTGGACTTGCACCCCCTGTCTGCCTCCATGGGCCTCAGGAAGTGTCTTCATCCTTATGGACACCGTGCTCCCTGCCCCACAAACTGAGTCCTGGCAACTTGTCTAGGTAGGTCCCCAACCCCCTGACTTCTACCCCTGCCTCACCCAGGACAAAAGCCAGGTACCAGACCCCTCAGCGACAAGTCTCAGAAATATCTCTTCACAGCAGGTAAAACTCAGGGTCTGTCTGAACCCGGGAAAAGACGGAGACCAGCCTGACCTGCCTTTCTGGGGCGAAGGGAACTGCAGCAGCAGCTCAGCCTGTGCACAGAAGGAGAAAGGGGCAGGCCTGGGGGGAGGCAGAGAGGACATGGAGATTACAAAAGGCCGGTGCGAGTAGTAACTCCTCCTCAAAATGGCACAAAGCCTGTCGTAATGGCAGCCTGTCACACATTCAGGCAGCCCTTCCTGGGGCTGCTTTTCAGAGGTGGTGACTGCTCCTGTTGCCATGAGGCTGCAGTGGGGTTGGTCCTGGGAGGAGAGAGGGTCTGGATGGGAGCTGGTGTGAATGACAAATTGCCACCATGTGGTTCAGTCTGAGACAACCGCCTGCCCCCAGAGGCCTCATTAAGTCTCCGTGATTAGGCAGGACGTACCTTCCCCATTTCACCCAGGTTCAAGATTCCACCTCCCTGACATCTGGATACTGCACGTCCCCCTGCCTCTTGCTTCTCCCCACCCTCCACCCTGCTTTCCTGTATATCCCCCAGAGAGACTTACAACACCACCTTTAATCCAGACATTCATGCTTTTGTGTGTACTGCTTTTTGGTGCTGCTCGTCCTTTTCCGGGCACAGAGTTTCCAGGGCACTAAGGGCACACTCACACAGCAGGGCAAAAGTCAAATTAAGCTCAACAACTTCAGTTATGTCAATTGTGTAGCTTAAGTTGAAGTAGCATAACACTCTTCCTCCGACTTCCCTTCCTCCTCGTGAAAGGAGGGTTACCAAGAGTCGGAGTAAGAAGTCCTCCAGCTCTACATTATTTCGAAATAAAGGCTTGTAGTATAGATGCACTCTTTGGTACTTCAGAATCAAGTCAGTTATTCCAAAATAATGCTGTTGTGTAGACAGATGCACCCTGAGAGAGCAGCCCCATCTCCCTCCCTGTAAAGTTTTGTTACCATAAATCTTCTGAACCATTAAGTTTCTGAGTTTGAAATTCCAGCAACTCACCTACCAGTTCGTCTTTGGCTCCCCTGTCCTTAGAGGCCACAGAGGACTCCAGACGCAGTCACAGGAGGCTCACAGCCAGTGTAACTCAGGGTATTGATTTAATTCTCCATATCTGGATTGAGGATGAACTCCTGCATTGATCTCCATGGGACTAGATTCAGCCTTCTTATGCTACTTGCACTCCTGGCTGTGAAAATCCTGGCTTCAGGTCTTCTTATGAAGAGGGCTTGGCTCTTAAAGTATAGAGTCTGCGGCTACGTCTAGACTGGCATGATTTTCCGCAAATGTTTTTAACAGAGAAGTTTTCCGTTAAAAGCATTTGCGGAACAGAGCATCTAAATTGTCACGGACGCTTTTCCGCAAAAGCACTTTTTGCAGAAAAGCGTCCTTGGCCAATCTAGACGCGCTTTTGCGCAAGAAAGCCCCGATCGTCATTTTAGCCATCGGGGCTTTTTTGCGCAAAACAATACCACATTGTCTACACTGGCCCTCTTGCGCAAAAGCATTTGCGCAAGAGGGCTTTTGCCCGAACGGGAGCAGCATAGTATTTCCGCAAAAACACTGATGATCATACATGAGATCATCAGTGTTCTTGCGGAAATTCAAGCGGCCAGTGTAGACAGCTGGCAAGTTTTTCAGAAAAGCGGCTGATTTTCCAGAAAAACTGGCCAGTCTAGACACAGCCTGCCAGTAACAGAGAGGTAGCCGTGTTAGTCTGATCTAGCTAAAACAAAAGGAAAAACTATGTAGCACTTTAAAGACTAACCAAGTGGTTTAATAGGTGATGAGCTTTCATGGACCAGACCCACTTAGTCTTTAAAGAGTCTGTTGAAACTCTCAGTTTACGTGAGGTTCTGAGATTGGGCATGAAATATGGGGATTTCAAAATACTGTGGCCTTGAGTTTGCTCTCAGGGAGGCCAGTGTCCATCTGGAGTGACCCAGTGTGGACAGACAAGAAAGTGAGACCAGAACCTGGCCAGTGTGTGTACTGTTCTTGTTGTGAAATCTCTCTTAATTTAGAGACCCACTGTAGAGGCTTTGGCTGCACTTCTAAACAGGGCAGTGAATCTTCTGAATTGGAAAACCTGAATGAACCAGAGAAAGAACCACTCTGCCCCAAGAAAGAAGCCACTGGGACACATGTAAGGACAAACTGACAGACAAGGAATTGATATAAAAAAAATCCAAACATTTTTCTGAACTATTTGCAATGCATTTGTAGTTACAAATTTGCCAGGGAACTCCTTTGGAGTTTCTGACAATACTGAACATTTCATGTTGCTGAGCTGATGAATCCCGCCCCAGAAGTTTCTTGACTACACCCTGAAGCCCTTCCTAAGCCCCCAGCAGAGACTTGAATGCAGAAACAAACAACTCACCGCACTCCTGCTCCATAGAGAGGAGAAATCTCTTTCCTGTGACAGGAAAGCAGAGCCCTGAGACTCAGCGTGTGACTCTCACAGGTCTGACGCTCGCCGTGCTGGACAGACACCTTTATGATTTCCCTGAACGGTCCCCACAGAGTGGAAGGTTGTCCAGGACGACCAGCCAATTCTCTTGTCTGCATCAGTGGGGGAAGGGCAGAAATGTGACCGTGGAGAACGACAGCTTGAGAGCCTCCCCCGGGAATGAAGAAATCATTTGCCAATACCAGGGGTTCAGCCCGTCGGGGCAAAATGAGTCTTGTACTTGGTTCATAGCAGGAGTAGAAGGTGGCTTTTGTCTCCGAGTGCAATGCACTTGCCATCTGCACCATGGGTGGGGATTTTCCATTGCCCACGGCAGATGGCGGCTGCATACTGCCCATGCCATTGTAACAGGCAATCCATTAGGCTCAGAAATTAACTGACACTCTGTGCAGGCCAAATGACGTGATCCCGATTAGATGGAAGCTGAAGGGCACATGGGACAGACATTCTTCTCCTCAGATTTTAGCATGAGTGTTATTTGAAGGGTATTCCAGGGCTGACGGTGAAATCCTGGCAGTTGTGGAAGTTCTCCGTTGATCTCAACAAGAGAAGCCTCACCTTCGTTATTTAGCTTGGGCTTTGAGCTATGACAATCATGGCTCCTGGTCTTGCTGCAGATTGTGCTGTTGTGTTAGGGAGCTCAAAGAGGCTGAGGGAAACCCCAAGTTCATGTGGCATTCTGACACCAAGCATAAAAATGGGCATTTCAAAACATATGGGTCCGGATTTTGCTCTCAGGAAGGCCAGTGTCAATCTGGACTGACCAACCACAGGCAAAATGTGATAGCAGAATCTGGCCATCATGTGACCCATTTTTGTTGTGAACCTTTTGGTAACACAGACACACACCACAGAGTCTTTGGCTAGGTCTACTCTGCAAAGATAAATCGGAAAAAGAAATGCAATTTGCATATCTTTTTCCACTTCACTGTCCAAAGAGGCTTTTCTGAAATTTGATGCATCTATACGGCGACAAATTTCAGAAAAAGTCCTCTTTTGACACATCCCTTCTTCCTTGTAAAATGAAGTTTACAGAAATGGCGAAAGAACACGTATGCTTTTTCGAAATTTTTTCCAAAAAAGTGGACACACCCTCTTTGGACACTATGTTGCTTTTCGGGATACCTCCGGTATTCCGGAAATGCACTGCAGTCTAGATGTAGCCTTTGGGTGCACTTCCGCATAGGGCAGTGAACTTGCTGAGTTGGAAGACTTGAGCAACCCAAGGGGGCACCTGCATAGCTCCCAAAAAGGCAGCTACTGAGGCAGTTAGATGGACAGAGTAGGAAACAAGGAACTATCTTAAAAAATAGAGTTGTCTAAATTATTTCCAACGCTTTTACAGTTCCAGTTTTTCCAGGAAAATCATTTAAACAATTTAAGTTGCCATGCTGGTGTGCACCATTCTTGTTGTCATTCTTCTGGTAATGGAGATACTCAATGTCAAGGCTTTGGCTGTACAGGTTGGACCTCCATGATCTGGCACCCTCAGGACCTGACTGGTCCCAGATGAGGGATTTTTCTGGACCAGGGGAGGTCAAAAGCCTGTATAGAGCTACGCAGAGAGATGCCAGTGTTATGTAATGGAAAAGATCAATACATGACTTTGGATAGTCAGCGTGGACGACTGGTACTGGCTGGAGTTTCCATTTACTCAGGCCAAGTTCTCAGAAGCCCTCTGTCTCATGCCTACTAATAAATCTCCAGATGGGCTCACTGTGGAGTTGTACCACATGCTTTGGGAAATCCTCAGCATGGACCTTTCCATCATCTGGGGCAAGTCCATGAGGAGCAGGGTTCTTCCTGTCATTCAGGAGAGCCATGCTCTGCTTGCTATCAAATAAGGGGGATGTCCATAACCTTCAAAATTGGTATTCCATTTTGCTCATCAACATGGAATACATAGTTGCAGAAAAGGCCAGTTTGCTGTGGCAGGGGTGCATGCTGGTGGGGGTGGTCCTCTCTCAGGTATTTGGTCTATCCCAGGTTCTCTCAATGTAAGGTCTTGGTTGCCGTGAGACCTTCTGGTTCAAAGTCCCACTCAGTCCTGTGGACCAAAGTTTTGAATACTCTTCCTAGGAACATCCCAGGCTCCTTCAGAAGTTAATTAATGATTCCTCTTGGTGCTTTTAACCAGCTCATTTTACTTATCATATATACTCATCTTTTCAACGGAATCACCTCTCTTAATGCCATGCCCTATGGCCATGTTGTTTCTAATTTTTACCAAATTAATGCTTTAGGAAGAGGCTGCAGAGTTGTGTCAACTGAACATCTCCCCATATTTACTCCCTCTTCCATCATTTACTTCAGTCCCTTGTGTGATGTCCCACGAAAGTGTTGGGTTGCCCCGTCAGCTTATGCCCACTCAGGATGTTCTACGTGTGTTAATTGCTTCCAAGTGGATATCTGTGCTGATTCAAAGATCAGTATTGATCGTACATGCGGCATAGTGCCCGTCAGCTCCACCTCCATTGATGATCACATACAGATTCCGCTCCAAGAAAACTCTTCCATCTCAGGCAGGCCCAACCGTGTTTACCACATTCCTTCAACACTACCACAGTTAGAGTGTGCTGTCTCAGCAGTAGCCAGGTCTATGTCTTCTGCCTTCAGGCCCTGCGGATGCTCCTTTATGGCACAGGTAATCCAGCCGGGATGGAGAATATGGCACATGCCTTTCTTCACCACCTCTGAGGTATGATAACATAAGAACATAAGAACATAAGAATGGCCATACTGGGTCAGACCAAAGGTCCATCGAGCCCAGCATCCCATCTGCCGACGGTGGCCAATGCCAGGTGCCCCAGAGAAGGAGAACAGAAGACAATGATCAAGTGATTTATCTCCTGCCATCCATCTCCTGCCCTTGTTATGAAGGCTAGGGCACCATACTTTATCCCTGGCTAATAGCCATTTATGGACCTAACCTGCAAAAATTTATCAAGCTCTTTTTTAAACCCTAATAGAGTCCTGGCCTTCACAGCCTCCTCGGGCAAGGAGTTCCACAGGTTGACTGTGCGCTGTGTGAAGAAAAATTTCCTTTTATTAGTTTTGAACCTACTACCCATCAATTTCATTTGATGTCCCCTAGTTCTTGTATTATGGGAAAAGGTAAATAATTTTTCTATAATCACTTTCTCCACACCATTCATGATTTTATATACCTCTATCATATCGCCCCTCAATCGCCTTTTTTCCAAACTGAAAAGTCCCAGTCTCTCTAGCCTCTCCCCATATGGGACCCTTTCCAAGCCCCTAATCATCTTAGTCGCCCTTTTCTGAACCTTTTCTAATGCCAATATATCTTTTTTGAGGTGAGGAGACCACATCTGCACACAGTACTCGAGGTGTGGGCGTACCATAGTTTTATATAGGGGAAGTATGATATCTTTTGTCTTATTATCTATCCCTTTTTTAATAATTCCTAACATCCTATTTGCCTTACTAACTGCCGCTGCACACTGCGTGGATGTCTTCATAGAACTATCCACTATAACTCCAAGATCCCTTTCCTGATCTGTCGTAGCTAAATTTGACCCCATCATGTAGTACGTGTAATTTGGGTTATTTTTTCCAACATGCATTACCTTACACTTACCCACATTAAATTTCATTTGCCATTTTGCTGCCCAATCACTCAGTTTGCTGAGATCTTTTTGTAGTTCTTCACAATCCCTTTTGCTTTTGACTGTCCTGAACAACTTTGTGTCATCTGCAAACTTGGCCACCTCACTGCTTACCTCATTTTCTAGATCATTGATGAACAAGTTGAACAGGATTGGTCCCAGTACTGACCCCTGGGGAACACCACTAGTTACCCTCCTCCATTGTGAAAATTTACCATTTATTCCCACCCTTTGTTTTCTGTCTTTTAACCAATTCTTGATCCATGAAAGGACCTTTCCTCCTATCCCATGACCACCTAATTTACGTAAAAGCCTTTGGTGTGGGACCGTGTCAAAGGCTTTCTGGAAATCTAGGTATATTATATCCACTGGGTGCCCCTTGTCCGCATGTTTATTAACCCCTTCAAAGAATTCTAACAGATTAGTTAGACACGACTTCCCTCTGCAGAAACCATGCTGACTTTTGCCCAACAATTCGTGCTCTTCTATGTGCCTTGCAATTTTACTCTTTACTAGTGTTTCTACTAATTTGCCTGGTACTGATGTTAAACTTATCGGTCTATAATTGCCAGGATCTCCTCTAGAGCCTTTTTTAAATATTGGTGTTATATTGGCCATCTTCCAGTCATTTGGTACCAAAGTGGATTTAAAGGATAGGTTACAAACCACTGTTAATAACTCCGCAATTTCACATTTGAGTTCTTTCAGAACCCTTGGGTGAATGCCGTCTGGTCCCGGAGACTTGTTACTATTCAGCTTATCAATTAATTCCATAACCTCCTCTAATGTCACTTCAATCTGAGTGAGTTCCTCAGATTTGTCACCTAAAAAGGCTGGATATGGCAGGCAGGTCTTTTATCTTCATCTAAGGGGTCTTCCAGGAGAGTGTCTGGAGCTGCCAGTGTTCTACTAGGCCCTCCTCCAGACATGGAAGCTGTTCTCAGTGAGAACTGAGAGGGCATTCCTCTACTTGGAACTCCCAATGCACAATCCACATTTTCTTCTGCATGTGGTGGAGTCCCCCTTCTTATGCTGGAGGCTGACACTGGCAGAAACCACCAGAGACTTCCTAGACTACAACTTCGCAGAAGTGAGTGGATCCCTGATTGCGGGGTTGGCACCTCGGGCTCTCCACCCTTCAGACCCCCCTGAGCATCCTCTGGAAGGAGGGTGTAGCTTTATTGAGGTTCTGGATGTATCTTGTCACCCGCTTCCCTCTCCTGGCCAAAATATCCCCCTAAGTCACCAGGTGAATGTTGCTAGATAGGGTTGTGTTCTGCCACTATGGGGCCTACTTCAGTTTCTTCCTTGTCCCATGTATCTGGGCAGAGTTGCTCTGGGTGGTATCCACTGCCTCCATAAACAGTTTTGAGAAGTAGTCAGTGTTGTCTGGGGTCTCTAGCGTTAAACCTAGGACTGCACATTCCCAATGCTGTTATTTCTTAGTTTTCCCCCCAACTTCTGTTGAGCCCTGGGTCCAGTGGCTCCTCCCATGTGACTGGAGGAGGGGCCTCTAGATGCTGACTGCCTCCTAGAATTTCAGTATGGCCTCACCACATGCCAAAACTTCACTCTTCATGTCTCGTGGGTAATCTGCCATAGTTTCAAAACAATTTCTTTGAATTTACAGCAGTGTTTCTTAAACTTTTTAAGACCGAAGAACACCAAACAATAATTTTTTTATGAGGAATACCAAGGATTTTTTGTTGAGAAAAAAAAAAAGAAGAAGAAGGGGTCGGGGGGAAGTTATTGAGGAAAAAAAGGTTGCCTGCCCCTTTAAGGGCAGCCGTTTTGAACTCTTTTGTTCTCTGCGACACACCTCTGACTGCCTCTCAGAACACAGTTTAAGAAACACTGATTTACAGTAATCTAAAATTTGCTAGTTTGACATTTTATTGACTGTATCCAGAGCTTTACCCATCAACTTCGAAAATAAAGTGGGCACCTTCTGGTCATCAAGAAATTTAATAATCACACACAGCCTCTCGACAGTAGTGAAATATTCAGCAATATCACCTGCCTTCATTGCAGGACATGACTGTTCACGTTTCTCGATATTTGGAGAGGTGCTATTTCTGCTTTTAGAGCATGTCCACTTGGGGCTTCTACTCTACCTCTTTCTCCTCAGTTTCTTGCTGTTTTGTTTCCATACCCCTTCTGTGCTCAGACTTCTCTTTGGCAGCCTTTGCCTCTTATAGTTCCAAATATTTCCTATTTTTTTCTACTGCCTGCAGTCAGGAGAGCTACAGTATCTCCATTGTTTCAGTGATTATGGTTGCGAACCACCATCTACACAGCATTTATTTCAAAATAGAGCACTCTTCCTCCAGCTTCCCTTACTCCTCATACAATGAGGGTTACAGGAGTTGGAGTAAGAAGTCCTCCAGCTTGACAGTATTTCGATATTTCTTCAAAATAACTGCCTGTTGTGTAGACGTGGACTAAGTGATTTCAAAATAACAGTAGTTATTTTGAAATAATGCTGCTGTGTAGACGTGTCCTGAGAGATCTATACAATCGTGAATTACGTGGAAAATTTGAATTATGAGAAGTTATTTACTCCTTAAGTGACTTTCCACAAGATGTCAAGACACATTAGTATTAGAACTGAGTGGATCTTATGTTCATTTCATTTTCTTACTTTTATATCAGTGCTCCGATCATCTAATTGCTAAGTTATATGCCAAAGAAAATTAAAATTCTTGAGAGCCTAAGAAACTTCTGGAATCTCTGTGAAATTTGCCACCTCTACCATAAACTGAAAATGGTTCCCTTGCAGCAAGTGGTGTGGGAAGAGACATGGAAATGATCCAGTGAATGATGGGGAAGTAGATGAGAGAAGCAAGTGATAAGGGTGGAGCCTGGGTTGGGGGCAAATTAGGGGACTTGGCAGAAGAGGTGGGGAAAGGTACAGGGTTCAGGTGTCCAGTTACCAGGAATGAGAAAGATGACAACCCAATGACGTCTACATAGACCAATTCCCCAGCTTGTCATGTGAACACAGTAAGGACAGAAAAGGGTTTATTGTCTTTTGACTGTCCTGTAGGTGATACAGAGAAGGGGGCCCAGCACCATTTCACCAGCCAGTTCTGCACAGAACTGAGTCTTAGAGCCAGAGAAAACTTTAGGTCCCTTTATGAGTAAAGAGATGGAGCAGCCTGTCCTGGAACTGTTTGGTCCTTATGCCATAGATCATGGGGTGTAGCATGGGGGGCACCAGGAGATACATGTTGGCAAAGAGAATGTGGAAATGCAGGGCCACATTCTGTCCAAACCGGTGTGTGAGGAAGGAGAAGAGACCTGGGATGTACAAGGCTAAGATGACACAGAGGTGCGAGCTGCAGGTCCCAAAAGTCTTCAGCCGGGCTTCCTTTGTGGGGAGGCTGAAGATGGCCCTGAGGATCTGAATATAGGACACAGTGATAAGGAACACATCCAGACCAATCACGGAGAATGTCACAAAGAGGCCATAGTAACTACTGACACGGACATCAGCACAGGCCAGCTTCACCACCGCGATGTGCTCACAGTAAGAATGGGGGACAGTGTTGGTTCTACAATATGGCCACTGACGTGCCAGGAGGGGATATGGCAATACGAGTATAGCACCGCGCAGCACGATGGATAGGCCTATGTTGGCCACCGTGGGGTTTGTGAGGATGGTGGAATGTCTCAGGGGATGACAGATGGCCACGAAGCGATCGAAAGCCATGGCCACTAAAATCCCAGACTCCATCACTGAAAAGCAGTGAATGAAGTACATTTGTGTGAGGCAGGCACTGAAATCGATCTCTCTGGAACTGAACCAGAAGATGCTCAGCATTTTGGGCAGGATGGACGTAGACAGGACCAGATCATTGACAGCCAGCATGCAGAGGAAATAGTACATGGGCCCATGGAGGCTCGACTCCATCTTCACGATGACGAGGATAGTGAAGTTCCCTGAGATGGCTATGATGTAGATGATGCAGAACAAAATAGAGATCCAGACATGGGCCATCTCCAGGCCAGGAATGCCCAGCAGGATGAAGGTGGAGGGGTTGCTGAAGTCGGTTGTGTTGGAATCTGACATGGAGTAGAAAAGATGGTGTCCAACCCTGAGGGAGAATGGTGTAGCCTGCACGCACCTTACATTCCCTTTGACTTCTTTTATCTGAACATGATCTTGGGTGATGGTCACAGTACAAATGCCTGGAGAGAGAAACAATGTTCATATGAGAGATTACATGAATTACTGGAGAGTGTTCTCAGGGTGAAGCAGATGGGTCACTCCGCACACATTGAAAAATGACATTTTCTTTATTCAGAGAAATGTATTCTGAACCACTGACCTTCTAGTACCAATTCCATATTTATAGGTGTACACTGTGCCAAGAATTCCTACTTGTCATGGTGTGAGACACCTTCGGAGGCACCAGCAAGAGACATGGGCCTTGATACGATCTATGACTGTTGGTTAATGCAATTAAATCAGATTAGGGAGTCCATGTTATGGGGAGTTTCTCTTTCACACGGTTGTACAAAATGTGAATGCAAAGAGATTCAAACAATCAAACAAACCCAAACCCAAGACTTTGCCAGGATATGTGCTGGAAGAAACATCCTAACTAGAACCCAACTAAGGGAAAGGACCTGGGTGTCATGGATCGCTTCTAGCTGCTGTATGCACACTCCCCATGCAGCACAGGCCGCTCAGAGGGAACAGCCAGCATTTCAGCAACAGCGTCACCCAGAGGGAACAGCCAGCATTTCAGGCAACAGCGCTGCCCAGAGGGAACAGCCAGCATTTCAGCATTACAGACTCACAGGCACTGGGCTACTTTTCTTTAATAATTTGGGTGGTGGCACTGGAAGTTTTATTCCCAAAATGTAGGTTTTTAAGATTCTGGGGGGAAGTTTTATACCAAAACCTGGTAGATAAGGTTTTGGGGTAATTGCTGGCCCCCACTTACATAAGAACATAAGAATGGCCATACTGGGTCAGACCAAAGGTCCATCTAGCCCAGTATCCTGTCTGCCAGCAGTGGCCAGCACCAGGTGCCCCAGAGAGGGTGGACCGAAGACAATGATCAAGCCATTTGTCTCCTGCCATCCCTCTCCAGCCTCTGACAAGCAGAGGCCAAGGACACCATTTTATCCCCTGACTAATAGCCTTTTAGGGACCTAACCTCCATGAAATTATCTAGCTTCTCTTTAAACTCTATTATAGCCCTAGCCTTCAAAGCCTCCTCTGGCAAGGAGTTCCACAGGTTGACTGTAAGCTGTGTGAAGAAGAACTTTCTTTTATTAGTTTTAAACCTGCTACCCATTAATTTCATTTGGTGTCCTCTAGTACTTCTATTATGGGAACTAATAAATAACTTTTCTTTATCCGCCCTCTCCACACCACTCATGATTTTATATACCTCTATCATATCCCCCCTCAGTCTCCTCTTTTCTAAACTGAAAAGTCCCAGTCGCTTTAACCTCTCCTCATATGGGACCCGTTCCAAACCCCTAATCATTTTAGTTACCCTTTTCTGAACCCTTTCCAAGGCCAAAATATCTTTTTTGAGGTGAGGAGACCACATCTGTACACAGTATTCAAGATGCGGGCGTACCATAGTTTTATACAGGGGCAGTAAGATATTCTGGGTCTTATTTTTTATCCCTTTCTTAATAATTCCTAGCATCCTATTTGCCTTTTTGACTGCCGCTGCACACTGTGTGGAAGTTTTCAGAGAACTGTCCACAATAACTCCAAGATCTCTTTCCTGATTTGTCAGAGCCAAATTAGCCCCCATCATACTGTATGTATAGTTGGGGTTATTTTTCCCAATGTGCATTACTTTACACTTATCCACATTAAATTTCATTTGCCATTTTGTTGCCCAATCACTCAGTCTGGTGAGATCTTCTTGGAGTCCCTCACAGTTTGCTTCTGTCTTGACTATCCTAAACAGTTTGGTATCATCTGCAAACTTTACCACCTCACTGCTTACCCCTTTCTCCAGATCATTTATGAATAAGTTGAACAGGATTGGTCCTAGGACCGACCCTTGGGGGACACCACTAGTTACCCCTCTCCATTCTGAAAATTTACCATTTATTCCTACCCTTTGTTTCCTGTCTTTTAACCAGTTCTCAATCCAAGAAAGGACCTTCCCTTTTATCCCATGGCCATGTAATTTACACAAGAGCCTTTGGTGAGGGACCTTGTCAAAGGCTTTCTGAAAATCTAAGTATACTATATCTACTGGATCCCCCTTGTCCGCATGTTTGTTAACCCCTTCAAAGAACTCTAATAGATTAGTAAGACAGGATTTCCCTTTACAGAAACCATGTTGACTTTTGTCCAACAAATTATGTTCTTCTACATGCTTCACAATTTTATTCTTTACTATTGTTTCGACTAATTTGCCCGGTACTGAAGTTAGACTTACCGGTCTGTAATTGCCAGGATCGCCTCTAGAGCCCTTTTTAAATATTGGTGTCACATTAGCTACCTTCCAGTCATTAGGTACGGAAGCCGATTTAAGGGATAGGTTACAAACCACAGATAATAGTTCAGCAATTTCCCATTTGAGTTCTTTTAGAACCCTTGGATGAATGCCATCCGGTCCCGGAGATTTGTTAACATTAAGTTTTTCTATTTGTTCCAAAACCTCCTCTAATGACACTTCAATCTGGGACAGTTCCTCAGATTCATCACCCACAAGGGACGGTGCAGATTTGGGAATCTCCCCAACGTCCTCAGCCGTGAAGACTGAAGCAAAGAAATCATTTCGTTTCTCCGCAATGGCTTTATCGTCCTTGATTGCGCCTTTTATAGTTCGATCGTCTAGGGGACCCACAGGTTTTTTAGCAGGCTTCCAGCTTCTAATGTACTTAAAAAACATTTTGCTATTTCTTTTTGAGTTTTTGGCTAGCTGTTCCTCAAAATCTTTTTTTTGCTTTTCTTATTACATTTTTACACTTGATTTGACAGTGTTTATGTTCCTTTCGATTTATCTAAGTAGGATTGGACTTCCACTTCTTAAAAGATGCCTTTTTGTCCCTCACTGCTTCTTTTACATGGTGGTTAAGCCACGGTGACTCTTTTTTAGGTCTCTTGCTATGTTTTTTAATTTGGGGTGTACATTTAAGTTGGGCCTCTATTATGGTGTCTTTAAAAAGTTTCCATGCAGCTTGCAGGGATTTGGCTCTAGTCACTGTGCCTTTTAATTTCTGATTAACTAACCTCCTCATTTTTGTGTAATTCCCCTTTTTGAAATTAAATGCCAGAGTGCTGGACTGCTGAGGTGTTCTACCCACCACAGGAATGTTGAATTTTATTATATTATGGTCACTATTCCCAAGCGGTCCTGTAACGTTTATTTCCTGGACCTGATTCTGCGCTCCACTCAGGACTAAATCGAGAATTGCCTCTCCCCTTGTGGGTTCCTGCACCAGCTGCTCCAAGAAGCAGTCATTTAAGCCATTGAGAAATTTTATCTCTGCTTCTCTTCCTGAGGTGACATGTACCCAGTCAATATGGGGATAATTAAAATCCCCCATTATTATAGAGTTCTTTCTTTTGGTAGCCTCTCTAATCTCCCTCAGCATTTCAATGTCAGTATCACTGTCCTGGTCAGGTGGTCAGTAATATGTCCCTACTGCTAATTTCTTATTATTGGAGCATGGAATTACTATCCATAGCGATTCTATTGAACATGTTGATTCACTTAATATTTTTATTTCATTTGATTCTACATTATCTTTCACATACAGTGCCACTCCGCCACCCACCCGGCCTGCTCTATCCTTTCGATATATTTTATATCCCGGTATGATTGTGTCCCACAGATTTTCCTCATTCCATCAGGTTTCAGTGATGCCTATTATGTCAATCTCCTCATTTAATAAGAGGTACTCTAGTTCACCCATCTTATTAGTCAGACTCCTAGCATTTGTGTAGAAGCACTTTAAAAATTTGCCACTGCTTATTTGTCTGCCCTTCCCTGATGCATTGGATTCCTTTGTATGCGGTTGTTTGTCTGCTCTGGCCCATGGTTTGTCCTCTCCCCTCCTCTCTTTCTGACTACAGCTTAGAGAATCTCTATCAATGGATTCTCCTCTAAGAGAAGTCTCCCTCCGATTTACGTGCATCTCCGCACCAATCGGCTTTCCCCCATCTCTTAGTTTAAAAACTGCTCTACAGCCTTTTTAATGTTTAGTGCCAGCAGTCTGGTTCCACCCTGGTTTAGGTGGAGCCCATCCTTCCTGTATAGGCTTCCCCTCTCCCAAAAGTGTCCCCAGTTCCTAATAAATCCAAACCCTCACTCATTTATCATGCCAGAGTGGGGAAGGAGCCATGACAAGGTGTATGCTACATCCACTAAATCAAGCTCCAGAAGATCAACCACAGCAGCGTCAACCTTCTGTGTAGTGTAGACAGCCCCCCCCCCGCCCCCACAGTGTCTAGCAAGGATTAAGTATTATAAAGGCTATTTCCCAGATATCTACCAGAATGGGAAATGCAGGCTGATATATACAAACAGATTGAAAAGTCTGGGTCTGTTCAGAGAATAGAGAAAGAAGGTGGCATAAACCATGTTAAGTCCTCGCCTTCACCATATCCTCTGCAAGGAATTCCACAGGTTTAGGTATAGCATGTAAATCATGGCGGTGAAAGTATTCCTCTGTTCAGCACTGGCTAGGCCTCAGCTGTAGTATTGTGTCCAGAGTGGGTCACCAATGTATAGGAACGATGTAGAGTGACTGGAAAGGAACCAGAGGCCAGAGATCCCAAGGGAAGGAACACAAGCCATACGTGAAAAGCGGAAGGAAGTTGGTACATTTAGTTTTGAAAAGAGGACATCACCATACATGTTTAATTTGGGGGAAAAAGGTGGGTGTCATAAAAAGACAGAGAAAAGGGTTTTTTTCCTGGTTTTTTTTCCACATTGGGTAGGACAAAAAGCCAATGAGTTCAAACTACAGTCCAGCAGATTTAGATGAAAACTCAGGAAAAAAACTGCCTAATTGTAGGACAATGGAACAGCTGATTTGGGAGGCTATGGAAGCTCTTTTTCTGGAGGTTTTCCAAAGACACCTGGATAGTCACCTATCTGGGACGTGTAGGACACAACCAATCCTGCCTCTTGGCAGGGACTTAGAGTAGATGAGGCTTGTGCTGCTTTTTCACCTGGTGGCTCTATGAGTCTCTGATTTTCACCTGGTGGCTCTATGAATCTATGATGTTCAATTGTACTGTAGAATTGGCATCAGTCCCAGTCAATTTATGGGGCTTGATACAGGAATAACTTGGTGAAATGTAATTTCCTGTGTAATACAGGATGTCATACAGACTGGTTTAATGGTCCCTTCTGAGTTTGAACCCTACAATACAGACAGTTGAACCGGCATTTATATTTACTCTGACTCACAACAGGGAAACATTCAGTTACCCTGAAAATCAGAACATATAACGCTGAAACTAGAGAATTGTTTGTATCACTTCTGGTCACGGACATTATTGGACCAAAAAGCTTAGCTGAATGGGATCCACAAGTGGATTGGACATTGAGTGTGGTGCTGGGGAAACCACCCTTAGCTAAGGCAGTCTGACACCTTCAGTTAGAGAAGAGTGAGGGGGGATTTGATAGCATCCTTCAGCTACCTGAAGGGGGGTTCCAAAGAGGATGGAGAGAGGCTGTTCTCAGTGGTGGCAGATGACAGAACAAGGAGCAATGGTCACAAATTTCAGTGGGGGAGGTCTAAGTTGGCTATTAAGAACAACTATTTCCCTAGGTGGGTGCTGAAGCACTGGAATGGGTTACCTGCGGAGGTGGTGGAATCTCCATCCCTAAAAGTTTTTAAGTCCTGGCTTGACAAAGCCCTAGCTGGGATGGTCCTGCTTTCAGAAGGGGGTTAGATTCCATGATCTCCTGAGGTCTCTTCCACCCCTAGGACTGTATGATTTATTATGAGAAGACCTCATTTTCAATTGCTTATGTCTGCCTTGTGATGTTATATGGCTGTGCAGAGAGAAAAGGAAGGGGAACTCCTCAGCGAGAGATGAATACCTGTGAATTCTGAGATGGACGTGTCTTCCCTGGGAATCCCACTCAGGTAGCCGTGTCCTGCACCTCTCTCAGCCCAGCATCTTCAGAAGAATCCCGTGCTGCAAGCTGCCACTGGAATGTGCACGGTTTATGATATAGCTCTGTGTAATGCCAGCGGAGATTGCCCAGCCTCTAACACAGACGCGGCATCTGAATGTCAACAGGCTGGACACAAGCTGTCTGCCCCTCTGTGGTCTTTATCCATCTTTCAGAGTAAACAGCAATTAAGGGACCTTCCCAATGGGAAAGCTGAATGTTGGACTCTGTGCTGAGTCAGGGAGGAATTGGCCGCTCTGTGAGTTTCATGTACTTCAAAATGATAATTAATTTGGGAGAAAATGAGGGATAATGCTGAGGTCTCCTTAGGTTCTGATACCCTGTAAATACTCAGAATTGCTGGGGAGACAGACTGATCTGGAGAAACACACCCTTTGGACTGGGACTGTGTTTTATTGACAAGAAACCTAGCTAAGTGCCCTCTCACCTTAACGGATCTTGTGGTCATTGGGTGGTTCTCGTGCGGTCTGCTGTGACAACTAATGGCACAGAGCTGTAATAGAGTCCCAAGGGAACGCAAGCAGCCAAACATCCATCAACACCCGCACCCCCTTTAAGATTTCTAGTAATAGATTTGCAGTGGTCCCTCTCCCTCTGAGACAGTGGGAGGCCACTCTGCCTCCCCATGTCACTGAGGGTTGCCTGCAATTAAGGAATTAGTCAGGACACCTGCAGCCTATGGCTCTGGAAAGCAGTCCAGGCAGATTAGAGGGTAGTTAGTCTCTTTAGGTGGAACTTGAGGGCAGAGTCAGTTCTGAGTACTAGATCCTCTGTCAGGGCAGGAGGCAAAACATCTATGGCTTGGGCCTGTACTCTGGAGTATTGCATCCAGTTCTGGGCTCTCCACTATGGAAAGGATGTGGGCACATTGGAGAGGGTCCAGTGGAGGGCAACCAAAATGATTAGGGGGCTGGAGCACATGACCTACGAGGAGAGGCTGAGGGATTTGGGTTTGTTTAGTCTGCAGAAGAGAAGAGTGAGGGGGGATTTGATAGCAGCCTTCAACTCCCTGAAGGGTGGTTCCAAAGAGGATGGAGAGATCCTGGTCTCAGTGGTGACGGATGGCAGAACAATGAGCAATAGTCTCAAGTTGCATTGGTGGGAGCTCTGGGTTGGATATTAGGAAAAACGATTTCCCTAGGAAAGGGGGGAAGCACTGGGATGGGTTCCTTAGGGAGATGGTTTAATCTCCTTCCCTAGAGGTTAAGTCCCGGCTTGACAAAGCCCTTTCTGGGATGATTTAGTTGGGGTTGGTCCTGCTTTGGACAGGGGGCTGGACTTGATGACTCCTGAGGTCTCCTCCAGCCCTAAGATTCTCTGATTCTCTGATTCAGGGCTGAGCAGCAAAGAAACAATTAGTAGCCCCCAAGCCCTGAGCTAGAACAAGCCACAAATTACTCTAGTATCTGAGCCTCTAGCTATCATCTTTGGAAAATCATGGGAGACAGGAGAGATTCCAGAAGAATGGAAAAGGGCAAATATAGTGCCCATTTATAAAAAGGGAAATAAGAATAACCTAGGAAACTACAGACCAGTTAGTTTAACTTCTGTACCAGGGAAGATAATGGAGCAGGTAATTAAGGAAATCATCTGTAAACACCTGGAAGGTGGCAAGGTGATAGGGAACAGCCAGCATGGATTTGTAAACAACAAATCGTGTCACACCAATCTGATAGCTTTCTTTGATAGGATAACAAGTCTTGTGGATAAGGGAGAAGCGGTGGATGTGGTATACCTACACTTTAATAAGGCGTTTGATACGGTCTCACATGATATTCTTATCAATAAACTAGGCAAATACAACTTAGATGGGGCTATTATAAGGTGGGTGCATAACTGGCTGGATAACCGTACTCAGAGAGTAGTTATTAAAAGTTCACAATCCTGCTGGAAAGGTATAACAAGTGGGGTTCCGCAGGGGTCTGTTTTGGGACCGGCTTTCTTCAATATCTTCATCAACGATTTAGATATTGGCATAGAAAGTACGCTTATTAAGTTTGCAGATGATACCAAGCTGGGAGGGGTTGTGACTGCTCTGGAGGATAGGGTCATAATTCAAAATGATCTGGACAAATTGGAGAAATGGTCTGAGGTAAACAGGATGAAGATTAATAAAGACAAATGCAAAGTGCTCCACTTAGGAAGGAACAATCAGTTTCACACACACAGAATGGGAAGCGACTGTCTAGAAAGGAGTACGGCAGAAAGGGATCTAGGTGTTATAGTGGACCACAAGCTGAATATGAGTCAGCAGTGTGATGCTGTTGAAAAAAAAGCAAACCTGATTCTGGGATGCATTAACAGGTGTGTTGTGAGCAAGACATGAGAAGTCATTCTTCCGCTCTACTCTGCGCTAGTTAGGCCTCAGTTGGAGTATTGTGTCCAGTTCTGGGCACCGCATTTCAAGAAGGATGTGGAGAAATCGGAGAGGGTCCAGAGAAGAGCAACAAGAATGATTAAAGGTCTAGAGAACATGACCTATGAACGAAGGCTGAAAGAATTGGGTTTGTTTAGTTTAGAAAAGAGAAGATTGAGGGGGGACATGATTGCAGTTTTCAAGTATCTAAAAGGGTGTCATAAGGAGGAGGGAGAAAACTTGTTCATCTTGGCCTCTGAGGATAGAACAAGAAGGAATGGGCTTAAACTGCAACAAGGGAGGTTTAGGTTGGACATTAGGAAAAAGTTCCTACGTGTCAGGGTAGTCAAACACTGGAATAAATTGCCCAGGGAGGTTGTGGAATCTCCATCTGTGGAAATATTTAAGAGTAGGTTAGATAAATGTCTATCAGGGATGGTCTAGACAGTATTTGGTCCTGCCATGAGAGCAGAGGACTGGACTCGATGACCTCTGGAGGTCCCTTCCAGTCCTAGTATTCTATGATTCTATGATTAACTCTATGGCTCAAGCCCATTTTCTGGTCAGAAAAGTGAGGGAGTTGGACATCCTAGCTGTGGCAGCTGGCCGACATTTGCAGTCTCCTTGGCCTGGAGAGCAGAATGACACATTGGGGTGGAGTTGCAGGGATAGGGGGACGTGGGTCCTCCCGATTCCTCCACACACCAGCCAAGGGCCTTAAGAACGGTGGGGTTTCCCACTTCTCGGTCAGTGGGGAATCCAGCCAAAACATGCTGACAGGAGTTCTACATGATTTGTTGCAATTTTATAAGAGAGGTGAATGTGGGGATTCCAGGGTATTGTTTTGGGGTGCAGCCTATCACAGCAATATACGTATTGAAACAGAGCTCTGTGAGATCTAATTTTATATTTTTATGTAAGACATAAATAGTATAAGGGGGCTGCCATTAATCAAACTTTGTTCCCACCCCTGATGAGTCTAGCCCTACTCATCTGTCACCATAATGCCCAAACCTGAACAGAAGAATGGCCTTGCTGAGTCAGACCAAAGCATCCTGTCTTTCGACAGTGGACAGTGCCGGGTGCCCCAGAGGGAATGATCATAATGGGTAATCATCAAGTGACCCTTCTCCTGTCATTTGCAGCCTTTGACAAACAGAAGCTAGGGACACCATTTACCCATCCTGGGCAATAAGTGTTGATGGACCTAACCTCCATGAATTTATCTAGTTTATCTAGCTCTTTTCTGAACTCGGTTAAAGTCCTGGTCTTCACAAGGAGTTCCACAGGTTGACTGTGCGCTGTGTGAAGAAAAACTTCCTTTTATTCATTTTGAACCTGCTACCTATTACCCAGGTGTATTGCTTCCAAAGTCAAGACTGACACAGGACTGGAAGCAGTAGGTGTCATGTCACCCTACTAAGAGCTACTCCCATCAACCTCTACCAATTGGAGACAAGCTTCCAAGCTCATATAGACTTCCTCCCGTGGAGAATGGTGTGTGTATTTTATGTTTAGGTAGGGTTTGGGGATTTCCGATGTCCACAGAGCCCTGTGATCATGCCAAAGATAGCTGGTTGAAGAAGTGCCCCTGACATTTAGAAGGGAAGGTAGGTTGGGGTGAGAGTGGTCCTTAGATATCGGGGGATTTTGCTCCACAGTCTGGACCTAATAGCAGCCTTCAACTTCCTGAAGGGAGATCCCAAAGAGGATGGAGAAAGGCTGTTCTCAAGTTACAGTGGGGAGGTCTAAGTTGGATATTAGGAAAAACGATTTCACTAGGATGGTGGTGAAGCACTGGGATGGGTTTCCTAGGGAGGCGGTGGAATCTCCATCCCTAGAGGTTTTTAAGTTTCTGCTTGACAAAGTCCTGGCTGGGTTGATTTAGTTGGGATTGGTCCTGCCTTGGCCAGGGGGATGGACTTGATGACCTCCTGAGGTCTCTTCCAACTCTGGGATTTGGTGATTCTAAGTGCTAGGGGCTGAGGAAGGGTTCCAGGATTCATGTCAAGAACCCACAGGTCTGGAATTCACCAGAATAGCTACATGAAATGTTCCATTGTCAGAAACACCGAAGGCTTTACCTGGCAAAATTGGAACTAACAACGTACTGGGAATAGTTTAGAAAAAAAATCTGTTTCTTAGGTCTGTTCCTTGTCTCTTACTGTGTCCTATTATGTGTCCCAGTAGCTTCCTTGGTGGGGTGTGTGTGCGGGTTTTCCTCTGGGGTGCTCCATTTTTCCAAATCAGCAACTTCACTGCACTGCTAGGGTGTGTCTACATAGCACCCTTAGCTCAAAATAAGGTATGCAATTTGCACTATGCAAATTGCGTAGCTTATTCTGAGTTAATTTCTAAATAAAGTGCTATTCTGAAACATCCCTTGCTCCTCATGGAATGAGGGTTACAGGGATATCAGAATAAGCCACTCGTTATTTCAAAATCTATTTTGAAATAATGGTCTGCTTCAATAGATGCAGAATAGCTGTTTTGGGATGTTCCTGGTATCCTGAAATAGCTCTGCAGTGTACATGTAGCCTTAGGCAGAGCAGCTAACACCTATGAAGAAATGAATGGAGATATACCTATCTCTGAGAACTGTGTTGGTTTTTTTTAAATTAACACGGTGGTCTACACATGACGTAACACATAGAAAAATTTTGTTAGCTACGTAGAGGGAATTTTACTTATGTTAGATGCCCTAGGAAGAGTTTGTCCATACTAGCAACAAAGCTATGAGATGAAAATCAAATTCAGAATGAAACCCCTAATACTGGTACTTGTATCCCAATTGAGACCTGGCAGGTGTGTCAAACCAATCGATCGAACAAACAAACAAACAAACAATCAAACAAACAAACATTTAACGAGATGTAAAAATAGCCCCAAAAGAGGCCAAAAATGAATATAGTGTAAAATCAGCAATCACATGAATATATTATTTATTTCTAATTGCTTTTGATTCCTCTCATCAATGTGCACATTTTCAGTTAAAGGTACTCTTAGTCTTTAAGGGCTTGTCTATGCTATGGAGAAGATGGACATTGCCGCAGTCTACCTTCCAGGATTTGAATTAGCGGGTCTAGCGAACACTCGCTAATTCAAACTGAGAGGGCATTCCTGCTGGTGCCAGTAGTCCTGCTCCTCACGAGGAGGAAGGGAAGTTGAAGGGAAAGTGTGCTTCCATTAACACCCTGCTTTGTGGACAGTGCCAAAGCCCGATTTAAGATATTTCAACTCCAAGTACATATTAACGTCACTGGAGTTGCATCTCTTAAGTTGACCTTCCACTTTAGTGTAGACCAAGCCTAAAAGATTCTCTAGCTTCATCACAAGAAGAAGGCTTCTGCTACTGGCCATACAAATATGTAGTGACCAGTACAAACATTCTTTCATTGGGGAAACTCTTCATAGATTTTGTGTCATTCTATGTAAACTCACTGGATCGCTGTGTGTATGATACAGGAGGTCAGCATTGTATTTCCTTTCTTTGTATTTGACCAACTGGAGCTGGTGAAGTTCTCTGACAGCCAAAATGGTCAAACACACTGTTCACACAGGGTCTAATGGAAACCCACCTTACATCAGAAAGCTACAGTATGTTCTGGTGGCCCAGAAATCAGGAAAGGCCAAGTGACAAGGTGTGAGAAGGGAGTGGGTTGATGTGTGCTGCTGAAAGAGCTCAGATGATAGAGAAAGGGAACTTATAATGCTTGGTGATGGAGTGATATTATGTGTGAGGAGCCCCTCAGCCTCTGAACTACCACAATCCTGAGCTCAGCCCAACTGGGACAAAACACCCTTGTTTAACGAGGCGATAGCCCTTGCCCCTCTCACCACAGAAGTTAAAGTAGGTGGCCCCATGCAATCACCTTCTACCGGTGAATTTGCCCACTTTGTCACGAAGTTCTTTGTTTTGACCCCGTACACAATAGGGTTGAGCATAGGGGGGATGAGGAAATAGAGGTTGGCCAGGATGTGAACATGCAGAGCGATGCCCTGGCCGAATTGGTGTATCACACTGGAGACTAAGCCAGGAAGGTAAGACATCACCATCATGGAGAGGTGGGCTGTGCAGGTGCTGAGGGCTTTGTGGTGGGCTTCTCTGGAGGAAAGAATGAAGACAGCCCTGATGATCAGACTGTAGGACAGAGCAATGAGCATTAGGTCAAACCCATAGACGAGAAACATTATCACCAAGCCGTACATCCTATTCACTGTGTTGTCCCCACAGGAGATCTTTGCCACAGACATGTGGTCACTGTAAGTACTGGGGATAATTCGGTTATCACAGAATGGCAGCCTGTTCAGGAGCAGCGGCAGGGGCAGGGGCAGAATGCAGAAAACAGCTCTTGTCAAACCCACTAACCACAGCTTAGCTATCCGTGCGTTGCTGAGGATGGTGGTGTATCTCAGAGAGTTACATATGGCCACGTAGTGATCAAAGGCCATTGTCACAAGGATGGCCGAGTGCATCACAGTAGCAGCATGAAAGAAGAACGTCTGGGAGAAGCAGCCCCCCTTTATAATGTCTCTCAAATGGAACCAAAATACCCACATGGCCTTTGGAACCACACAGGTAGATGCTCCCATTTCTACAAGTGCCAGCATGCAGAGCAGCAGGTACATCGGTTTGTGCAGAGTCTGCTCTTTGCCTACCACAAAGAGAAGAGTGAAGTTTCCCAACAGACCAATCACACAGGACAGGACTATGGGGATGGAAATCCAGACATGAGCAGCTTCCAGGCCAGGGATGCCCAGTAGCATGAATGTTAAAGGTTCTGCGGGGGTGAGGTTGAAAGCCGCCATGAAATTGTTTTCATGAGACCTACACCCAGTATCCATGTTGTGTGATTTAAATAGTGGTGTTACTATATATTCTGTCTTTTGATCTATCTCTTTCTTAATGTGATCATACTTTCTAAGGCACTTTGCTATCATCACTTCACTCTTGATAGCCTAGCAGGAAATCAACTTCATAAATTCTTAGGGTCTGTCTACACTGCAACGCTATTTTGGGATACCAGAGTCTCCCAAAATTTCTATCCCATGTCTTCAAAGCAAGCCCGTTATTTCAGGCTCACTACTCCAAAGTCCCTGTAAACCTCATTCCACGAGGAGTAAGGAACGTTTCGGAATAGCGCTTTATTTCGAAATTTGACACTGTGTGGACAGCACCAAATGACGCAATAAGCTCTATCAAAATATCATCCAATTAGGATACACAATTTGCGTAGCTCAAATTGTGTATCTTATTTCGACTTACGGTGCAGTGTAGATGCACCCTTAGTGGCACTGTATGTCATATTCTTCATATTGGTATGATCATGATATAATTATGACATACATGATTCAGTGTGTACAATATATGCCTTGTTAACTGTTATTGGAATAACAGAGCTTGTTGAAAAATATCATGTCAATTGACCGGAACAGGCAGACCATGACTTTTCAGAGGCCAATGGAATTTGTGCTACAACTTCATGGGCCATGTGCAGCTGTATGCTGCTATGATCATCTGTTCCATATCATCTGGCAGCATCACCACCCATAGTGCCAATGGCAGGGCAGTGCACACAGAACAGACAACCAGGCTGAGCATTGGGAAGGTCCACTTTGCCCAGACAAACTGAGCCCCTATTAGCATCCAATTACTTCACTCCTTGGGGAGGCTCTCAAACTGTAGGTCTCCAGGGTCTAATTTCTGCTCATCCCACTGCTCACAGAGCTGAGGGAATTGTCTGTGAATCCAGACCCACCTGGTAGCCGGTAGGGACTGAACAGGGGAATCATAAAGGTGGCTGTTCAGCTTGCCAAGAGTCAGACATATGAGATTTACACGCTGAGTCTCTTATCTCTGCATTACTTTCACAGGAACTAGATTTGCTCTCTCTGCTCAGCTGAATTTTGGTGAGTTGCCTCTTTTTGCATTAACTAAACTCTGAGGAAGCGTTTCAGGGTTCAAGTCTACAGCCATCTGGGCAAGAATTCACCAGGACAGTGACTTGAAATGCTTACTATTGTCAGAAACACCCAGGGATTTACCAGGCAAAATTGTATCTACACATTTTCAAGTTTTCAAATTCAGGGATTTCACTGCACTGTTAGGGGATGTCTTCACAGCAGGGCTAAACTCAAAATAAGCTACACAGCTTGAGCTACACGAATTGCATAGCGTAAGTAGAAATAGCTTATTTTGACTTTTGGTGCTGTCTGCTGAATAGGTATTTTGAAACGGAGCATTCTTTCTCAGAGTTTACTTAATACTTGTACAATGAGGGTTACACTAGTTGGGGTAAGAAGTCCATGATTTCAAATTTATTTTGAAATAACCGGCTTGCTGCATAGACACATGCTACATTATTTCAGAATAACTGACTCTATTCCACAATAACACTGTTGGGTAGACATGGCCTCAGAAGTGCAGCTAAAGTCCCTGCATTGAGTATCTCTGTTACCAGAGGGTTCACAATGCTCTCAAATCTCCCTTTAGATGGTGCTTGGTCCTGCCGTGAGGGCAGGGGACTGGACTTGATGGCCTCTCGTGGTCCCTTCCAGTTCTCGTATCCTATGATTCAATGTTTAAAGGTTCCCTTTCATGGTGAGTGTCCCAGGTACAACAGAAGATGTCAGAATCCCTGCAAAGGATTGATGTGGAGTATCTCGCCCATTCTGCGGGTGTCACCCTACTGCCTAACACACAGAGATCGGCTTTGCCCTGGAATGTTGCTGGCACATGGGCTTTCCCAGGTGTTTATTTAGCTGTAACCATCTGACTGAAACTGTCTCCATATCCATGTAAATGTCCAAACCCTTCCTGATTCTTGCTTTGCTGACGCCTCCAGTCAATCTCTACCAGTCAGTATGTTGGAGCCTTTTCTCAGACCTCCTCTTATTCGTCTCCTTTAGCTCATCGCCTTTGCCTTTGCCTGAAGCCAGAGGTGACAATGGGGAGGGGCACAAAGGGGGAAGGACACGGGTCCAGGAGCCAGAGCTAGGTGAGAAGAGGATGGTCCAGAGCCTCCCTTCTTCCAGCCATGCTGCCTGCATTGTTCAGTGTGGCCGATGTTCTCTCCTGCCCTATGCAGCCTCCAGCTGTCCTGGGAGTCTTGAATGCTGTCTGGCACTATGCAGGGGCTGCTTTTTCTCCGGTAGCTATGTGCTGCACTGGGCAGCATCCCAGGGTGACAGCATGGCTGATGGGACAGTGCATTAGTGGATCCGCATGCCATGGGGCCTGGAGACAGGACAGCAGGAAGACCCCCGCATGGTAACCTTGGATGGGGAGAAGACGGGGATTGTGTGCAATTCCCAGACTCAGGGTGGGGCCGGACATGTCAATTGAGGGAGTCACATGATGGTTTTCTGTCCCTCCTCAATACTCCCCACTTCATGAATCCTTCCAGTTCTGCATTCTTCTGTGGGAGACGGACGCCCAGTCCCACAGAGAAGAGACCACAGGAGGAGGGACTGACTGATGCCATGGCATTGCCTTTTCTGTAGGATTCCCCATCCCACTCCTCCTGCCACTCAGTGTTGCTCAGTTTCTGTCCATCCTTTCGCTGAGAGCAGGGTATCCCAGAAGTGAGCCATGATGCCCGGGTCTCTGCCCTAAGTCCATAGAGTTAAATTAGAAACTTGTTAGGTGTTTGAAGAGCTCAAGCTTTTCTCTCCAATTGGCAAACACATTGCAGTTACTGACATAAAATTCATCTGCCATCAAGCTGCCCATTCGCCAGGCTTGGTTAGCATCCTGGGAGAACTTCTCTGGACTTTCCCATGACCTAAGCAAGCTGGTTGCATCTTTAATTGATGCCACCTCACTGCTCAGTCACCTTTTTAGACTGGTAATAATTATGAAATATTTACCGTGGGATTTTTGATGGTAATGTACTATAATAAATGCTTTGCTTCTCTTCCTGCATAGGCATTTCTGAGCCAGGCTGACGCAGTCACAATTCCATGGCGGCTTTCAACCTCACCCTCACAGAACCTTTAACATTCATGCTACTGGGCATCCCTGGCCTGGAAGCTGCTCATGTCTGGATTTCCATCCCCATATTCCTGTCCTATGTGATTGGTCTGTTGGGAAACTTCACTCTTCTTTTTGTGGTAGGCAAAGAGCAGACCCTGCACAAGCCAATGTACCTGCTGCTCTGCATGCTGGCACTCGTAGAAATGGGAGCGTCTACCTGTGTTGTTCCGAAGGCCATGTGGGTGTTTTGGTTCAATGTGAGAGACATTATAAAGGGGGGCTGCTTCTCCCAGACGTTCTTCTTTCATGCGGCTTCTGTGATGCACTCAGCCATCCTCGTGACAATGGCCTTTGATCGCTACGTGGCCATATGTAACCCTCTGAGATACTCCACCATCCTCAGCAATGCACGAATAGCTAAGCTGGGGTTAGTGGGTTTGACAAGAGCTGCTCTCTTCATTCTTCCTATGCCCCTGCTCCTGAACAGGCTGCCGTTCTGTGACAACCGAATTATCCCCAGCACCTACTGTGACCACATGTCTGTGGCAAAGATCTCCTGTGGGGACATCACAGTCAATAGGATGTATGGCTTGGTGATAACGTTTCTAGTCTATGGGTTTGACCTAATGCTTATTGCTCTGTCCTACAGTCTGATCATCAGGGCTGTCTTCATACTTTCCTCCAGAGAAGCCCACCAGAAAGCCCTCAACACCTGCACAGCTCACCTCTCTGTGATGCTCATGTCTTACCTTCCTGGCTTCATCTCCAGTGTGACACATCGATTCGACCAGGGTATCGCTCCATACATTCATGTCATCCTGGCCAACCTCTATTTCCTCATCCCCCCTATGCTCAACCCTCTTGTGTATGGGGTCAAAAACAAAGAACTTCGTGACAAAATGGGCAAATTCACTGGTAGAAGGTGATTACATGGGGCCACTGACTTTAAACCTGTGTGCTGAGTGGGGGAGGGGCTATCGCCTCGTTAAACAAGAGTGCTTTGTCCCAGCTGGGCTGAGCTCAGCATTGTGATAGTTCAGATCCTGAGGAGCTCCTCACACATAATATCACTCCATCACCAAGCAGTTGTAAGTTCCCTTTCTCTATCACCTGAGCTCTTTCAGCACCACCCATCAACCCTCTCCCTTACCACACCCTGTCACTAGGCCTTTCCATTATTTCTGGGCCACCAGAACAAACTGTAGCTTTCTGATGTAAGGCGGGTTCCCATTAGACCCTGTGTGAACAGCGTATTTGACCAGTTTGGCTATCAAGAGCTTCACCAGCTCCAGTTGGTCAAAGATAGAGATCAAATGACATGCTCCTGAATTAACTGAAGGTGAAAGGCATGGAAATAGCTTTGTGTTCCCAGGGTTTTGGCGTCAAAAGTGTTTGCCTTAGTCATGTTCAAAGTGGAGGCATATCTGACAGCTCAAACTCTTCCTCAGAAAAAGGTCGTACTATCCTGCACCAGCACTAGTACCATGGGACTTCTCCAATTAATGTGTGATTCCTTCTCCTCTCCCAGGCCCCAGACACCCTGGAGCTCACCTCACACGGCATCCCACATTTTATAAGGGAACAGACTGGGAATTTTCCTAATCTGTTGCCCTGAGGCCCTTTCAGTGGGGTGGTATTTTTGGTAGCTGTGCCCTACTAGGGTGATAACACAATGGTAAAAGAATCAAACAGCTGATATAGGTGGGTCTCCTCTTCAAGCTACAGTCCTTCCTCTGTGTTTGCATTACACTCATTTGAATGGGGTGGATCTAAGTGTGAGGGGTTGTCACCTTTGGATGCTTTGGGAACTGCTAGGCCTTCTAACCAACAAGTTGGGCTGGCCGTTAATCTACACCATTTTGCTGGTGAGTCAGCATCTCCAGGCCCGGTTATCACCCAGCACAGCAATTGGTGATGCCATGCACACCCAAAGCCTTACCAAAGCTACACAAGTGCAAACAACAGACATCACTACATTTGCCAGATGCCACCTCCCCAGTGAAGTGTAAACCCAACATGATACTGTCTTACACTGCTCAGGGATCTTTACAAAGAAGACTGGAAAGAGTCACAAAATGACACCACAAACCTGAGAGACCAGGCATCAAAATGACAAATAAAATTCTATCCTGAGGAATGTAAAGTACTGTGTATTAGAAAACATAATCTCAATTAATATATAAAAGGTTGGGTGTAAATTAACCTGTTCACTGAAGAAAGAGAGGTCATTATTATGGATAGTTCTCTGAAACATCTTTTCACTGTGCAGCTACAGGGGAAAAAACTGATAATGTTGAGAACCGTTAGTAAAAGGGCAATTAATGAGACAGAAATTATCATATGGCCTGTATGTAAATCCATGGTATTCACACATCTTGAATAGTGCATGCAGACCTGGTCCTCCATTTAAATAACTATATATTTAAATTGGAAACGGTACAAAGGAGGGGAACAGAAATGATTAATTAATAAGGCTGGGAAGTTACCGCTTTGGAAAGATATGATCAAGGGGGATAAAATAGAGGTCAATAAAACCATCCCTGCTGCGGAGAAGGCAAATATCACAATGTTCTTTATTTTTCTGATAACACAAGAACTTGAATGAAAAGCATTGGCAGCAGGAGTAAAAAAAGGAAAAGGAAGTGTTTCCATTGCATAACACACAGTGAACGTGAGATACTTCTTGCTAAGAACATAGTGGATGCTAAGACTATTGCTGCTATCTCTCCTCCATGATCTTCCTTAATTCTTTTTCAATTTAGCCAAGATGGGCAGGGATGCTGCAAAACCATGCTCTGAAGTCGGTTCCATATAAAAGACATACATCTAATCTGGTACCTGGCTTGGGAAAAAACAGAACAGCGGTATTGTCCGCAGATTCATCACCTGTTGTAAATTTCTGTTTCCTAGTCAGATGCTAGGTATATCCAGAACTTGGGGCTGTATCTCTGAACATCTTGGCTAACAGTCTTTGGTAGACCTCTCGTCCAGGAATTAATTCATCTTTTAGAGTCCCGTTGCATTTGGGCTTTCGTAAAATGTCCTGGCGGTAGGTTTCAGGGGTTGACGGTGTTGTGTGCAGTACTTCCTGTTCTTTCTTTCACACTAGACACCTCTTTATTTTCTTGAGAGCTCTCTGGTTCTTCGGTTATGTGAACGAATAAACAGGACTTATGTATTCCATTGTTTGAAACCATTCATGTGGGTGTTTCCCTTCTCTGTACTGGTTCCATTACTGATCTCTCTCTTTTCATATGAGGCAACCAGACCTACACCCACTATCCATGTTGTGTGATTTAAATAGTCTACACTGCACCACTATTTGAGGAAACCAGAGTCTCCCGAAATAGCTATCCCACGTCTTCAAAGCAAGCTCATGATTTCAGGCTCACTATTCCGACGTCCTTGTAAACTTCATTCCACGAGGGGTAAGGGACATTTCGGAATAGAAACTGCACGGGCCATGTGCAGCTGTATGCTGCTATGATCAACTGTCCCGTATCATGTGGCAGCATCCCCACCCTTAGTGCCAATGGCAGGGCAGTGCGCACAAAAAAGAAAGCCAAGCTGAGCATTGGGAAGGTCTCAGTTTGCCCTGAGTAGCTGAGCCCCTGATAGCATCAAATTACTTCACTCCTGGGGGAAATTCTGAAGCTCTAGGTCTCCAGGGTCTAATTTTTGCTCATCCCACCGCTCACAGAGCTGAGGGAATTGTCTGTAAATCCCAGCCCACCTGGGAGCCCGCAGGGACTGAACAGGGGATTGATAAAGGTTACGGTTCAGCTCACTGAGTGTCAGACCGCTGAGATTCACACGCTGAGTCTTTTATCTCAGCCTTAATATCATAAGAAGGAGATTTGCTCTCTTTGCTCAGCTGAATTCTGGTGAGTTGCCTCTTTCTGCATTAACTCTTAGTCCTAAGCTTTGAGGAGGCATTTCAGGGTTCAAGTCTAGAGCCATCTGGGCACCACATATTTTCTAATATTTACCAGCCTAAAAAGGGGACTGAACAGTGAGGTCGCATCCTCTAAAGATGCCACCAGATTGTTTAGGTCATGGTAAAATCCAGACAAGTTTTCGCAGGGTTCTAACCAAGCCTGGCAAATGGGCAGCATGATGGCCCATGAATTGTATGTCAGTAACTGCAGTGTGTCTGCAGATTGGAGAGAAAAGTTTGAGCTCTTCAAACACCTAACAAGTTTCTAATTTAACTGTATGGACTCAGGGCAGGGACCCAGGTGTGATGCCCTCTCCCCCCATGCTTTATGAAATGGTCTCATGGACATAAATGTACATAACTCAAATGTGCTTTGAGCAAATTACTTCATGCAACCCATCAATCTTCATGCCTTAATCCACTGGGTCTGTTTATCTTATTTTGGTGAGTGTGTCATTTTTGGATGGAAAATTGGACATCTGGAGTAGGGACTACTTAATGGGTTTTAAATGTGTGAATGAAAGTCATCAAGGGAGGCTTCAGTGTCTGGACAATAGCTTTTTGTCCTTAAGTCTTAGCAGTGGTTGGTAGGGACGGGTCAGGTGACTCCCCATGCAATAAGGGAATCTTTAAAAACAATAGGAAAGTAGGAGTCTTTTGTCTTTGGCTGGCCCACCCAGGGGAATGAACCAGAGACCCCAGAGGAAGTGGAATTTTCCCTGGTTTGATGGTGCAGCTGGAACAGAAACAGTTTTAGGGTGAGTCTGTAGTAAGTTTGTACTGAGGTTGCAGTGTTAGAATTAGCGTATTCTGCTACTTTTGATTTGTAACCTACTTTGCTCTGCCAGTTCTCACTTATAACCACCTAAATCCTACTGCTTGGCCTTAATAAAATCACTTTTACTTACTATCAAGCCCAGTGTAAACAATTATTACCTGGGGGAGCAACCAGTGTGAACATTCTCCCTTCCATTGCTAAAGGGGGTTACCCAAATAATTAATTGGGGGTTTTGATCCCATTTGGGGTGGGGTATCCCAGGAGGCTGGGCCCTAAACTGCACTCGCCTTGGACCTGAAGAAGTTCAGTGTCTGTGCTGCTTCTTGCAGGGGCAGGGATCTCAGCTCAGGGCCTTGGCTATGGGAGACCAATGGAGATGGCCCAGCAGAACTGGGAGGTGAGGGGCCCCAGAGAGCAGGAAGGTGAGTGGCAGTGGCTGTGTCAGCACCCCAGGAAGCCCCCCAACCCGCCCCTGGGGGTCATCTGTGACCTCACCCCGTCACACCAGGCATCGTGGCTCACCTCTAGGATACCCTGCCCTCAGCGAAAGCATGAAGAGAAACTGAGCAACACTGAGTAGCAGGAAGAGCGGGATGGGGAATCGTACAGAAAAGGCAATGCCATGGCATCCTCCTTCCTCCTGTGGACTCTTTGTTGTAGGACTGGGCACCCTCCCATGGAAGAATGTAGAACTGAGGGATTCATATAGTGGGGAGCATTGTGGAGGGACAGAAAAGGCCGGCAACAAAGTGTTAAGGCCGTCAAAGAGTTGAGACGGTCAGCAAAGCAAGAATCAGGAAGGGACTGGACATTTACATGGATAGAGACTGTTCCATTAAGATGGTTACAGCTAAATAAACACCTTGGAAAGCCCATACACCAGCAATATTATAGGGGAAAGCCAATCTCTGTGTGTTAGGCAGTTGGGTGACACCCATATAATGGTCAAGTTACTCCACATCCATCTATAGCAGGGATTCTGACATCTTCTGGTGCACCTGGGACACTCACCATGAAAGAGAGCATCCAACCATCAAATTACAAGAACTGGAAGGGACCTTGAGAGGTCGTCAAGTCCAGACCCCTGCCCTCATGGCAGGACCAAGCACCATCCAGACCATCCTTGATACATGTCTGTCTAACCTGCTCTTCAATATCTCCAGTGATGGAGATTCCACAACTTCCCTAGGCAACTTATCCCAGTGTCCAACCACCCTGACAGGTAGGAAGTTTTTACTAATATCCAACCTAAACCTCCTTTGTTGCAATTTAAATGCATTGCTTCTTGTCCTGTCATCAGAAGTTAATGAATATTTGTCTCTCTTCACCTTATAACACCCATTTAGGTATCTGAAAGCTGCTATCACATTCCCTTTCAGACTTCTCTTTTCCAAAGTAAACCCAGTTCCTTCAGTCTTCCCTCACTGGTCAGATTTTCTAGACCTTTCATCATTTTTATTGCTCTTCCCTTGAACCTCTCCAATTTGTCCACATCTTTCCTGAAATGTGGTGCCCAGAACTAGACACGATCCTCTAGTTGAGGCCTAATCAGGGCAGAGTAGATCAGAAGAATTATTTCTCGTGTGTTGCTTACCTCACACTTTAGACTCATATTTAGCTCGTCGTCCATTATTACCCCATGACATGTAAATGACTGACTAAATGGCCCATAAGTCTGATTCACTATTCAGTTCTTGTATTGCAAACCAGCCATGTTTCCACCATGGAAACTGACATATTCCTGCTGGACTATGACTCTGAGCACAACACAATGTTCAGGAAGGCACAAGAGTCTTGATATTTAAGACATGATTCTAGGATGCATTAACAGGTATGTTGAGAGCAAGACTTGGGAAGTCATTCTTCCGCTCTACTCTGTGTTGATTAGGCCTCAGTTGGAGTATTGTGTCCAGCTCTAGGTACCACATGACCTATGAGGGAAGATTGAAAGAATTGGGCTTGTTTAGTTTGGAAAAGAGAAGATTGAGAGGGGACATGATAGCGGTTTTCAGGAATCTAAAAGGGTGTCACAAGGAGGAGGGAGAAAAATTGTTCTTTCTGGCTTCTGAGGATAGAACAAGAAGCAGTGGGCTTAAATGGTAGCAAGGGAGGTTCAGGTTGCACATTAAGAAAAAGTTCCTAACTGTCAGGGTGGTTAAACACTGGAATAAGTTGCCTAGGGAGGTTGTGGAATCTCCATCTCTGGAGATATTTAAGAGTAGGTTAGATAAATGTCTATCAGGGATGGTCTAGCAGTACTAGGTCCTGCCATGAGGGCAGGGGACTGGACTCGATGACCTCTCAAGGTCCTTTCCAGTCCTAGTTTTCTATGATTCTATGCCTAGTTGCCTGTCCCTCTGTTATTTATCTTGTTTCTTTTGATAAGAGTCTTTCTTGCAAGTACCCACCTTTGCCTGAGACATCAGTTAGAGGTTTTAACCTGCACGTATAAGCAGATACAGGTGTCCACAACTCGACTGCTATCCATTTTCATATGGCATACCAGTGGGGTTTGCAGATCACACAAAGGAAATACTCATGTTTTCAGCCAAAGCGATCTCTGCTCTGTGGAATGAAGGTCCAGTCTTTGCCATGGATGACTAACAGAGCAGGGTAGCATATGGTGCCTGAACAACTTTGGTGTAACAGCTATGTTGCAGTAGCCCACTGTGTCAAGCAGCTGCTAATGTCTCCTGCACAATCCAATGTCTCCTGCACAAGCCAGCTGTATTTGTCTAGGCCCTTGTATTTCCCAGAGTTGTCCACTCTCACTATATAATGCGCCAACCACTCAGCTTGTGAGTTACTCCTGGGTAGCCATCCTTCGAGCACCATGCGATATGTAGGGGTGTAACAACAGAAGCTACGTTGGTGACATGGCACCACCAGGCAGGTGTGAAATTTCTCACTGGTGAGACACAATCACTCATGAAAAACTTCCTACCTGTCAGGGTGGTTAAACAATGGAATAAGTTGCCAAGGGAAGTTGTGGAATCTCCATTACTGGAGATATTCAAGAGCAGGTTGGACAGACACCTGTCAGGGATGATCTAGATGGTGCGTGGTCCTGCCGTGAGGGCAGGGGACTGGACTCGATGATCTCTTGAGGTCCCTTCCAGTTCTAGTGTTCTATGATTCTATGATCTGCCCTCTGGGCAAAGGAAGCAGGTGTGAATAGAGGCACTCCATCCCTTGCAGAGGAAGATCTGTGTAGAGTCTAGGATGGCCTGAAGGTTACGGGAGGCAGGGAGGACTCGGGAGAGAGGAGGGGACACTGGAAGCTAAAGTGCTGTTGGAATCAGTGCAGCCTGGGATGGAGAAGGAGAGCATGGACGGGGGTCTGAGCACTTGTGGAGATGGAAGCAACTGAGGCGTGAAGTGGGATGGGTTAGCGTGGGATGCCCCTTAGAAATGAGGGACCACTGAGCTCTCTGGGTTCCCTCTCTCAATATGCTGCTGGGACAAGTGGCAGGGCCACTACCCACCCTAATCTCCTCCAACGTCCACAAAGGCAGGGACACCCCCAACTACAGTTACACTGAGGGTCTCTAATCAGCCACTGCATGAATTATCAATAGAGAGGCCAGAGACAAGATATCCACCAGGTCCCTAGCCTAGGACCCCAGAGCAGGACCATCCTTCCCTGGTTCAAACTCCATCCCATATGATTTTGTTCCCTGCTTGCCCCATCTCTCAATGTGGGGAGGACAATGCACACTTGTGGTAACCGAGCTGTGATATTCCTCACCCCCCCTCTCACCCCAGACATTTCACAGGAAGGCATACTAGGTTTAGAGTACAATAAAAAAGTGTATTAACTACAACTAGGGCTTTTCAGGTTTCCATACATAGTGGCTGCGTCTAGACTGGCATGAATTTGCACAAATGCTTTTAACAGACGCTGTTAAATTTGCGCAGACGCTTTTCCGCAAAAGCACTTTTTGCGCAAAAACGTCCGTGGCCAATCTAGACACGCTTTTGCGCAAGAAAGCCCCGATCGCCATTTTAGCCATCGGGGCTTTTTTGCGCAAAACAAAACTGAGCTGTCTACACTGGCCCTTTTGTGCAAAAGGTTTTGCGCAAAAGGACTTTTGCCCGAACGGGAGCGTCAAAGTATTTGCGCAAGAAGCACTGATTTCTTACATTAGAACGTCAGTGCTCTTGCGCAAATTCAAGCGGCCAGTGTAGACAGCTGGCAAGTTTTTGCGCAAAAGCGGCTGCTTTTGTGGAAAAACTGGCCAGTCTAGACACAGCCAGTCTCTGTCCATCCCTTCTCCCAGTTCAGTCCTGTCTCAAGAACCACTGATGAGGTCACTCCTCCCTTATGTAGCATTAGCACAGGGTGGGACCTTTTTGTTTCAGAAAGTGGTTCCCCAGACCAGTGTGTGGGAAAAGTACAGACACCCCAAGATGAAAGGCAGAGTTATGTGTCCTGGTCTCATGCCCTTGTAGAGCCGTAACATTCACTACAGAAAGGCTGTCTGGAGAGGTCTGAGGAAGAGAGAGATAAGTTCAGCCCCAGACCTATTATTTTCCCATACTCCTCATTGCCCTGAATAGGCACTCTCTAAATGGAAAACATCTTGCTGAGTGGGCATGGCCCATGTGTACATACATTTGAATTACAGACAGATGCAGTAAAAACAGGATATGAAATAGCACAAGCCTGGTGTGAAGCCTGAGGCCTAGATAAACACAGCCAAAAGTTTGCTGTTATAAAGCAAAGTTGACCTGGGAGGAAGAGGCAGGCCGCTGCTCATAGCATCTGACAGGAACAGGGCTGATATTGCAGAGACACTCATACATTACGGGTACTTGGCACAAGTCGTAAACTCATCCCAGAAGGGTGGTAGCTCAACACCCCATTAGGAACCATCCTGATACTGACACTCCTCAGAGATAAGAGGAACCTACTGCTCAGGTTCAGGATGGGGTCAGGATGACATCACAAGGGCAGGGATGTTTGATTTGAACTACCATGTACAGCTGATGGGTGGTATCCAGGGATGTTAGAGGGGGCCCTTCTGATACATCAGGAGTCTTGTGCCACGTGTTGGTATCTGTGTAAGAAGACGTGTCTCTTAGGGGCTGTCCTTGTCCAGCCAAGGGGCCAGGTGAGAATCCCAAAACTGACAGTGCTCAAAAGGTCTAAAGGAAACCCCCCAGCTTCTGAGACACTCTCAGACCAGGTATGAAACTTTGAGATATTAAAACACGTGGACCCCAAATTGGCTCTTAGGGAAGCCAGCGTAAACTTGGAGTCACACTAAAGGGAGTAGATGAAAGCAGATTGTGGCCACTCTGTGACCAATTCTCTTGGTGAACCCCCTGGTAACAGAGATACTCAATGCGGGGGCTTTGGCTGTACTTTCTGAGACTGTCTACACACAGCAATATTGTTTCAGAACAACGCCAGTTATTCTGAAATAAGGTAGTGTGTGTCTATGCAGCAAGCCTGTTATTTCAAAATAAATTTGAAATAATGGCCTTCTTACTCCAACTCTTGTAACCCTCATTATATGAGGAGTAAGGGAATTTGAGAAAAGAGTGCTCTATTTCAAAATACCTGCTGGGTAGACAGTGCTAAAGTCAAAATAAGCTACTTCAACATAAGCTATGCAATTAGTGTAGCTCAAGTTGTGTCGTTTATTTTGTGTTTAGCCTGCTGTGTAGACATGCCTTAACAGTGCAGTGAAATCCCTGAATTTGGAATCTTCGGAATCTTCACCCCCCCCCCAAAAAAAAAGTAGTGCACAAAAAAGAGCGCTACTGAGACAAAGGGAAGGACACAGTAAGTAAAAAGAAAATAGCATAAGAGTTGCCATCCTGGGTCAGACCAATGATCCATTTAGCCCAGTATCTGGTCTGCCAACAGCGGCCAATACCAGATGCCCCCAGAGGGAGGGAACAGAACAGGTAATCCTTATGTGATCCCTCTCCTGTCACACATTTCCAGACAAAATGATCTAAAGACAAATAAGTGTGTAGATCCGATTTTGCCAGGTAAATCCCTGGGGGTATGTCTACAGTACCACCCTAGTTCGAGGGTGGCTAATGTAGGCATTCGAAGTTGCAAATGAAGCCTGGGATTTAAATATCCCGGGCTTCATTTGCATCTTCCTGGGCGCCGCCATTTTTAAAAATCCCCTAGTCCGAACTCCGTGCCTGCGGCTACACGCGGCACGGAGTAGGTAGTTCGAATTAGGTTCTCTAATTCAAACTACCGTTACTTCTCGTGGAACAAGGTGTACCGGTAGTTCGAATTAGAGAACCTAATTTGAACTACCTACTCCGTGCCGTGTGTGGCCGCAGGCACGGAGTTCGGACTAGGGGACTTTTAAAAATGGTGGCGCCCGGGAAGATGCAAATGAAGCCCGGGATATTTAAATCCTGGGCTTCATTTGCAACTTCGAATGCCTACGTTAGCCACCCTAGTTTGAACTAGGGTGGTAGTGTAGACATACCCTGGGTGTTTCTGACAATAATAAGCACTTTAAGTCATCGTGCTGATGAATTCTTGCCCAGATGACTCTAGACTTGAACCCTGAAACCCTTCCTCAGAGCTTAGGACTAAGAGTTAATGCAGAAAGAGGCAACTCACCGGAATTCAGCTGAGCAGCAAGAACACATTTCCTTCCTGCAACATGAAGGCAGAGATAAGAGTGAATCTCACAGCATGTGAATCTCACAGGTCTGACACTCGCTGTGCGGAACCGTCACGTTTATGAATCCCCTGTTCAGTCCCTGTGGGCTCCCAGGTGGGCCGGGATTCCCAGACAATCCCCACAGCTCTGTGAGTGGTGGGTTGAGCAGAAATTAGACCCTGGAGACCTACAGCTTGAGAGCCTCCCCGGGGAGTGAAGTAATTTGATACTAACAGGAACTCAGCTTGTCTGGGGAAACTGGACCTTCCCAATGCTCAGCCTGGCTGGCTGTTCTGTGGGCACTGTCTTGCCATCGGCACTACGCGTGGGGAGGCTGCCACACAATATGGGACCAAAAATCAATTTGGTGGATTGTAGCAGTGTATTGCTGCATACAGACCATGAAGTTGTAGCACAAATTCCATTGTCCTCTGAAAAGTCATGGTCTGCCTGTGCAGGTCAAATGACATGACCCTTTTCACCAAGCCCTGTTATTCCAATGACACTTAACAAGGCATATCTTGTCCAAAATGAATCATGTATGTCATAACTATATCATGATCATGCCAATATGAAGAATATGACATGCAGTACCACTAAGGGTGCGTCTACACTGCACCGTCACTCGAAATAAGTGACACAATTTGAGTTATGCAAATTGTGTATCCTAATTTGATGATATTTTGAAAAAACTTATTTTGTCATTTGGCGCTGTCTACACAGCACCAAATTTCAAACAAAAGTGCTATTCTGAAACATCCCTTACTCCTTGTAAAATAAAATTTATAGGGATTTTGAATTAGAGAGCGTGAAATAACAGGTTTGCTGTGAAAATGTGGGATACTCCAATATCCTGAAATAGAGATCAAATAAATGAAAATTGATCAAAAGGCAGAATGTATAATAATACCACTATTTAAATCACATCATATGGATAGTGGGTGTAGGTCTGGTTGCCTCATATGAAATGAGAGAGATCAGAAATGGAACCTGTACAGAGAAGGGCAACAACCACATGAATGGTTTCGAACACTGGATTACAGAAGTCCTGTTGATCCCTTCGCAAAACTGAAGAACCAGAGACCTCCCAAGGAAATCAAGAGGCCTCCAATATGAAAGAAAGAACAGGAAATGCTGCACACAACTCCGTCAACCTGTGAAACCAATTGTCAGGGAATTTTACGAAAGCCCGAATGCAGTGGGCCTCTACTACATCTAAATTAATTCATGGAGGAGAGATCTATCCAAGACTGTGAGCCAAGATATTCAGAGATACAGCGCCAAGTTCCGGGTCTACTTAGCATCTGACTAGGAAACAGACATTTACAACAGGTGAAGAATCTGTGGAGAGTACCACTGTTCTGTTCTTTCCCATGCCAGATTAGATGGATGTCTTTTATATATGTAACCCACACACCTAGTGTGGTTACCATGCAATGGCAATAGTTAAGATCAAGAGACTTCTACAGCATGGGCTGGGAGGCAGCTGGCTTTTAGCTCAGAGGGTAGAGGCTCCTATACTCAGCTCCAGAGATCCCAGATTCAAAGCCGCCTGGTAGTTACAAGTGGGGGGCTCGTTAGGTGGACCAAAGACAATGATCAAGTGATTTGTCTCATACCATCCTTCTTCAGCCTCTGACAAACAGAGGCCAGGGACACCATTTCTATCCCCTGGCTAATAGCCTTTTATGGACCTAACCTCCATGAAATTATCTAGCTTCTCTTTAAACTCGGTTATAGTCCTAGCCTTCACAGCCTCCTCTGGCAAGGAGTTCCACAGGTAGACTACGCGCTGTGTGAAGAAGAACTTTCTTTTATTAGTTTTAAACCTGCTACCCATTAACTTCATTTGGTGTCCTCCAGCTCTTCTATTATGGGAACTAATAAATAACTTTTCTTTATTCGCCCTCTCCACACCACTCATGATTTTATAGACCTCTATCATATCCCCCCTCAGTCTCTTCTTTTCTAAACTGAAAAGTCCCAGTCGCTTTAATCTCTCTTCATATGGGACCCGTTCCAAACCCCTTATCATTTTAGTTGCCCTTTTCTGAACCCTTTCCAAGGCCAAAATATCTTTTTTGAGGTGAGGAGACCACATCTGTACACAGTATTCAAGATGTGGGCGTACCATAGTTTTATACAGAGGCAGTAAGATATTCTGGGTCTTATTTTCTATCCCTTTCTTAATAATTCCTAACATCTTATTTGCCTTTTTGACTGCCGCTGCACACTGTGTGGAAGTTTTCAGAGAATTGTCCACGATAACTCCAAGATCTCTTTCCTGATTTGTCATAGACAAATTAGCCCCCATCATACTGTACATATAGTTGGGGTTATTTTTCCCAATGTGCATTACTTTACACTTATCTACATTAAATTTCATTTGCCATTTTGTTGCCTAGTCACTCAGTTTGGTGAGATCTTCTTGGAGTCCCTCACAGTCTGCTTCTGTCTTGACTATCCTAAACGGTTTGGTAACATCTGCAAACTTTACCACCTCACTGCTTACCCCTTTCTCCAGATCATTTATGAATAAGTTGAAAAGGATTGGTCCTAGGACCGACCCTTGGGGGACACCACTAGTTACCCCTCTCCATTCTGAAAATTTACCATTTCTTCCTACCCTTTGTTTCCTGTCTTTCAACCAGTTCTCAATCCATGAAAGGACCTTCCCTCTTTCCCATGACAATGTAATTTACACAAGAGCCTTTGGTGAGGGACCTTGTCAAAGGCTTTCTGAAAATCTAAGTATACTATATCTACTAGATCCCCCTTGTCCGCATGTTTGTTAACCCCTTCAAAGAACTCTAATAGATTAGTAAGACATGATTTCCCTTTTCAGAAACCATGTTGACTTTTGTCCAACAAATTATGCTCTTCTACGTGCCTCACAATTTTATTTTTTACTATTGTTTCGACTAATTTGCCCAGTACTGAAGTTAGACTTACCGGTCTGTAATTGCCAGGATCGCCTCTATAGCCCTTTTTAAATATTGGTGTCACATTAGCTACCTTCCAGTCATTAGGTACGGAAGCCGATTTAAAGGATAGGTTACAAACCACAGATAATAGTTCAGCAATTTCCCATTTGAGTTCTTTCAGAACCCTTGGATGAATGCCATCCCGTCCCGGAGATTTGTTAACATTAAGTTTTTCTATTTGTTCCAAAACCTCCTCTAATGACACTTCAATCCGGGACAGTTCCTCAGATTCATCACCCAGAACGGACGGTGCAGATTTGGGAATCTCCCCAACGTCCTCAGCCGTGAAGACTGAAGCAAAGAAATCATTTAGTTTCCCCGCAATGGCTTTATCGTCCTTGATTCCTCCTTTTATATCTCGATCGTCTAGGGGACCCACAGGTTTTTTAGCAGGCTTCCTGCTTCTAATGTACTTAGAAAACATTTTGTTATTTCTTTTTGAGTTTTTGGCTCGCTGTTCCTCAAAATCTTTTTTTGCTTTTCTTATTACATTTTTACACTTGATTTGACAGTGTTTATGTTCCTTTCTATTTATCTCATAGAGGAAGGAGAGAGGCTGTTCTCCATAGGGACAGATGGCAGAACAAGGAGCAATGGTCTCAAGTTACAGTGGGGGAGGTCTAGGTTGCGTATTAGGAAAAACTATTTCCCTAGGAGGGTGGGGAAGCACTGGGATGGGTTACCAAGGGAGGTGGTGGGATCTCCATCTGTAGAGGTTTTTAAGTCTCGGCTTAATAAAGCTCTGGCTGGGATGATTTAGTTGAAGTTGGTCCTGCTTTGGGCAGGGGGCTGGACTCGATGACCTCCTGAGGTCTCTTCCAGCCCTAGGATTCTATGATAATTTAGACCCCATCCTTTTATATATTAGTTGAGATTATGTTTTCTAATGTACATTACTTTACATTGCTCAAGCTGTGTAAATACCATGGCTTTATATACATGCAATATGATATTTTCTGTCTCATTAATTACCCTTTTCCTAACGGTTCTCAACATTATCAGTGTTTTCCCCTGTTGCTGCACACTGAGAAGATGTTTTCAGAGAATTTTCCATAAAGATCTCTTACTTCAGTGAACACAGCTAATTTAGACCCAACCTTCATCTGTCATTTTGTTGCCTGCTCTCTCAGTTTTATGGTTTAATTTGGCAAATGTACTGATGTCTGTTGTTTGCACTTGTGCAGTGTAGGTAGGGCCATGGGTGTGAGTGGTGCCACCAATTGTTGTGCTGGGTGATAACCCGGCCTGGAGATGCTGACTCACCAGCAAAATGATGTTGATTAAGAGTCAGCCCCTTGTCGGTTAGAAGGCCCAGTAGTTCCCAAAGGGTCCAGACTGCACCCAGGGGTGATAAGGCCTCACACTCAGACCCGCCCCTGCTCAAATGAGGCGTAATGCAAACACACAGGAGGGACTGTAGCCTGAAGAGGAGACCCACCTGTATCAGCTGTTTGATTCTTTTACTACTGTGTTATCACCCCAACAGGCACAACTACCGAAAACACCACCCTACTGAAAGGGCCTCAGGGCAACAGATGAGGGAAACTCCCAGTCTGTTCCCTCGTGTAACCCTTCTTCCAGGTAGTGTTGGCAGCAGCCAGGGCCGGGTTCAATATCTAGGGGTTCCTTTTCATCCATCCCTTAGAGAACTGGCCCCTACCCCGTAGCCTGGGAAATCCATACACCCCTGGGTGCCTCCAAGAGGCAAAGCTTCCCCACTTGCACGCACAGAGTCTGAGCATAGGAAAAAAAACTTTTAATGAAAGAGGGAGGGAAGTCACATGGCATTAACTTGAGAAAACACCACAGAGTTCATAACCGATCCACGAGTAAACGTCCCAGCTCAAATGGATTGAGCAATGTCCTTTTGCCTCTCAGGCCCACAGGTCCAGCAATGTAAGTGTCCCATTCACATGCCCAACCTTTCTCCGTTCCCCACTCACCGTTGCTGCCCTCGGTTAGGGCAGATAAAAGCTCTGAGGTGATTCAGAGCTCACCTCTCACCCTTGGAGGGGTGCGGATAGGAGGCATCTCACCCACTCTGTTAGCCACTTGCCGCTGCTCCTGCCAGCTGCCCTTCTGGACGCCTGCCACTATTCCTACCAGCCACCTGCTGGCCGCTTGCTCCTGCTAGCTGCTGCTTCCACAATGGGTCTGGCTCTGGGGCAAACCTAGTGATTTCAGCTCTTTGTCAGTTTCTCTGTGATTTCAGCCCTTGGCCACCACCTGGGCTGGCCAAAAGATTCCAGCCCCCACTGCAATAATATTCCAAAATATCAAAGAGACTCCTTACAGAGTCTGTTTAAGTCTATCCTTAGAACAGGGGGGTGAGGGGGGCAGAGAGACAGGTTGAACCAGTCTTACAGATCACGCCTGGAGGTCTGGTGTCATATTTCACAATTCCCAAATTTAGGGTTAACATGGTTTGTGACCCCCCACAACAGCCAAATTAGTCACAAATACATCACATTACATTCCAGCAATTGACCATCCATCAGATTTATCGCACTGGCTGAACTGGATTTACATAACCACACCCTGGATTCTTTCCCCATTCCAGCATGAAACTGTTTTTACATATCAACAGTTGGTTATCTTGCCGGGGTAAACAATGGAAGGAGCATAACCACACCTCAGATTTCTCCCCACTTTCAGCGGGCTGCTTTGGAAGCAGTGGTTCAGACCCTGCTTACACTTGTAAAATGTGGGCTGCCATGTGAGATGAACTCCAGGGCATGTGGGGCCTGGGAGAGGAGAAGGAATCACACAGTAATTGGAGTAGTCCCATGGTCCTAGTGCTGGTGCAGGATAGTACAACCTTTTTCTGCGGCAGGGTTTGAGCTGCCAGACATCCATCCATTTTGAACATGACAAAGGGACACTGGCAAACACTTTTGATGCCAGAATCCTGGGAGAACAAAGGTATTTCTACGCCCGTCAGCGAACTCAGGAGCATGTCATTTGACCTCCATCAGGAGGCAGTAAGTTTTTGAAGGCCAAAGAATTTGATACTACAACTGCATGGGCTGTATGCAGCAGGACGCTGATATGAACCACTGAACTGATTTGTGGTCTCATATCGTGTGGCAGCCTCCCCACCCACAGCGTCGATGGCAGGGCAGGGCATACCACAAGGAACGCTTGGCTGGTCATTCGTAAGATTCAGTTTGTCAGACAAGCTGAGTGCCTATTATTATCAAATGTCTTCACTCCTGGGGAAAGCTCTCCAGCTGTAGGTCTCCAGGGTTTAATTTCTGCTCATCCCACCGCTCACAGAGTGGCGGGATTTATCTGGGAATCCCGGCCCACCTGGGAGCCCGCAGGGACTGAACAGGGGAATCATAAAGGCAACTGTTCACCTCACTGAGTGTCAGACCTGTGAGATTCACACTCTGTGTCTCTTATCTCTGCCTCACTGCTGCAGGAAGGAGATTTCCTCTCTGCTAAGCGGGATTGTGGTAAGTTTTCTCCTTCTATGTTAACGGTAGTGCTCAGGGCTGAGGAAGGGCTCTAGGGTTCAAATCTAGAACCATCTGGGCAGGAATTCACCAGCACAGTGGTGTGAGCTGTTTAGTATTGTGAGAGAGACCCAGAGATTTAGCAGGTAAAACTGGAATGACAAATGTATTGGAAATAGCTTAGACAAAATTTTGTCATTCACATCAATTCCTTGTTTCTTCCTGTGTCCTTCTCTCTATCCCAGTAGCTTCCTTTTTTGTACAGCATGGTCATTCGGTGATGGTTTTGAATTCAGGGATTTTACTGCACCATTAGACTATTTCTAGATAGTGGTGCTATTCCAGGATACAAAAAGTATCCCAGAATAGCAAAACTGTGTCTTTAAATGTGCCTGTTATTTCCAAATATATTTGGAAATAACAGGTGTGCTATTCTGGCATCCCTGTAGCCCTCCTATCTATCTCATGGAACTGGAAGGGATGTGGGGAGGTCATTGAGTTGAGTCCAATCCCCTGCCCTCACAGCAAGACCAAGTACTATCCCTGACAGATTTGCCCTCGATTTCTAGGTGACCCCCTCAAGGACTGAGCTCACAATCCTGGGTTGAACAATCCAATGCTCAAGCCACTGAGATACCCCCCCCACACACACTATGACTGCTAAGAGACTTATCAGAAAAGCACTTCATTTCGAAATGACCTCTAAATAAGCTACGCAATTTGCTATGCCAATTATCGGGTGTCTGTTTTCCCAGAGGGTTTGCAACAAGGACTGGTCACACACTTGCTACCGTCTGCTCTCACATTCTGCCTTGAGTGTGTTGGCTCATATGTTTTGAAATCCCCCACTTTCCTACACAGTTTGAGAATGCCATAGAGACTGGAAGTCTCCTTCAGATGGTCTGAGAACCTTAATAGAACAGGGCCCTCTTGTAGCTAAACATTAAACACAAGATGAAATCTTGCTCCTTTTTCAGTTTTACCTAAATCCACAATTATGGATGAACTGAGCACTGAGAGGAGGGTTGCTGAAATCTCAGACTCACAGACTTAACTGATTGCCTCCCTTTCCAGATAAGTAATTATTATGAAAATATAGTAGCCCAATGTCTGTGAGTCTGTAACGCTGACGTACATGGCCCCACCCCCTGGCCGTGTACGTCAGCACCCCGCCCCCCTCCCTCGCGGTGGTCCGGCTGAGCAGGCAGAACTCAGCCAAGCACCACGGCGGAAGGGGAAGGGGAAAAGGGGTGGGGAGAGACGGAGGGGAGAGAGAGGCAGGAGGAGGAGGAGAAGAGAAAGGGAGAATGAGAGGCAGGAGGGGGAGAAGAGAAAGAAAGAGACGGAGAGAGAGGCAGAAGGCGAGAGAGGCAGGAGGCGGAGGAGAGCTGAGAGAGAGAGGGGGAAGAAGCAGGAGGAGAGAGAGAGAGACGGAGCGAGAGACTGGAGGCTCAGGAGAGAAGACCAACGTGGAGGAGAGACCTGAAAATCCCGTCTTATGACGGGCTAATTGGCTAGTTATGAAATAGTTACTGTACTATTGGTTATAAGGTGTGTAACCCTTGTGTTATGCTTATAAGAAGCACCTGGGATCTTTCTAGGGGAAAAGGTGATACTCCACATTTATTAAAAAAGCAAGAGTAAAGCAGCTAGCGTATGTCTACATAGATGTACACACTGGGCTCAGCTAGACTACGCGGAATGGTCGAAAGAGGATATGCAAATTCCATGGGAATTTGAATATCTTCTTCCAATCGCACTTTCAAAAACAGAGCTTTTGAAAATGAAAGTAGTTTAAATGCAGCTTTTTCCGTGAAACTGCCCCCCCCCTTCGTCAAAAAGCTGCGTAAACCTCATTTTTTGAGGAAGAGCTCTATCGGTCTGGACCGATGCTCCAGTCTTGGCAGGACAGGATCCCAAAATTGTGGCAAACAGGCCCTTTTTTATAGCCGTTTTCCTTCATTGGGATCAGTAGTGTTTTGCACTGTCGTGCTGTAATCCATTGCCAATGGGTTCAAAGGGTGCTTGTTTTCTTAAATTGTTCTTCTTGTATCACAGCTCTCTTGTCCCAATTGATAGGTGCTTGCCTTATCTTTTAGGGTCATCAATCTGTCCTTCATCCATGTCTCCCTAGGGGTATACAGCAATTTCCCAGAGGCTTTATGTCAGTCTTTAGCTCCTTCTTTCAACATCTGGTCCGGTGGCGGCCTTCACACTTATCCTCTAACACACATTCCTCATTCTGCACCCATACAAACAAAATTTACGTAGATGCTTCTGTAAAAAAAAAACAGATCTAATACACAAACACACAAAAATTCGAAAATAAAAAAAAGATAACAATGATAATGGTAAAAGAGTGGCAGTGGTAACAACAATTTTTTTTGGTTCATTCGGGCTTTAACATTAATAAAAGTTATTAATGAAAAGTCCCTGTGAGGACTTCTCTGGACTTGACCATAACTTATGCAATCTGGTGGCATATGAAAATAAAGCCACCTCACTGCTTACCCCCCTTTCTAGATTGGTAATTACTATAATATAGCGACCATACTATTTATTATAACATGTGTAACCCCATCCTTGTGCTTCGCTCCCTTCACAGGCAACTCAGATTTCTGAGCTGGATTGATGCATTCAAATATCATGGCAGCTTTCATCCTCATCCCCTCTGAACCTTTAACATTCATCCTACTGGGCATCCCTGGCCTGGAAGCTGCTCACATCTGGATTTCCATCCCCATATTCATGTTGTATATTATTGGCCTGTTGGGAAACTTTGCTGTTCTCTTTGTTGTAGGCCATGAGCAGACCTTGCACAAGCCGATGTATCTGCTGCTCTGCATGTTGGCGCTCACAGAAATCGGAACAACTACCTCCGTCATTCCAAAGACATTGTGCATATTGTGGTTCAATTGGAAAGGCATCACAATGGGTAGCTGCCTCTCCCAGATGTTTTTCTTTCAAGCGGGTTGTATGATGCACTCAGCCGTCCTCATGGCAATGGCCTTCGATCGTTATGTTGCCATATGTAACCCTCTGAGATACGCCACCATCCTCAGCAATGCATGGATAGCTAAGCTAGGCCTACTGGTTGTGATGAGAGCTGTTCTCTTTAATCTGCCTCTTCCCTTGCTCCTGTGGAGGCTGCCATTCTGTGCCAACCACATTATCCGCAACATGTACTGTGACCACATGTCTTTGGCAAAGTTGTCATGTAGGGACATCACAGTCAACAGCCTGTATGTCTTGCTGATGACATTCATAGTCAGTGGGTCTGATCTAATATTCATTACTCTCTCCTACAGTTTGATCATCAGAGCCATTCTCATGTCCTCCAGAAAAGCCCACCAGAAAGCCCTCAACACCTGCACAGCCCATGTCTCTGTGATGCTGATGTCTTATCCTCTGGCCTGTATCTCCAGTATAATACATCGGTTCAGTCAGGACATTGTTCCACATGTTCATATAATTTTGGCCAACCTCTATTTCCTCTTCCCTCCCTTGCTTAACCCCATTGTTTATGGGGTCAAAAACAAAGAGTTTTGTGACAAAGTTGGGAAATACACTGGTAGAAGGTGATTGCATGCAGTCACTAACTTTAATCCTCCATGTCAAGAGGGGAAGGGATATCACCTTTTAAACAAGGGCGCTCAGTCTGAGCTCAGCATTGTGGCAGTTCAGAGCCGGAGAAACTCCTCACATGTAGTACCTTATCACTCCATCACCATCCACCTCCAAATTCCCTCTCTTTGACCATCACCTGATCTCTTTCAGTGCCACCCGTCAGTGCACCCTCCCCCCACACTCTGTCACTTGGTCTTTCAGTGACTTCCAGAAGATGGTCAGCTTTCTCATGCAGGTGGGTTATCATATGTATAGTGATCTGGTGAGTTTAGATGAAATGACACAAAATTCGTAAAGCGTTCCACCAACAAACTGCACTGTTGGTGCACTATTCTGGTCACTGCAGGTATGTATGGCCAGCCGCAGAAGACCTTTTCTGATAAAGCCAGTGAAGATTAAATGTTCTCTGTCAGGGTATGTCTATGCGTGTCATGTAAGTCAAAATAAGCTACGCAATTTGAGCTCTGCAAATTGCATAGCTTATTTTGAGATAGTCTATTTCAAAATTTGGCGCTGTCTACACAGCACCAAATTTTGAAATAGACCACTATTCCGCCAAGTCCCTTAATCCTCATGGAACGAGGTTTACCGGGACATTGGACTAGCAAGCCTGTTATTTCGAATATATTTTGAAATAATGGAATTGTTGCTAAGATGCAGAAAATGCTATTTCAGGATACTAGACGTATCCCAAAATTGTGCTGCTCTCTACATGTACCCTTAGGCTACATCTAGACTGCAAGATTCTTTCGAAAGAAGCTTTTTCAAAAGATACTTTCAAAAAAGCCTCTTTCGAAAAAGAGCATCTAGACTACAATCAGTACTTTCGAAAAAGCAAGCTGCTTTTTCGAAAGAGAGAACCCAGGCAGTCTGGATGCTCTCTTTCAAAAAAGCACAGTTTTCATTACATAGCACCTTTTTTTGAAAGAGCACTTTCGAAAAAAGGAGTTCTTCCTCGTAAAATGAGGTTTTTCGCGATCGACAAAACCACCGCATTCTTTTGATTTTGACAGAACGCAGCGGCAGTCTAGACGCAGGTAAAGCTTTTTTTAAAAAAGGCCACATTTTTCAAAAAATCCCTGTACTCTAGACAGACCCTGAGGGTAAGGCTACACTAGCTCATTAGTTCGAGCTAGGTAGTCTAATGAGGGCAACCGGAGTTGCAAATGAAGCCCGGGATTTAAATATCCCGGGCTTCATTTGCATCTTCCCGGGTGCCGCCATTTTTAAATCCCCCTTAGTCCGAACTCCATGCCCGCGGCTACACGCGGCAGGGACTAGGTAGTTCTAATTAAAGATCCTAATTCAAACTACCGTTACCCCTCATTGCAGGTAGTTTTTTGAATTCCTCAACTTCACTGCATGTTAGATGGAGCAACCAAAGCTTCAGCAGAGAGGGTGTGTGTTACCAGGGGGTTCACAACAAACTTGAGTCACACACCAGCCACAATCTGCTCCCACATTCTGCCCTTAGTGCATTGCTCCAGATTGACACTGGTTTCCCATAGAGCAAAATTTGGAGCCCAGGTGTTTTAAAATCCCCAACCTTCACACCCAGGCTGAGAATGCCCCAGACATGGGGGTTTTAGTTTCTGGCTACCTCAGAGGAATGTGCTGTGTGCAGGAAAGAGTGGGGGCAGTCGTGCAGTATCCAGATCACAGTGGCATGGAATCCTGTAACCAGTGATTAGGGAAGGGGCAGTCAGCCTCATGCAAAGACCAAAGATGCACAATGAGGACAGGTGATGTCTCACACTGTAATGTAACATGGACCTCACAATAGCCAATTGTCTCTGACAGCATCTCCCCTCCAGACCATTCCTGTTCCCATGAGCAACCCCACTGCAGCCTCATAACAATGTGAGCAAATGACAGCACTGAAAAGCCACCTCAGGAAAGTCGGAGTTTCCAATGGACATAACAACTATCTAGGAAGGAGTACTACAGAAAGAGAGCTGGAGGTTATTGGAGACCACAAGCTAAATATGAGTCAAAAGTGTGACACTGTTGCAAAAGAAGCCAACAACCTTCTGGGATATATTTTTTTTAAAAGTGCAGTAAGCAAGACTCTACTGTGCAGTGATTAGGGCTGGGTCACTGTGTGCAGTTTTGGCACCTCATTTCACCTATGAGGGAAGATTGAAAGAACTGAGTTTGTTTAGTCTGGAAAAGAGGACTGAGGGGGACATGAAAACAGCTTTCACATACCTACAGAGTTGCTGTAAGTAGGAGGGACAAAATTATTCTACTCAATCTCTCATGAGAGGACCAAAAAACAAAAAAACAAAAAAAACAATTGGCTTAATTTTCAGAAAGAGAGGTTTGGGTTGGATATTAGGAAAAAGTTCCTATCTGTCAGAGATCTTAAGCAGGGGAACAAATTGTTTATCTTGATCTTAAAAATTGCCAAGGATGGAAATTCTACAACCTCCGTAGACAAACACAGGACACGGATGGTCCAGATGGTGCATGGTCCAGTCATGAGGGCAGGGTACGGAACTTGACCTCCAGAGTTTCCTTCCATTTCTATGATCCTATGACTCCCGTCCCACTCCTCCTGGATCTCAGTGTTCTCCTCAGATTCTCTCAGGGAATGCCCAGGAGCAGAGTTTCACAGAGCTGTGCCCCTGTCCTGAGCTTGTACAGTTAAACGAGGGCCTTGTTTTGTACTTGGGGAGTTTGAACTTCTCTTTCCAATGGGCAAACTGACATTGAAGTTCAACGGCTGCCATGCTGCCCTTTCTCCTGGCTTGCTTAGTTCCCCCACAGGAGTTCCCTGGACTTGACTTTGACCCAAATATTCTCAAGCCCTCTGTGAATGTTGCCACCTTATAACAACGGCTCAACCCCCTTTCTAGATTGGTAATAAAAATACATTGTTAATAAAATAAAATAGTCACTGTGCTTTGTGTGTTATACTGTGTAACCCCTTTGCTGGGCTTCTCTTCTTTCACAGGAACCTTCACCATTTCTAAGCCAAATAATGAGTTCATGGTATCATGGCGGCTTTCAACCTCACTCCCTCTGACCCTCCTACGTTCATCCTAACGGGCATCCCTGGCCTGGAAGATGCCCACGTCTGGTTTTCCATCCCGTTCGCTACTTGTTATGTTATCAACTTGGTGGAGAATTTCTCTGTTCTGTATGTTTTAAGAAAAGAGCAAGCCCTGCACAAGCCGATGTACCTGGTGCTCTGCATGCTGGCGCTCTCAGGCATAATCATGTCTACTTCCATCATGCCAAAGGCCCTCTGTATATTTTCGTTCACTTTGAAAGATATTACTTTGGGCGGCTGCCTCACCCAGGTTATCTTCCTTTCCACAGTTGCTATGACGCAGTCAGCCATCCTCGCGACAATGGCCTTTGATCACTTCATTGCCATTTGTAACCCTCTGAGATACACCATCATCCTCACCAATGCACGGACAGCTACACTAGGGCTAGAGGGGTTCTCTTGATGGTGCCCCTCCCTCCTGAGCAGAATGCCGTTCTGTGCCAACTGCATCATCCCTCACATGTACTGTGAGCCTGTAGCCGTGGCAAAGATTTTGTGTGGGGACCTCACAGGCTTCAGAATGTACGGCTTGGTGCTGGCAGTTGTAGTCACTGGGATAGACTGGATGCTCATTGCACTGTCCTACGGTCTGATCCTCAGGGCCATCTTCAAAATCTCCTCCAAAAACACCTACCTCAAAGCTCTCCACACCTGCATGGCCCACGTCTGTGTAATGCTGATGTATTATATTCCCAGCCTCTTCACCATTATGACACACCGGTTTGGTCAGGGCATCTCTCCTCTTCACATCATCTTGGCCAGCCTCCATCTCCTCATTCCCCCCATGCTCTACCCAATCATTTATGGGATCAAAACCAAAGAGCTTCGTGACAAGATGAGCAAATACTTCTGCAGAATGTGAGCGCCTGGGGCTCCGGAACTCTACCTCCTCACTCATCAAGAATGTTCTGATCCGGTTTGGCTGAAATTGTGGAAGTCCACAGTCTGAGCTGTTCCTCCTGTGATGGACCTCCCACCCCCTTCCGTACTTTATGAAATAGACGTGTGGACATAAATAGATATAACTCAAAGATGTTTGGGACAAATTGCCTCATGTAACCTATCAATCTTAATGTTATAATCCGCTGGGTCTGTATATCTTATTTTGGTGTGTGTATCATTCTTGTGTGTCAAGTCAGGCATATGGAGTATGGAATGCTTTATGGTTTTAAATGTTCAAAAGAAAGCCATCAAGGGTGTTTCCAATGCTGGGACACTTCAATTTCTGTAAACAGCTCTTTGTCCTTTAAGTCTTAGCAGCGGTTGGTCCCAGGAAGTCATGTGAGTTTTCCAACTGGTAGGGTCTGACCAGCTGTGATTTTCCATGTAAGAGTAGAATGTAGAAACAGAATTCCTGCCCAAAGTGGTTATCTATAAAACAATGGGAGGCTAGCTAGTCTTTGTCTTTGGCTGGCATGGCACTCCTGGGAGAATGAACCAAATGCCCGAGGGAGAGGGAAATTCTCTGGCTTGGATGCTTAGCTGGAATAAGAACAATTTTAAGGTGAGGTTTGTAATAAGTTTCTACTGAGGTTTTAGTGTTAGAATAAGGCTATGTCTAGATTGGCCAAATGTCGGAAAAGACTCTTCTGAAAAAACAAGAGGAAAAAGATATGCAAATTGCGGTTTGCAACTTGCCATTTGCATATCTTTTTCCAACCTTCCTCAATGTAGACATAGTTTTCTGTTATTTTAAATTTGTGACCTACTTTGCTCTGTGTACGGTAACAATTTCTGAGGCAGGCTATGATATTCTGTTAAGAACCCCTATCCCAAATCTCAAGTCTGGAACAAGCCTACAAACACATAGGTCAAAGGCACAGTTGCATGAGTAGAAGGGTACCCCCATCCCTGCTTAGCCCATTGGAGGAAGGTCATCTTAGAGATAACTACTCAGGCAATCACATTCCAGGGAGAGGCTCTGCAGGTGAGAGACAGAACATAGAACTATCACATTCAATGGTACTAAGAACAAATGTGCAATTGTCATGTATCCTCACTGCCTTCTGCTTTAATTCCCCAGGCACAACACCAATGGATCACATCCATGCAAAGATACCATCCTGACACATCACCATTTAATACATAATTGACAATTCATGTCTGCTTTGTTTAAGTACTTGTTAAACTATATGTATTAGAGATAAGGTATTCTGTAAGCTATGGGCGAAAAACACTATGTAACCTTTTAGATTATTGCTCTCATTTAGCCTCACGGTTAGCACCTATCCAGGGGTTCCAGGATCTACCCCCCCCCCATCTCTTCCCTCCATCCATCAGCATCCTATATAATCAGTTGTAACCTATAGTCTGGAAGTGTTCTTTGAGCCTAACAAGTGATGTGACACTCCACCAGTGCAGTGTGTAATAAACCCTCCTGCTTGCTTCATACACGGTGTCCAGACTCTGTTCTGACACTCTGCCTGTTTTTACTTGCACCCTATTACATCCTACTGCTTGTCCTTAAATAAAATCACTTTTATTTACTATCAAACCCCGTATAAATAATTGTTACCAGTGTGTGTATGTGGGAGGGGGGAAGTGTACATCCTCTTTGTGTTGTTAAAGGGGGCTTACCTGAATGATTCATGAGGGGTTCTGATCCCATTTGGGGAGTGGTATCCCAGGAATCTGGGCCCTAAACTGAACTTTCCTTGAACTGGAAGAGGTTGAGTGTCTGTGCTGCTCCACTGGGGTGAGGGGCGGTGATCTCAGCTCTGGGCTTTGGCTGGGGGAGACCAGGGAGCTGGCCCAGCAGGACCAAGTGGTGAGAAGCCCCAGAGAGCAGGAAGGCAAATGGCAGTGGCTTTGGCAGCACCCCAGGAAGCCCCCCTCAGGGGTCTTCTGTGACCTCACTCTGTCACACCTCCCATGTAACAGCTTATCACTCCATCGCCGAGCACTGCTTTCTCTTTTGCTGATTCCCCCTCTCTGACCATCAGTTGGCTTGTTTTAGTGTTATCCATCAGTGCCAACCCCACACACTGGCATTTGGCCTTTCTCTGACCCCCAGACCACCAGAAGACACTGCAGTTCTTAGTCCCTGTGAGAACAGGGTTCTTCATCAGTTTCTGTAATCCAGAGACTTGACGTAAACCAGCAATTTATTTCATCACTGCTATAGCCCTGCTCCAAGAACTTGGCCATTGGTGCACTCAGTTGGCTCCTTGAACAATTTGAAAATGCTTTCTTGCTTATATGGCACATTGTTACCAAATGTGGTGAACAGACATGCTCTTTCTGACGGGTCCGGTGTGCCTTCTAATGGAGGAGCCCAGTCCTGGCCTGTATGCAGCTCCATCTTTGAGCAATTCACCCTGAAAGGACACTCTCCACAGTGCCCCTAGTAGCCTCGGTGATGCACGTACGTACATCAAAGAGAGCGGAAAAGGCTTTCTTCTACCAGGATTCTGGGATTAGCAGTATTTCCAAGGATCTCTTGTGAGGGCCAAAGTTGATACATATCTGGCAGCTCACAACAGTTGTAACATTTCATCTGCTCTCGGTATCAGGGAACAATCACATTTCAGTGCTGGGTTGATCTTTCTTAAATTGATGCACAAACATAGTGGTGCTATCCTCCATCAGCACTAGTACCATGGGATGTCTCCATGCACTGTGCTCATCTTGCATGGTTGCCCAGACCCCATCAGGATGACACAATGAAAAGTGTGACCCACAGTGGAGACCAGAAGTGTGTAATAACCTCATATCGACATATTTTATTTTCGTTACGTCATACAGACACGTATGCACCCTACAAAGGTAGCTCTCAGTTGGGCTTTAGTGACTGGCGACATGGTACTTGGTCTTCGGCAATTAACATGTACCGAATGCCTTCCAACCCAGCACAGGAGTAGAAAACAGGCACAAGGAAAGCAAAGCATTTTTTTTTCTAGGGGCTAATACATGCCCTTATCTGGGTACATGTCATTGCATAACTCCCATAATGGAACAATGGGTTGTCATATATTTTCATTCTTCCAGCATTACGCATTTGCAGCATGAGGTATCTGAGATTCCCTACAGGCAAAGATGAAATATTACTAATTCTTATCTGAATTAGTTTCCCACAATGTTGTAAAAAGTAAACAGTCAATATTTACAGCTCCAAATTCTGTTATTTAATTATTCAAAATTTACACCAGGGCAACTCAGGTCAGAATTTGGCCTGGAGTGTGCACCTTGTATTAATTCTACTATCAGGATTCTATGGGTAGAATTTTGCTTTTTCAAAGAATGGTGCGATTTAACCCATTTCCTCTCCCTTTTGCTCCTACCATCCATCGTGCTTGGAGGTATGGGAGTTCCTTGAGTTAGTGTACGATGAATTTTATTTGACGTGGTCACATCCACAGAGCACTCATTAAAACTCCATGAATACTATTCCAGCAGGGGCTTAGTACCCTATAAAGCACAAGTTGAATTCTTCTGAGACTTTTAACAATCTAAATCATGTAACACAGAACCTGGACTTTTAATCAATGTGTACTACATGGATGAGAAGAGTGAGGAGGGATTTGATAGAACCCTCTAACTACGTGAAGGGGAGTTCCAAACAGGATGGAGAGAGGCTGTTCTTAGTGGTGGCAGATAGCGGAACAAGGAGCAATGGTCTCAAATTGCAGTGGGGGAGGTTTAGATTGGATATTAGGAAAAAACTATTTCCCTAGGGGTGTGGTGAAGCACTGGGATGGATTGCCTAGGGAGGTGGTGGACTCTCTATCCATAGACATATTTAAGTCCCGAAGTGACAAAGCCCTAGCTGGGATGATTTAGTTGGGGTTGGTCCTGCTTTGGGCAGGAGGATGGACTTGATGACCTCCTGAGGTCTCTTCCGATTCTGTGATTCTCTGGTCCAGGCAAGGGACGGCTAGCCTGGCTAGAACGGACTGACTGTGTAAACACACCCCAGCCGTCCAGCACAAGAACCCCCCAAAGTCGCATCAATCTTCACTGCAGAGTGAGTGGAGCAGCCCCCTGGTACTAGAGCAGGTGCAGGATGATCCAGCCTGTTTCTAAGAAATAGTTTGAGCTGCCAGACATGTACTCACTTTTGACATTGCCAAGGGACACTGGCAAATGCCTTTTATGCTCGAATCCTGGGAGAAGAAAGCCTTTTTCATGCCCCTTGGCTTTCCTCAATTCAGGACAAGGAAATTCAGCTTCCACAGGGCAGCAGTGACTTTTTGGAGGCCAATGGACTTGATACGACTGCATGGGCCGCATGCAGCAGTGCGTGGCTGTAATCCATTGAACTGATTTGTGGTCCTGTATCATGTGGCAGCCTCCCCACCCATAGTGTCGATGGCAGGGCAGTGCCCACAAAACAGACAGCCAGGCTGAGCATTGGGAAGGTCCAGTTTGCCCAGACAAGCCCACAATTACTTCACCCCTGTGGGACGCTCTCAAGCAGTAGGTCACGAGAATCTAATTTCTGCTCATCCTGCCGTTCCCAGAGCTGCGGGAATTGTCTGTGAATCCCGGCCCACCTGGGAGCCCCCAAAGACTGAACAGAGGAATTATAAAGGTGACTGTTCAACTTGCCGAGAGTCAGAGACGTGAGATTCACACGCTGTGTCTCTTATCTCCGTCTCACTGCTGCAGGAAGGAGATTTCCTCTCTCTGCTGAGCGGGATTGTGGTGAGTTGCCGCTTTCTGCATTAACATTAGTGCCTAGGAATTGGTAAAGGTTAAAAGGTTGAAATCTAGAACCATCTGGGCAGGAATTCACCAGCACAGTGACTTGAACTGCTTAGTTATTGTTTGTTTTTTTCAGACACACCAGGGATTTACCAGGTGAAATTGGAACTGCCAATGTATGAAAAATTGTTTAGACAAATATATGTCTTAAAATCAGTCCCTTGTTTCTAATTGCAGCCTACATTTTGTCTCAGTAACCTCCTCTTTTTGTGCACTATGTTTTTCGAATCCCTTCAACTTCACTGCAAGTTAGACAGAGCAGTGGGGGTCTGTGTTACCAGAGGGTTCACCACAAAAATGGGTCGCACGCTGGCCACAATCTGCTCTCACATTCTGCCCTCAGTGCATCGTTCCAAATTGACACTGGCTTCCCGGAGAGCAAAATTTGGAGCCCCGATGGTTTAAAATTCCCAACTTTCACACCTGGTCTGAGAAATGGGGATTTCAGTCAGACTCTGAGCACCTGAGCACACAGCACTCCCCAGTCCCCAAAATTTAAACACCGAGTATGACATCTGGGAGTCCTTCAAATTATTCTACATACACAGGGAGGAACTTCATTTCATGGCCTGATTCAAACCGCATTTCAAGAAGGATGTGGAGAAATTGGAGAGGGTCCAGAGAAGAGCAACGAGGATGATGAAGGGTCTAGAGAACATGACCTATGAAGGAAGGCTGAAGGAATTGGGTTTGTTTAGCTTAGAAAAGAGAAGATTGAGGGGGGACATGATAGCAGTTTTCAGGTATCTAAAACGGTGTCATAAGGAGGAGGGAGAAAACTTGTTCATCTTGGCCTCTGAGGATAGGACAAGAAGCAATGGGCTTAAACTGCAGCAAGGGAGGTTTAGGTTGGACATTAGGAAAACGTTCCTAACTGTCAGGGTGGTGAAACACTGGAATAAATTGCCCAGGGAGGTTGTGGAATCGCCATCTGTGGAGATATTTAAGAGTAGGTTAGATAAATGTCTATCAGGGATGGTCTAGACAGTACTTGGTCCTGCTATGAGGGCAGGGGACTGGACTCGATGACCTCTCGAGGTCCCTTCCAGTCCTAGTGTTCTATGATTCTATGAAACTGACCACGAGCCCCCAGTGACTTCAACTGGAGTCGTCCTGTGGCCATGAAGGGCGGGTGAGCTTGTTTCGATCTAAGAACAACTGACAGGAGAGTTACTGAAATCTCCAACTCACAGACTGAAAGGTTGGAAACAATCAGGATCTCAATTTGTTTCAGGGAATGACAGAGCTGTGCTTCTTCTGTGTCCCTGCCTTTCTGAGTCCAGAGAGGACAAAAAGCAGTAAAAAGAAAACCATGTTTCAGGTTCTAGCTTTGAGGAAGCCAGGTGCTCCCAGCAATGTCACTGGAATGCACTCTGGGGGGGGGGCAGAGGGGCAATATCCAGATCACAGTGGCACAGAGTCCTGAAACCAGGCTACTAGGGAAGGGGCTGCCAGACTCATGCACAGACCAAAGAGGCACAATGAGGACAGGAGGTGTCTCAGACGGTAATGTACCATGGACCATGCTGTAACTGATTGTCTCTGACACCATCTGCTCTCCAGACCATTTCTGCTCCCACGAACAACGTCACTGCAGCCTCAAGGCAACGTGATCACATGTCAGCACTGTAAAGCCTCTTCGGTAAACTGAGTTTCCAATGGGCAGAATGACTGTCTAGGAAGGAGCACCGCAGAATGGGAGCTGGGGGTTCTAGTAGACCACAAGTGAAATATGTGTCAACAGTGTGACACTGTTTCAAAAGAAGCCAACAACATTCTGGGATATATTTTTTAAAAAGTGCAGTAAGCAAGACTCTACTCTGCAGTAATTAAGCCTGGATTATTGCATCCTCTTTTGGCACCACATTTCAGGAAAACATCACCTATGAGGGATGAGGAGTCCTGTGGCACCTTATAGACTAATAGATGTATTGGAGCATAAGCTTTCGTGGGCAAAGACCCACTTTGTCAGATGCATGTAGTGGAAATTCCAGGGGCAGGTATAAATATACAGGCATGAAAAAAGAGTTCCAATCAAGGCTGGAGATAACAAGGTCAATTCAGTCAGGGAGGATGAGGCCCACTTCTAGCAGCTGATGTGGAGGTGTGAACACCAAGAGCAGAAACTGCTTTTGCATTTGGCTAGCCATTCACTGTCTTTGTTTAATCCTGAGACGATGGTGTCAAACTTTCAGATGAACTGTAGCTCAGCAAAAACCACAAATGGTCTGGTAGCACTTTATAGACTAACGAAACATGCAGATGGTGGGCTGTGCCCATGAAAGCTCTTGATACCATCTACATATTTCGTTAGTCTATAAAGTGCTACCAGACCATTTGTGGTTTTTTCTGTAACAGACTAACTCAGCTAACTCCTGAAGCTCCTGTAGCTCAGCAATTTCTCTTTGGAGTCTGTTCTTGAAGTTTTTTTGTTGCAGGATGGCTACTTTTAAATCTGCTACTGTGTGTCCAGGGAGATTGAAATGTTCTCCCACAGGTTTTTGTATATTGCCATTTCCATCCGTTTGCATTTGGAGAGAAAGATGATATCTGTCTGTACTTGTGCAAGTTTCTTTGTGAGGTTGATTGAGTTACACTCGATACGGGTAAATGCAGTGTCTTGCATGGTGTCAAGTATCAGAGGAGAAGCCGTGTTAGTCTGGAGCTGCAAAAGCGATGAGGAGTCCTGTGGCACCTTAGAGACTAACAAACACTGTGAATGGCTAGCCAAATACAAAAGCAGTTTCTTCTCTCTTGGGCTGCGTCTAGACTGGCATGATTTTGCGCAAATACTTTTAACGGAAAAGTTTTTCCATTAAAAGTATTTGCGCAAGAGAGCGTCTACAGTGGCATGTACTTTTGCGCAAAAGCATCCGTGCCAGTGTAAACGCTCTCTTGCGCAAGAAAGCGCCAATGGCCATTTCAGCCATCGGGCTTTCTTGCACAAGAAATTAACGTTGCTATCTACACTGGCCCTCTTGCGCAAGAATACTTGCCCAAGAGGGCTTATCCCTGAGTGGGAGCATCAGAGTATTTGTGCAAGAAGCACTGATCTTGTACAGTACAACGTCAGTGTTCTTGCGCAAATACTCATGGCCAGTGTAGACAGGTGGCAAGATTTTGCACAAAAGCAGGTGCTAGCAGGCTAGGCGCAGCCTTGGAGTTTGCACCTTCACATCAGCTGCTAGTAATGGGCCTTATCCTCCCTGACTGAATTGACCTCGTTATCTCCGGCCTTACTCTTGATTGGAACTCTTTTTTCATGCCTGTATATTTATACCTGCCCCTGGAATTTCCACTACATGCATCTGACAAAGCGGGTCTTTGCCCACGAAAGCTTATGCTCCAATACATTTGTTAGTCTATAAGGTGCCACAGGACTCCTCGTCGCTTTCGCAGATCCAGACTAACATGGCTACTCCTCCGATACTTATCACCTATGAGGGAGGATTGAAAGAACTGGGTTTGTTTAGTCTGGAAAAGAGGACTGAAGGAGACACAAAAACAGCTTTTAAATACCTAAAGGGTTGTTGGAAGTAGGAGGGAGAAAATTATTCTCCTTAATCTCTCATGACAGGAGCAAAAAAACCTGCCTTAATTTTCAGAAAGAGAGGTTTGGGTTGGATATTAGGAAAAAGTTCCTAGCCGTCAGAGTTCTTAAGCAGGGGAACAAATTGTTTATCTTCCTCTTAAAAATCACCAAGGATGGAAATTCTACAACCTCCCTAGACAAATGCAGATCACAGATGGTCCAGATGGTGCGTGGTCCAGTCATGAGGGCAGGGGATGGCATTTGACCTCCAGAGTTTCCTTCCAGTTCTATGATCCTATGACTCCCATCCCACTCCTCCTGGACCCCAGTGTTCTCCTCAGATTCTCTCAGGGTTTGCCCATGAGCAGAGTTTCACAAAGCTGTGGGCTGTGACACCCAGGGCCCTGTCCTGAATATGTATAGTTAAACTGGGGGCCTTGTTATGCACTTGAGGAATTCAAACGTTTCCCTCCAATGGGCCAACATGTTGCAGTGACTGACACTGCAGTTCAACGGCTGTCATGCTGTCCTTTCTCCTGGCTTGGTTGGTTCCCCTGGAGGAGTTCTCTGGACTTGACTTTGACCCGAATAATCTCAAGTCTTCTGAGAATGTTGCCACCTTATAACAACGGCTCAGCCCCTGTCTAGATAAGTAATAACTATACATGGGTAATAAATATAAAATAGTCACTGTGCGATGTGTTTTAAACTGCGTAACCCCTTTGCTGGACTTCTCTTCTTTCACAGGCACCTCGCCCATTTCTAAGCCAAATCAATGTTTTCAGAGTAAAATGGTGGCTTTCAACCTCACGCCTTCTGACCCTTCCACATTCATCCTAACGGGTATCCCTGGCCTGGAAGACGCCCACGTCTGGTTTTCCATCCCATTCGCTACTTGCTACATTATCAACCTATTGGGGAATTCCTCCGTTCTGTATGTGGTAGGCAAAGAGCAGACCCTGCACAAGCCGATGTACCTGCTGCTCTGCATGCTGGCACTCACAGGCATAATCTTGTCTACCTCCATCACGCCAAAGGCCCTGTGTATATTTTGGTTCAGTCTGAAAGACATTACTGTGGGCGGCTGCCTCACCCAGGTTATCTTCCTTTCTGCAGTTTCAATTACGCAGTCAGCCATCCTTGTGGCAATGGCCTTTGATCGCTACGTGGCCATATGTAACCCTCTGAGATACACCATCATCCTCACCAATGCACGGACAGCTACTCTAGGGCTAGTGGGTTTGATAAGAGGGGTCCTCTTGATGGTGCCCCTCTCCTTGCTCCTGAGCAGGCTGCCATTCTGTGCCAACCGTATTCTCTCTCACACGTACTGTGAGCCTGTAGCCGTGGCAAAGATTTCCTGTGGGGACCTCACAGGCTTCAGAATGTACGGCTTGGTGATTGCACTTTTAGTCACTGGGATAGACTTGATGCTAATTGCTCTGTCCTACGGTCTGATCCTCAGGGCCATCTTCAAAATCTCCTCCAAAAACACCCACCTCAAAGCTCTCCACACCTGCACGGCCCACGTCTGTGTGATGCTGACGTATTATATTCCCAGCCTCTTCACCATTATGACACACCGGTTTGGTCAGGGCATCTCTCCTCTTCTTCACATCATTTTGGCCAACCTCCATCTCCTCATGCCCCCCATGCTCAACCCGATCATTTATGGGATCAAAACCAAAGAGCTTCGTGACAAGATGAGCAAATACTTCTGCAGAATGTGAGTGCATGTGGCCTGGGAACTCTACCTCCCCACTAATCAAGATTGCTCTGATCCAGTTTGGCTGAAATTGTGGAAGTCCACAGTCTGAGCTGTTCCTCCTGTGATGGACCCCCCCCTCCCTCCGCCCCTCCACGGTTTATGAAATAGACGTATGGACATAAATAGACATAACTCAAAGATGCTTGGGACAAATTGCCTCGTGTAAGCTATCAATCTTAATGTTATAAAATGCTAGGTCTGTATATCTTATTTTGGTGTGTATATCATTCTTGTGTGTCAAGTTAGACATACGGAGTATGGAATGGTTTATGGTTTTAAATGTGCAAACAAAAGCCATCAAGACTATGTCTGCACTCATGGCTTCTTGCGCAATAACAGCCATTCTTCTGCAGAGCGTCCACACTGCCCGCCCACTCTTGTGCAAGAAAATTTACAGTAAGGTGTGGTAAGAGAGAGCTTCTTGCGCAAGAGCTATGCTCTGTTCTAACAGGTGTAAGCTCTCTTGCGCAAGAGGGCAGAGTGGACGTGTGGCAGGGGTTTCTTGCGCAAGAAAGCTCTATGGCTAGAATGGTCATCAGAGCTTTCTTGCGCAAGAGAACATCCACACCACCATAGATGCTCGTGCGCAAAAGCACATCTCACACACGGCAGTGTGGATGTGTTCTTGTGCAAGAACCTGCCAGTGTAGACATAGCCCAAGGGTGTTTCCAATGCTGGGACACCTCAATTTCTGGGTAATTATCTATAAACAGTTCTTTGTCCTTTAAGTCTTAGCAGCAGTTAGTCCTAGGAAGTCACATGACTTTCCCTACTGGTAGGGTCTGACCAGCTGTGATTTTCCACGTAAGAGTGGAGTGTAGAAACAGAATTCCCGCTGAAAGTGGTAATCTATAAAACAATGGGACGCTAGCAGGTCTTTTTCTTTGGCTGGAATGGCACTCCTGGGAGAATGAACCAAAGGCCCCAAGGAGAGCGAACTTCCCTGGATTGGAGGCTTAGCTGGAATAAGAACAATTTTAGAGTTAGTTTGTAATATGTTTGCACTGAGGTTTTAGTGTCAGGATAAGTGTTTTCTATTAGTTAAAATTTGTGACCTACTTTACTCTCTTTGCTTACTTGCACCCTCCTAAATCCTACTGCTTGTCCTTAATATAATTACTTTTATTTACTATGAAGCCCAGTGTAAATAATTATTACCGGGGGCACAGGAGCAATCATTGTGAACATCCTCCTTTCATTGTTAAAGGGGGCTTACCGGAATGATTCATTTGGGGTTCTGATCCCATTTGGCATCCCAGAAAACTGAGATATAAATTGCACTTTCCTTGAACCTGAAGACTTCCAGTGTCTGTACTGCTCTGCTGGGGTAGGGGGAAGGGCAGTGACCTCAGCTCAGGGCCTTGGCTGGAGGAGACCAGGGAGCTGGCCCAGCAGGACCGAGTGGTGAGAAGCCCCAGAGAGCAGGAAGGCAAGTGGCAGTGGCTTTGGCAGCCCCCCGGAAAGCTCCCCCACCCCCTCCGCCAATGGGTCTTCTGTGACCTCACTCTGTCACACCTCCCACGTAACAGCTTATCACTCCATCGCCAAGCACTTTTTCTCCTTTACTGATTCCCTCTCTCTGACCGTCAGTTGGCTTCTTTTAGTGTTATCCATCAGTGCCAACCCCGCACACCCTGGCATTCAGCCTTTCCCTGACCCCCAGATCACCAGAAGATACTGCAGGTTCTTAGTCCCTGTGAGAACAGGGTTCTTCGTCAGTTTCTGTAATCCAGAGACTTGACTTAAGCCAGCAATTTATTTCATCACTGCTACACCCCTGCTCCAAGAACTTGGCCATTGGTGCACTCAGTTGGCTCCTTGAACAATTTGAAAATGCTTTCTTGCTTATATGGCACATTGTTACCAAATGTGGTGAACAGACGTGCTCTTTCTGACGGGTCCGGTGTGCCTTCTAATGGAGGAGCCCAGTCCTGGCCTGTATGCAGCTCCATCTTTGAGCAATTCACCCTGAATAGACACTCTCTGCAGTGCCCCCAGTAGCCTCGGTGATGCACGTACACAAGCTGAAGAGAATGGAAAAGGCTTTCTTCTACACAGATTCTGGGATTAGCAGTATTTCCAAGGATCTCTTTTGAGGTCCAATGTTGATACATATCTGGCAGCTCACAACAGTTGTAACATTTCATCTGCTCTCAGATCATTGGGGAACGATCATATTTCAGTCCTGGGTTGATCTTTCTTAAATTGATGCACAAACATAGTGGAGTTGTCCTACATCAGCACTAGTACCATGGGACAGCTCCATGCACTGTGAGATTCTTTCAGTGCTCCCAGAGTTCATCTCCCATGGTTGCACAGACCCTATCAGGCTGACACAATGAAAAGTGTGATTCATAGTGGAGACCAGTAGTGTGTAATAACTTCATATCAATGTATTTTATTTCCGTTACGTCATACAGACACGTATGCACCCTACAAAAGTAGCTCTTAATTGGGCATCAATGAATGGTGATGGTGGCACTTGGTCTCCAGAAAACGCATGCACCGAATGTCTCCCAACCCAGCACAGGAGTAGAAAACAGGCACAGGGGAAGCAAAGCAATTTTTTTCCCTAGGAGCTAATACATGCCCTCATTCAGATACATTTCATTGCCCAACTCCCATAATGGAACAATCGGCTGATGTATATTTTCATTCTTTCAGCATTGCACATTTGCAGCATGAGGTATCTGAGATTCCTTACACCCAAGGAACCCAAAGAAATGAACCCATCTTGCAAGGCAGCTTGTTTGCAGCCCAAAGCCCTGAACCAAGTTTCTGACTGGGTTTAAAAGTTTCCCTTCGGAAGTGATTGTAGAGATCTTCCAAGCAGGTAGTTAGATGTTCAGTTACAGCTAATCTGACCTTTCACTGCACAATCTCATCCTACTATGGCAATAGAAGTGTAACCCTTCTGCCAGGTAGCATTGGCAGCAGCCAGGGCTGGGTTCAATATCTAGGGGTTTGTTTTCATCCATTTCACATAAAACTGGCTCGAGCCCCCACCCAACAGCCTCAGAAATTCACAAAGCTCGGGTTGCCTCTGAGAGGCAAAGCTTTCCCACTCGCAAGCATAGAGTCTGAGTATAAAAAAACTTTTAATGAAGAGGGAGAGAAGTAACATGGCATTAGTTTGGGAAAATAACACAAACTTAGTCCCTAACCAAACCACGAGTAAATGTCTCAGCTCAAATGGATTGAGCAATGTCCTTTGCCTCTCAGGCTCACAAGTCCAGCAATGTAAGTGTCCCATTCACACTCCCAAACTTTTTCTGTACCCCATTCTCAGTTGCTGCCCTTGGTCAGGGCAGATCAGAGCTCCGAGGTGATTTTCAGAGCTCACCTCCCACCCTTGGGGGTGGGGTGTGGATAGCAGGCTTCTCACTCACTCTGTTGGCCACTCATCACTGCTCCCACCAGCTGCCCTGATGACCACCTCCTCCTGCCAGCCACCCTGCTTACTGCCTGCTGCTATTCCTTCCAGCCTTTTGCTGGCCGCTCCTGCCAGTTGCCCTGCCACTATTCGTACCAGCTGCTCTGCTGGCCACCCACTCCTGCCAGCCGGCTGCCACTGTTTCTGCTGGCTGCCCCTGCCAGCCGCTCTGTTGGCCACTTGCTCCTGACAACTGCTGCTTCTGCAATTGGTCTGGCTCTTTGTCAGTTTGTCAGTGATTTCAGCTCTTGACCACCACCTAGGCTGGCCAAAAGATTCCAGCCCCCACTGGAATAATATTTCAAAATAAAAAAGAGACTCATTATAGAGTTTGTTTTCAGTCTATCCTTAGAACGGGGTGGAGGGAAGAGAGACAGGTTGAAAGAATCCTATAGCTCACATCTGGAGCACATGTAGCCTGCTGCTTCAAGGTCCTTCCCCCTGAATCCAATCCACTTGAGTCTGGAAGAGGGAGGGAAAGGCACCAGAAGGGACTCTCGAAGAGCTCTGCCAGCCGTCGACACTGGAAATCTTCAATGCGACACAGGAGCTCATTGAATTGACCTCCCTGGACACAGTGACCTGAGCACTGCAGGCATCAAGGCTGCCTTCCACACTGAGTCTGCCAGTCCTGGCTCCGACACAGGCACCTAGCCACTGGGCAGCACCGGTACCAGCATCAATCACAACATTGGCACCTTCATCACCTCCGGTGCCAACACTTGCACCAACCCTGGCACCAACCGCGACCAGCGTATTGGCCAGTGTACCGGTACTGGGATCAATAAGGGCTCAGGCACTGACCACGACCACGGCACTGACCCTGGTACCAACGATCACATGGACGGCTTCAGCAGGTCCTGCCATGCCAGCCGTTCTGGTGCTGCATGCATATGTCATCCCCGAGCTGCCGCATGAGGCACTGGGGCATATGCAGCCCCAGTGCAGATTGTACCTCCTCTGGCACCGCACCCAATGCACAGAGGGAAGCCGATGGCCCTGGCCTATCACCAGCGGGAGCAAGCATCAACAGCCACCCCGCCTCCCCATGGCCAGCCTCTGATTATTCATCAGAGTCGGAGGCTGAGTCAGTATGCTCGGTGAGTTCCTCCTATAGATCGAGGCCCTGGCACCACTCCCGCTTCAAGCATAGATCATGGTGCAGAAGCCCCTCACACACGTGCACCTGGCCACTCCAATGGCAAGCTCAGCAGTGGCCTTTCTGGACTCCATGGGCGTACCGTCAAGCCCAAGGTCCACTTCCCACAAGGTCAGTGTCAGAGTCCTCCTGGCAGGGGAGCATCCCTTTGGTGACCCCTCTTCATAGAGCCTCTCCATTAGAAGCAAGCCACTCTGGGGCCAAGGACATAACACCAAGTGGTAGGAGAAGGCAGAGGGGCCACAGTCCCCCAGCCAGAGGGTGACCAAATAGCTCCCCTAGTGACAGCAGCATCACAGGCTGCAGAATCGATGAAAGAACAACCGAGTGCTAGGGATTCATCGCTCTCCTCTCCAGAGGAGGCCCTAAGGGACCTGGACCGACAACTGCCATCAATGGATGCTAGGGCTCATCAGGACCTGCTGAGGAGGCTGTCTGTGAACCTCAGCATCCAAGCAGAAGAGGTCCCAGAAGATGCTGACCCCATGATGGACATACTTTTGGCAGACACCCTGGGTCGGGTGGCACTACCACTTAATAAAACGGTGGACAAGTCGTCCAAAACCCTTTGGCAAATCTCAACCTCAATCCTCCTACCCAAAAAGGGTAGAGAATCGTTATTTTGTCCCCCAGGTAGGCCACAAACACCTCTTCATACACCCTCCCCCAGCTCAATAGTGGGGCAGGCCGTGGGGCAGAGAGAGTGCCAGGGCCTCCCAGGTCCCATCCCTAAATCAAAGGAACCCAAAAAGCTTGCCCTTCTGGGCAGAAAGACCTATGCCACAGGGGGTTTGCAGCTCCACATCCCCAACCAGCAGGTGATGCTGGGTAGATACACATTCAATACATGAGCAGCCATGGGCAGATTCAAAGACTGTCTCCCTTAAGAGTCACAGCAAGAATTTGGGGCCTTAACAGAGGAAGGCAGAATGGTTGCATAGACAGTATTACAGGCAGCCCTAGACATGGCCAATTCTGCAGCCCACACAATGGCCACTGCAATAGTAATGAGGAAAAGCATGTGGCTCCAAGTCTCGGGCATCCCCCCGGAGGTACAAAACATGCTTCAGGGGGATGCCCGAGTCAGACCAGACAGACTGAAGCTACTTACCCTTAAGGACTCCAGGGCAACTTGAAAGTCCCTGGGAATACACACCCTAGCCCCTCAGAAGAGGCCCCTCAACTGTAGGCCGAGTGCCAGACCCTTCCAGTGTGGGTTTGGTTTGGACGGGGGTAGAAGAGACCATAGTAATGGCCGGAATGATCCACCTAGAAATAGGCGCAGGCGCTCCAGATCCGATTCAGATACGGGATCAGCCACGCCGGCGGGCCAACAACCCAAACCCTCATTCTGAGGGTGTGCTTGAGGACAGTGTAGCAGTTGAGCCTCCTTCACCACCACCACCCTTGGTTGCCACTTGTCCCTTTTCTACTGGGCCTGGCTCCGAATAACATCCGACTGATGGGTCTTAGACCTAGTAGCAAAGGGCTACATGATTCCATTTCTATCCATCCCCTCTTCCAATCCCCGCCCCCTGCACCCTGTCCCTCTTCAGGGACACGAGATCCTGTTATACAGGAAGTGGCTGCACTTCTGCAGCTCCCAATATTTCCTTATTCCCAAAGCAAAAGGGGGCCTAGGACCGATTTTAGGCCTGAAGAACCTGAACTTGATTGCAAAGATAACAAAGTTCAGAATGGTCTCCATAACCTCCATTATCCCTTCCCCACAGAAAGGAGACTCGTATGTTGCCCTTGATCTAAAGGATGCATATTTTCATATCGCAGTGCTCTGAGAAAGTTTCTCATATTCACAGTGGATAGGGATCATTCTCAGTTTGCAGTCCTACCCTTTGGCCTCTCCACAGCGCTGAGAGTGTTCACCAAATGCATGACCACTGTAGCAGCCTTTATGAGGTGCCACAGGATCCAGGTTTTCTCCTACCTGGACAATTGGTTAGAATCACAGAATAGTAGGACTGGAAGGGACCTCGAGAGGTCATCGAGTCCAGTCCCCTGCCCTCATGGCAGGACCAAATACTGTCTAGACCATTCCTGATGGACATTTATCTAACCTACTCTTAAATATCTCCAGAGAGGGGATTCCACAACCTCCCTGGGCAATTTATTCCAGTGTTTAACCACCCTGACAGTTAGGAACTTTTTCCTAATGTCCAACCTAAACCTCCCTTGCTGCAGTTTAAGCCCGTTGCTTCTTGTTCTATCCTCAGAGGCCAAGATGAACAAGTTTTCTCCCTCCTCCTTATGACACCCTTTTAGATACCTGAAAACTGCTATCATGTCCCCCTTCAATCTTCTCTTTTCTAAACTAAACAAACCCAGTTCTTTCAGCCTTCCTTCATAGGTCATGTTCTCTAGACCTTTAATCATTCTTGGTGCTCTTCTCTGGACCCTCTCCAATTTCTCCACATCCTTCTTGAAATGCGGTGCCCAGAACTGGACACAATACTCCAACTGAGGCCTAACTAGTGCAGAGTAGAGTGGAAGAATGACTTCTCGTGTCTTGCTCACAACACACCTGTTAATGCATCCCAGAATCAGGTTTGCTTTTTTTTCAACAGCATCACACTGCTGACTCATATTCAGCCTGTGGTCCACTATAACCCCTAGATCCCTTTCTGCCGCACTCCTTCCTAGGCAGTCGTTTCCCATTCTGTATTTGTGAAACTGATTGTTCCTTCCTAAGTGGAGCACTTTGCATTTATCTTTATTAAACTTCATCCTGTTTACCTCAGACCATTTCTCCAATTTGTCCAGATCATTTTGAATTATGATCCTATCCTCCAGATTAGTCGCAACCCCTTCCAGCTTGGTATCATCTGCAAACTTAATCAGCATACTTTCTATACAAATATCTAAATCATTGATGAAGATATTGAATAGAGCTGGTCCCAAAACAGACCCCTGTGGAACCCCACTTGTTATACCTTTCCAGCAGGATTGTGAACCATTAATAAGTATTCTCTGAGTACGGTTGATAAGGGGGACATCCCAAGAGCAGGTGACGAGTCATCCCACAGTGACCAGGGAGCTGTTCCTCGAGCTAGGCCTCCTCATAAACGAGGAGAAGTCCACTTTGGACCCCATGAAGATAATAGAGTGTGTGGGTGTCCGCCAGGACTCCACCATCAAGAGGGCGTCCCTGCCCAAAGGCAGGTTCCTGGCTATGACCTCAGTGATCGCAAACCTATAGAGGTCCCCTATAATTACTGCAAGGATATGTATGCGGTTCCCGGGCCATATGGCAGCTTGCAGCTATGTGGCGAGCCACACCAGACTAAGACTCCAACCCCTACAGAGATCTCCCCTAGACGCAGTGGTCACTGTGCTGGAGGCAGTGCTCTGATCATTGGACTGGTGGTCACAAGAGGAGACAGTGTGTGCAGGGGTCCTGTTTACCAAGCAGAGCCCATCAGTGCAGCTGTTTACAGACACATCGGACACTTGCTGGGGAGCCCACATGGGAACCCTAAGGACTAGGTGGTCCCTGGGGGAGAGATCCCTACTCATAAACATCAAAGAGCTCAAGGTGGTCAGTCTGGTGTGTCAGACCTTCTTCTGTCACCCATTCCCAGTCTCTGACAAACAGCTAATAGCCATTAATAGAAGTAACCTCCATCAATTTAGCTAGTTCTCTTTTGGACCCAGGTAAAGTCATAGTTTTCAGAACATCCTTGGGCAAGGAATTCAATAGGTTGACTATGAGCTACATGAAGAAAAACTTCTTTTTGTTTGTTTCATTTGGTGACCCTTAGTTCTTGTGTAATGGGAACAAGTAAATAACTTTTTCTTACTCACTTTCCCCATAACTAACATAATTTTATAGACCTCTCTCATATCCCCTCTTAGTCTCCTCTTTTCAAAGATGAAAAGTTCCAGTCTTTCAGGCTATGTCTACACTGCAGGCTTCTTGTGCAAGAAGCTTTTTGCAGAAAAGATCTTCCACAAAAACGTCTTGCACAAGAGCACGTCCACATTGCAAAAGTGCATTGAAAGGACAATGCAATGTTTCGCAAGAGAGCATCCATGTTGTGTGGACACACTCTCAAAAGGAAACTCTGATTGCTATTTTCAGAATGGCCACCACGGCACCTGGGCATTTCTTGATTGCCTCTTTTTGTGCAAAAAAACCCCTGTTCCCCATCCACACACACGTTTTTGTGCAAGAGCTTTTGTGCAAAAAGGAGTTATTCCTCATAGAAAAAGGAATAACTATTGTGCAAAAACCCCTCTGCTCTTTCGATTTTTTTGCGCAAAAACTCACTTGAGGTATTAACACTCTGCGAGTTTCTCAGTAAAAACAACATAGCCTCAATCTCTCTTCATACATAACCCATTCCAAATCCCTCATCATTTTTTTTACTATACCTATGAGGTGATATGCACACCACTCTGTGACTTTATTTACTCTACCCCCACACCTTTACCCGACGGGTACCATAGTTCAGCCCACCCTCAGTCTTGCCTATTTTAGTCCTCACTTCCCTATCGGGGGCTCAGTCTTTCCTCCTCGGGGTTACTGACGTGACTTTGCTCCCGGGGGGGAGGGGATACAGGGGGGGTCCGGGCCCACCCTCACTCGCAGATCCCAGGGCCCTAAGGATGCGGACCAGCTCCTGGTCCGGTCCGGCTGGCGGAGCTGCCCACCATAACACACCAGCCCGTGGGCTCTAGTGAATGCCCTGTCCTGGGCTGCTTCCTCTCCCCTCACCTTGGTCACCTTATAGGCTCGCCGCAACCGTCTCGCTGCCACCCCGGCGGCCCTTGTCTTCCTCCTGGATCTCCCTGGCAGGGACCCCCGCCATACCACCTCCTCCCTACCCTCTGGGTGCCCCTCCCGCTGCCCGTCACTTCTGCCCTCGCTCCTCCCCCTCCAGGAGCTCACCCAGCCTGCATTATCACCCCTGGGAGGGGGGACACGCCACTCCGGTGTCCACCCCCATGCCCCTTTCCCTCCACTCCCACCGGGACCAGTGTGTGGCGTTGCCGCGCCTGGTGGCACCTCCCCACTCAGCTGGTTCATGGCATGCGAACATGCAGTGCATGCTCTCCTCCTGCTCTGCCACGCTCCACACATGGCCGGCGCGAGCGGTTCCCAAGTGCGGGGCCGTTGCGCCCCATCACAGTTACTTTTTTCTAAAACTGTTCCAGTGCCAAGATATCCTTTTTGAGATGAAGTGACCACATCTTAATTCTATTGAGCAGTTAAATATCGTCTGAAATTTTGCAACGTCACTGCTTACCCCTTTCTCCAGATCATTTATCAATAAGTTGAATAGACTGGTCCCAGTAAGGACCCTTGGAGGAAACCACTAGTCACCTCTCTCCATTCTGAAAGCTGACCATTTATTCTGACCCTTTGTTTCCTGTCTTTTAACTGGTTATCAATCCAAGTCAGGACGTTCCCTCTTATTCCATGACTTATTTGCAAGTCTTTGGCAAGGGAACTTGTCAAAATCTTCCTGGAAATCTAATATGCTATATCCACAGGTGACTTTTTACCATTACTTTTATCAATTTGTGCCAAATCTTCCTCTACAGAAATCTCAGATATGGACAATTCCTCAGATTTGTCACCTAAAAAGAATGGCTCAGGTTAAGGAATCTTTCTAACATCCTCAGTCATGTAAACCGAAGAAAGGCCGGTGTGGCGGCGCGTCGGGGTCCCCCGACTCCTGCACCCCCGTAATGGCACGGACAGACTCCACCAGCCAGTAGAATAGAGGGAGTTTATTGCGTCTCCAGGATACAGCACAGAATAGATGTAATCTGGTTACAGGAACCGGGCCTAGGATGCCTCAGCCCCCCTTGAGATGGGGGATGCTGGGCCCCTAAATTCCAGTCCCTCTGGGCCCTAGGCTGTCTCCTCCATGATCCCAGACAGAAAAACTAACCCACTCACTTCCAGTCCTGCCCCCAGCCAGGTCCGGCCTCGCCCCCTTCCTTTCCATTGTTCCGCTCCATGGGAGATACCTGTCTGACGAGTTTCAAAGCCCCCTTGCATAATGACTCATCCCCTGCCCTGCTGGGTCGTGCTGCAGACAGCAGCCAGTGGAGGTCACTGACAACCCACTGCCCAGCATAGCAACCAGCAAGGTACTCACACTACGTCACAGCCGGTAAATGAAATAAACAATTTAAAATTACCAGATTGGTCTATACACCAAAACAAGGGTTTTATTTACACACATAATGAAGATTTGTTTTTTTCCCCAATTGATAAGTTCCAGGAAAAGCTTATCCACATTAGCAATAAAGTGAAAAGAAAAACAAATTCGGTCTTTGTCAGGAGTTCTGAGGCTACTGTACACAAAAATCTGCTCAACCAGTGCAAACATTTCTTCCTTGGTGTAAAATGTTCAGAACAGAATTTGTGTTGTCTCATATCTGGCCAGAGAGCAAAAAGGTTTTTCTGAAGTTCCTCTTGGCTGCGTCTAGATTGGCATGATTTTCCAGAAATGCTTTTAACGGAAAAGTTTTCCGTTAAAAGCATTTTCGGAACAGCGCGTCTAGATTGGCATGGACGCTTTTCCGCAAAAGTCCCTGGCCAATCTAGACGCGCTTTTGCGCAAGAAAGCCCCGATCGCCATTTTAGCCATCGGAGTTTTTTTGCACAAAACAATACCATGTTGTCTACACTGGCCCTTTTGCGCAAAAGCTTTGCGCAAAAAGGACTTTTGCCTGAACGGGAGCAGCATAGTATTTCCGCAAGAACATTGACGATCATACATGAGATCGTCAGTGGTCTTGCGGAAATTCGAGCGGCCAGTGTAGACAGCTGGCAAGTTTCTCTGGAAAAGTGGCTCATTTTCCGGAAAAACTGGCCAGTCTAGACACAGCGTTTGTGTCTTGCTCTATTGTTTTGTTATTATCAGGTTCATCGGGGAAAACAATCTTTCTTCTTCAGTGTTACTTAAAAGTCTTGACATCAACAATAGAGCAACTGAACAAGTTCATAAAAGCCTTACTTCTCAATGGCAACGGTGTGCTAACAAATTTCAACCTAAAAGAGCTCAAATTATATGACCTGGGTCTGAAGCCAGTGAACCAAGTCAAAGCCCTCCCTGCTGCTCAGGCTATCAAAGGTGTCCACAGAACAATGTCTAAAATGAGATCTCAGCCCATGTATGTTGCACAGGGCTGACTAGAGAAGAAGGACTTACAAATTCCTCACCTGATCACTGCAGCTATGGTGTAGAAGACCAGCATCTATGTGAGTATTTTGTCTTTTGTGGTCTAAAATTGTAATTTCACTTTCTCAGATTGATAAAGATCTGTATTCACCCACGGTACATCTAAACTACATTTTTTTTCAAAAGAGGATATGCACATTTTGAGGGAATTTGCATTTCTTCTTCCAATCTCGCTTTCAAAAGAGGATCTTTCGAAAGTGAAAGTAGTCTAGATGCATTTTTTGGGGGGAGAAAAAACCCTTTCTTGAAAAATCCGCGTAAACTTCAGTTTTCAAGGAAAAGTGGTCTTTCAAAACTAAAATGTAGTCTAGACATAGCCCTAAGGACTAATGGGAAACCACCGTGTGTCATAAAGCTGCAGTATCTTCTGGTGGACTGGAAGTCACAGAGAGGAAAACTGCCAGGCGATGGTCAGAGAGAGGGAACTGGGCAATGGACAATGCAGCAATTGGGGATATAGTGATAAGATGGTAGAAGTGGGGAGCTTCTGAGATCAATGCTGAGCTCAAACAAAAAGGGTCAAAGCATTGTTGGTTAAAAAGGAGGCAACTGTCCCCTTGTTGGGACATGGTTTCAATTCCGAGGCCCAATGGGATCACATTCTGCAGAAGTTTTTCCTCATTTTGTCACGAAGCTCTTTGGTTTTGACTCCATAAATGACGGGGTTGAGCATTGTCGGGACAAGGACATAGATGTTGGTCAAGAAGATTTGAACATGAGGAGCGATGCTCCCACCAAACCGATTTGTCACGACAGAGAAAAGGTAGGGAGTATAAGACATCAGCATCACACCGATGTGCGCGGTGCAGGTTTTGAGGGGTTTCAGATGGGCTTTCTGGGAGGAGATTCTAAGAACAGCCCTGATGATCAGAGAGTAAGAAAGGGCAACGAGTGTCAGGTCTGACCCAATAATTGTAAGTGTCATCACCAAGCCATAGAGCCTGTAGAATGTGAGGTCCCCACATAACATTTTTGCCACAGGAATAGCCTCACAGTTCATATGAGGGATGATGCGGTTGCCACAGAATCGCAGTTGGCTCAGCATCAGGGGCACAGGCACCACACAGAGAATCCCTCTTATTAAACTGACCAGTCCCAGCTTAGCTATCCGTGTGTGGGTGAGGATGGTGGTGTGTCTCAGAGGATTACAAATGGCCACGTAGCGATCGAAGCCCATTGATACCAGGATACCTGATTGCATTGCGAAACCCATGCTAAGGAAGGTAATTTGGGTGAGGCAGCCACTCACTGTGATGACTTTCAAATTGAACCAAAATATACCCAGGGCCTTTGGCACAACGCAGGTTGACATGGTGATGTCAGTGAGCGCCAGCATGCAGAACAGGAAGTACATTGGCTGGTGCAGCGTCTGCTCTTTGCCTATCACAAGCAGAACAGAGACATTTCCTAACAGGCAGAAAACGTAGCAAGTAGCAAAAGGGATGGAAATCCAGATGTGAGCATGTTCCAGGCCAGGGATGCCTCTTAGGATGAATGTTGATGTGTCAGAGGGCGTGAGGTTGAAAGCTGCCATGAGGTGGTGGATGAGACAACAGGGTTGAGGAATGCACAGGGTGCCTGTGAAAACACAGAAGTACACTGAGCCTGGGTTACAGATAATCATCAATATCACAGGAAACATGATAGATATTGCCAGTCTAGAAAAGTGAGTACTGATGTGGCAACTTTTGCAGAAGGCAACAGATGTTTTAGATTAATGTCAAATCTAGAGAAGTTCTTGGAGGAGCTAACCGCACCAGGTTACTCAGCAGCAGAATGGCAGATCAACTTTCATGTTGAGAGGTTCAATACATCTGCTTAGTAGAGGAACTCCTCAAACATTAAACAAGGTTCTAACTGAACAGTATGAGCTCAGCACAGAGACCTGGGTACCTTTGACACACAGCTCTGGGAAACCCTGCTCACAGTGCTAGCATGGGCAAAATCTGAGGAAAACATTGGGGCCCATAAACAGGAGAACAGTGAAGGGGGATTATACACTTTGGGCGTGTCTGGACTACATCCCTGTGTCGCCAGAGGGCTGTAAATTAGACATACTGAGATTGCTAATGAAGCAGGGATTTAAATACCCTATGCTTCATTAGCATAAAATGGCCACCATTTTTTGTCGCCACGGAGCTTTGGTGACAAAAAGCAGCAGTCTAGACACGGATCTATTGCTCAATAAAACCTTTGCCAATACATCCCTTATGCCTCATAAAATGAGGTATACGAGATCTATCGGCAAAGGCTTTATTGAGTGATAGATCTGCATCTAGACTGCCGCTTTTCATCACCACAGCTCCATGGCGACAAAAAGTGGTGGCCATTTTTATATTAATGAAGCGTAGGGTATTTAAATCTCCATTTCATTAGCAATTTCGGTATGTCTAATTTACATCCCTCTGCTGACAGAGGGATGTAGTCTAGACATACCTTTACAACAAATAGTAGAGATAATATTTTTATAGTTATGAACAATCTAACAAGAAGGTGAGTATCAAAGTGGCAACATTTACACATGGCACCAGATTGTTTAGTTCAAATTCAAGCCCGGAGAAGACGTCAAAGGAGCTAACCGAGGCAGATGAATCAGTAGGATAACGGCAGATGAAATTTGATGTTGACAAGTGCAGTATGTCTGCCCATTGGATGGAAAAGTTTGAACCCTTCAAACACCTAATGCTAATATAACTGCATGAACTCAGGACAAAGACCTGGACATCATGACTTACTGCTCTGGGAAACCAGCTCACTGTGGTAGGTATGACACAATATAAGCAAAACTTTAGAATCCAGGAGGATTTGAAGTAATCCTACAGAAAAGGCAAATGCCATGAGATCACTCAGACCATATTTCACCTGGAGTCTCAGGCAAGGACCCAGGCTGAGACAGATACATTCTGCAGGGGGAAAACCACTGGTGTTCTCGTTTTTTCCTTGTTGGGCTGTCTTGAAGCAGGTGACATCTTAGTACTCTTCTGGCTTGGTCAGTCTGGTTCTCCTGTCCCTGGGTGGGTATTGAAATTTTAGGTATGTTCAATAAAGATCATGTAGGTGTTTGTCTGTGTCTCAGGGACTGGAACAAATTCAGTTGTATCTTAGGGCTTGGCTATAAACAATATGATGTGCTCCTGATGAAAGCTAGAAGCAGGTTGGTAAGACTAACAGTCAGTGGGTTTTCAATATTTGGTGGTGTTTCCGTGACCAACATTCATTTGTACTATAGTGTCCAGAAAGTGGATCTCTTGTGTGGATTGTTCCAAGCTGAGGCTGATAGGGGGGGTGGAAATGTTTGAAAGTAGAGTTTGAAAAGACTGGGTTTGTTAACTTAACCAAGGAAAAGAATAAGAGAGGATATGAGAACAGCCTATATATGAATGACAGGTAGAGAACAGACTATAGAGAACAGACTATATGTTACTGAGCAGTAGAGAGTACACCAAGAATGTGTTTTCCCTGTCTACTAAGAAAAGAACCAGGGTGCATGCAGTGAAACATGGTACATTGAAAGCAGATAGAAAAGAATCTGTTCTTCACTCAATGTCCAATTAGACTGAGGAACTCATTGCCACAGGAGGTAGTCGTGGCCATGAGCTAAGCAGCAATCAGGAAGGCTTTTGATTTTTACATGGAAAGAGAGACTATCCAATCACAGCATTCATAGTTACATAAATATTTTGAAAGCATGTTTCATGGTACAAACCTGCTTTGAAAAATCTCACTGCAGTCCTGATCTCTGCTTACTTCTAGGGTCAAAGAATGTAGCAGTGCTTGTATCACAGGCAACTCCAGAAAGAGCCAATGTGACTCTGGGATATAAACCACAGGAATCTCAAGGAGTCCCTGAGAAGTTATTTTACTTCAGTATTTGGCACTGCTGCAACTGACGTTGGAATCGTATGTTCCGGTTTGTGATCCACGATAAAAAGGAATGTCGATAACACTGAAGAATCATAGAAATATTCAAAGATTAGAAAAGCTGCTTTGTAGCGATAGAGTCAATGAGCTCAATTCATTTAAAAGCAAAAAGGTAGTTAAGAAGTGACTTGGATACCATGTTTAAGTACATACATAGGCTTTTTAGCCTAGCATAGAGAAATATACATTAAAAAAAATGGAGAGAGTAATTAACCAGTAGAACAATATAAGATGAGTCTTAGCAGATTCTTCACCACTGAAAATTTTTAAATCAAAGTCTGGTGTTTCTCTCTCTAAGGCTATATCTGCACTACAGAGTTTTTCCAGGATACCAGAGGTATCCCAGATAGGCTATGCCACATCCAAGGAATGTGTCCACATTTTCGGAATGGTTTCCGAAAAATTGGATGCATTCTTTCAGCATCCCTGATTCCTCATTCCATGAGGAATAGGGGATGTTTGGAAAGGGAAAGTTTTTCCAAAATTTGAACCAGTGTAGATTGGCCAATTTTGGAAAAGCCTTTTCTGGAAAAAAAAAGTGGAAAATGAAACACAAATTGTGAACCACAATTTGCATATCTATTTCTGACTTTTCTTTGCAGTCTAGACATAGCCTGAAAGATCAACTGTGAAAATTGTCTACACAGGAAGTCAGAACAGGTGATCACAATGGTCACTTGTGGTCTTGGAATTTGATCATGGCTTGTCTTCAGTTTTATTGCAGCCACCTGGAAACTCCCACCTTCCGGAGGTGGCTTTTCAGTGTTGACATTTCCTCACGTTGCCATGAGGATGCAGGGGGTTGCTCATGGGAACAACTGGCTACAGTGTGGTCCATGTTACATTACAGTCTGAGATACCTTCTGATTTCACTGCACCTCTTTGGTCTGTTCATGAGGCCAGCTGCCCATTCCCTAGTCACCTGGATACAGGACTCAATGCCACTGTGATGTGGTTATTTTGCGACTATGCCCCACTCTCTCCCACACACCGTGCATTCCTTTGAGGTAGCCGGAAACGCCTGGTTTCCCCAAAGCGTGACTCAGAAACATGATTTTCTCTTTGCTTTTTTTTTTAGTCCCCTTTAGACCAGAGATGCAGGGGCCCAGGGAGAGCAAACCCCTCTGCCTCCCAGAAACCAGTTGTGATCCCGATTTTTTCAACCTCTCCATCTGTGAGTGTGAGATTTCAGCAATTCTCCTCTCACTTTTCCTTCGATTCAGATGAGCTCACCCGCCTTGCAAGGGGCATAGGATGACTGAATTTGAAATCCCTGCAGGCTCGTGGTTGGTTCAAATCAGACCATCTATTCAAGTTGCCATAAGTGCATGTAGAGTAATTTGAAGGAGTCTGAGGGTACATCGAAACTACATCCCTTTTTCAATAAAGGGATGTAAATTAGACATATTGAAAATGCAAACGAAGCTCGGATTTGAATTTCCCGTGCTTCATTTGCATAATGGCGGCCGCCGCTTTTTTTCGAAACGGGGCTTTTTGAAAAAAAAGGCAGTTTAGAGGGGGCATTTTCGACAGAAATGCCCCATTTCGAAAGATCCTGTACTCCTCAAAAAATGAAAAAAAAGGGATGTAGTTTAGACGTACCCTCAGAGTAAGTCTCATTTACTCCACTTAGGAAGCAGCAATCAGTTTCACACATACTAAATGGGAAGTGATTGTCTAGGAATTGTCTAGGAGTACCGCTGAAGGGATTTAGGATTCATAGTCGACCACAAGTTAAACAGGAGTCAACAGTGTAATTGTGTTGCAAAAAAAGGAGACATGATTCTGGGATGCATGAACAAGAGTGTTATCAGCAGAATACAAGACGTCATTCTTCTGCTCGACTCTGCTCCGATTAAGCCTCAATTCAGAGAATCATAGAACACTAGAACAGGAAGGAACCTCAAGAGGTCATCGAGTCCAGTCCCCTGCCCTCATAACAGGCCCCAGGATGTCTATCTAACCTGCTCTTAAATATCTCCAGCGATGGAGATTCCACAACCACATTAGGCAATTTATTCCAGTGTTTAACCACCCTGACAGGTAAGACATTTTCCTAATGTCCAACCTAAACCACCCTTGCTGCAGTTAAAGCCCATTGCTTCTTGTCTTATCCTCAGAGGCTAAGCAGAACAATTTTTCTCCTTCCTCCTTGTGACACCCTTTCAGATACCTGAAAACCGCTGTCATGTTCCCTCTCTGTCTTCTGCTTTCCAAACTAAGCAAGCCCAATTCTTTCAGTCTTCCTTCACAGGTCATGTCCTCTAGTAGACCTTGAATCATTTGTGTTGCTTTTCTCTGGACCTTCTCCAATTTCTCCACATCTTTCCTGAAATGTGGTGCACAGAACTGGACACAGTACTCCGAGGCCTAAGAATGAGAAGGTTGGACATTAGGAAATTCTTCCTAACTGTCAGGATGGTTAAACACTGGAATAAATTGCCTAGGGAGGTTGTGGAATCTCCATCACTGGAGATATTTAAGAGCAGGTTGGGTAGACTTCTATCAGGCATAATCTAGATTGTGCTTGGTCCTGCCAGGAGGGCAGGGGACTGAATTTGATGACCTCTCAAATTCTCTTCCAGTTCTAGGTTTCTAGGATTTCACCCATAGGCCTGAAATAATGTACTAGTATTTTAGTTTCAACAAATGGAGGGTGTTGTTTTACTTGGCTGCTCAGAGTCTGATGGAAGCCTCAATGTCTGTGGCATTCTTACCCCGGGTTTGAAAGTTGGGGATTTTAAAAGACATATCCCCCCAATTTTGTAAGAGCAGATTGTGGCCAGTGTGCGACCCATGTTTGTGGTGAACCCCCTGGTAACACAGATACACACTGCAGAGGTTTTGGCTGCTCTATCTATCTCTGCAGCGATATTGAGGAATTCAAAAACCACACTGCAGAAAACTCTACGGAGATAGAAAGACACAGTAAGAAACAAGGAACATATTCTAAGGCCCAATAATTATCTAACTTTCCCCAATACATTGGTAATTCCAATTTATCCTGATAAATCCTTGATATATCTTGAAAAAAACCACTAACCAGTTGAAGTCACTGTGATCATGTTTTGCTGCCCTGATAGATATATATTTCAACTCGAACACCATCCCTCAGCCCTTATCATTAAGCATTAGGACAGGAACAGGCAACTCACCACAATCCCCTCTGCAGAGAGAGGAAATCTCTTTCCTGTGGCACTGAGGCAGAGAGAAAGGACTCAGCGTGTGAACCTCACCTGTCTGACACTCGCTGCACTGACTGTCCCCTTTATGATTCCCCTTTTCAGTCCCTGCAGGCTCCCAGGTGGGCCGGAATTAGACAAACAATTCCCTCAGCTCTGTGAGCAGTGGGGGGAGCAGAAATTAGAGGTCCCTGGAGGACCAACAGCTTAAGAGCCTCCTCCAGGAGAGAAGTAATTGGATGCTAACATGTGCTCAGCTTGTCTGGGCAAAGTGGACCTTCCCAATGCTCAGCCTGGCTGTCTGTTCTGGGGGCACTGCCCTGCCTTTGGCACTGTGGGTGGGGCGGCTGCCACACAATACAGGGCCAAAAATCAGTTCAGTGGATCGTAGCCAGACACTGCTGCATACGGCCCATGCAATTATATCAAGTCCATTGGCCTCCAAAAAGTCACTGCCGCCCTGTGGAGGCTCAGTGATGTGGTACTGGATTGAAGGAAGCCAGAGTGCATGGAAAAGGCATTTGCCAGTGTCCCTTTGTCATGTCCATACTGGATATGTATCCAGCAGCTCAAACTGCTCCACTGGCAGGGGTTGTACATTCCTACCGCAGCACTAGTACCATGGGGCTGCTCCATTCACTCCACAGTGAAGACTGACACGAGGTTGGGGGATTCTTGTGCTGGCCGGCTGGGGTGTGTTTACACAGACAGTGTGTTCTACCCAGGCCAGCCGTCCCTGTGCCTGGGGTGCTCACTGATGAACAGGCAATGGTTATACTTGGAAGAATTTCACAGAATCTTTTTCAGGGGGATAAGGCAAAACACCCAGGCTATGTCTGCACTGGCGGGTTCCTGCACAAGAACAGCCATTCTTCCACAGAGAGTGCACACTGCCAGTCCGCTCTTGGGCAAGAAGATTTACAGTAAAGCATGGGAAGTGAGGGCTTCCTGCGCAAGAACTACGCTCTTTTCTAACAAATGTAAGCTCTCTTGCACAAGAGCTGTTGCGCAAGAGGGCAGTGTGGACACACGGCAGGGGTTTCTTGCGCAAGAAAGCCCTATGGCTAAAATGGCCATCAGAGCTTTCTTGCACTAGAGGGCATCCGCACTGCCATGGATGCTCTTGCGCAAAAGCACATGGCAGTGTGGACGTGTTCTTGCACAAGAGTTCTTGCACAAGAACCCTTGCGCAAGATAATCTTGCGCAAGAACCCACCAGTATAGACATAGCCCCAATGTATTAAAAAAATAACATTGTTCTGATTTATGCATATTCACACACACACTTTGCAGAGGACTTTAATTTTAGTAGCTTAGGTTTAACCCAGCATTGAACTGGATTGGCTTTTTTTTTTTGGACTAATTGCGTGCTTTTTGCATATTTCCATTTCCAAATGAGGTGTGATGTTGCTTGGCTGGTCCATTCATAGCTCTGGTGTTCACGACTCTGAGGTTTTACTTTATGGGTAAGTGCATCTCTCTGTATACTAGCCAATAGCCCGTCATAAAACGGGATTTTTCCGGTCTCTCCTCCATGTCTGTCTCTCTCTCTCCTCCTCCCCTCCTTGCCTTCCCCCTCTCTCTCTCAGCTCTCCTCCGCCTCCTGCCTCTCTCTCCATCTCTCTTTCTCTTCTCCCCCTCCTGCCTCTCACTCGGGGGACCGCGGAGCCTAAATGTCTGTTTGGGCTCCGCGCTCCCCATGTGGGGGCAAGCAGCACAAGCGGCTGTTTGGGCTCCACGCTCCCCGTGCAGCACGGGGACCACGGAGCCTAAACAGCCGCTTGCTCCACGTGCTTCCCCATGGCGGCCCGGCTGAGTGGTGCAGAAGTCAGCGGAGCACCATGGCAGGAGGCAACAGCGCCCCCCAGAGGCAAGACTGTAATGCTACAGCGTAACAGAGTCACAGATATTGGGCTACTATATATATGACTGTGCGCCCTGCTTAGGAATTTCTAAGCAGCTGTTAGGTTCCATGGGAGCTATCAAAATGCAGTCGCTGTGGTTATTTGTCCAATGCTGTCGCCCACATAGCCCACATCACAGGCTGGCCCTAGGTCTGACCCCTGTGTCTTTGTGCTCCCCACAGACAGTGGCTAAGCTGTCCCTGCTTCAGTTGGTCTCTCGGCACCAGGATTTCCCTGACCGCACTGATCACTGCATTATGATCATGCCACACACCATTTATTCAACAGTCACAGTGAGAAAAATTAGGAACAAATGGGAAATGTTCAAGGAAACAAGGGATCCTGCTCCGTGGGAATCGGAATGTCACCAACAGCGGCCTGTGGGATGTGAGGCGGATTCACGGTTTGTTCCACGCACATCCCAGGCCTCCTGTCAGGCCCTGGCAGTGCTGGAAGTGCCACACAACCTCAGACTCTGGGTGGCAGGACCAGTTTCCCCAGTGTCTTTCTGTCACATTAACATCCCCCTTCTGAGTCCAGCCCCCAAGGCCCTGTTGTTTGGTGACCTCTCCCTGGGCTAGGCCCTGTGCTCAGTGCCCCACCTTGCTCACCCAGGCTTCTCATTGTTCTCGGCTGCCATGTTACATCCTACAGGGTCAGCATCCACTGTCCTGGCTGCGGAATCACAGCTCCCTGAAGTTGCTCGGCCCTGATGCCCCATTGGCCCAGCCGGTCAGGTCATGCACCAGCTCTGCCTCTGACATGGGCTTTACCTTCATCTCCCCAGCTAGTCATTTGGCTCAGCTGCCATATTACGTCTTGCAGGGTTGACATCCACTCTCTTGGCTCTGACCCTGCAGCTCCCTGGCTTTGCTCGGCCCTGGCTCCACATTGGTGCAGCTGGTCATGTCCCGCACTGTCTATGTCTTCAACTTGCCGCTCTGCCTTGGCCCAGCTCTGCCTTCTGGGCTGCATCTCTGGTCCCTGGGGTTCTGGCTGCTGCTCCTCCACCTCCATCACAGCTTGTGAAGCTGTGAGATTTCTACTGCACCAATAGCCCAAAGTCCCTTAAGCCCTAACCAAAAGGAACATCGCAATGGCCAGACTAGGTCAGACCAAAGGTCCATCTAGCCCAGTGTCCTGTCTGCCGACAGTGGCCAGCACCAGGTGCCCCAGGGGGAATGAATAGGACAGGGAATCATCGTGGATGTAACCTCCATGGATTTATCTAGTTCTCATTTGAACCCTGTTAAAGTCCTGATCTTCACACCATCCTTGTGCAAGGAGTCCAATAGGTTGACTGTGAGCTGCATTAAAAAAACCCTTCCTTTTGTTTGTTTCGTTTGGTGACCCTTAGTTCTTATGTTATCAGAGCAAGTAAATAACTTTTTCTTATTCAGTCTCTCCAGACCTTTCATGATTTTATAGACCTTATCATATTTCCTCTTTGTTTCTTCTTTACTAAGGTGAAAAGTTCCAGACTTTTTAATCCCTCTTCATATGTAACCCATTCAAAACCCATCCTCATTTTCATTTCTATTATTCTGCACCTTGTCCAATTCCAAGATATCTTTTTTGCAGTGAGGTGACTACATCAGTACACAGTATTCAGGATGTGCACGTACCATTGATTTATGATGTACAGGTGATAAGATATTCTCTGTGTTTTCCCTGTTTAATGATTCCTAACATTTTGTTGACTTTTTTGACTGTGATGCGCATTGAGTGAATACTATCTGACCACTGTCCCCAGTGATGCCAAGATCTCACTCTGGAGTGGTTGCAGTTAAATTAATACCCATCGTTTCGTTTGTATATTTGGGGGGGGGGTTCAATGTGTATTACCTTGCATTTATCAACATCAACATTTATTTGCCATTTTGTTGCCCATTCACATAGTTTTGTGATATCCTTTTAATCTCTTCAGTCTACTATGGTCTTAACCATCTTGAGCAGTTTAGTATCATCTGCAAATTTTGCTACTTCACTGTTTACCCCTTTCTCCAGATCATTTATAAATATGTTGAATAGGATGGGTTCCAGTACAGACCCTTGGAGGAAACCACTAGTCTCCTCTCTCCATTCTGAAAACTGACCATTTATTCTGACCCTTTGTTTCCTTTCTTTTAACCAGTTTTCAAACTATGAGAGGACCTTCCCTCTTATCCTATGACTTACCTAAGAGTCCTTGGGGAGATAATTTGTCAAAGGCTTCCTAGAAATCTAAGTACACTATATCCACAGGATCCCCCTTGTCGTCATGTTTGTTGACCCTCCCACAAAGAAGTCTAGTAGGGCACAATTTCCCTCAACAGAAACCGTGCTGATTTTTTCTCAACAAATTATGTACATGTATGTTTCTGATGATTTTATTATTTACCATAGTTTCAATGGATTTGTCCAGTACTGATGTTAGACCTACCGATCTGGAATTGCCAGGATCACCGTTAGAGCCTTTTTTAAATGTTGGAGTTACATGAGCTATCTTCCAGTCATTAGGTACAGAAGCTGATTTAAAGGATAGGTAAAAATCACAGTTAATAGTTCTGCAGTTCCACATCTGAGTTCTTTCAGAACTCTTGATTGAATGCCATCTAGTCCCAGTGACTTATTACTATAAGTTTATCTATTTGTTCCAAAACCTCCTCTACAGACACCTCTGTCTGGGACAATTCTCACATATGTCATTTTATAATAATGGCTCAGATTTGGGAATCTCCCTAAGGGTATATCTACACTGCCACCCTAGTTCGAACTAGGGTGGCTAATGTAGGCATTCGAACTTGCAAATGAAGCCTGGGATTTAAATATCCCGGGCTTCATTTGCATGTTCCTGGGCAGGCGCCATTTTTAAATGCCCGTAGTTTGAACTGCCCGCAGCTACAGGCGGCATGGACTAGGTAGTTCGAATTAAAGCTCCTAATTCAAACTACCATTATTCCTCCTGCTGGCTAAAATTGTAGCTTCAGTTTCTCAAACTGATAACAATCTGTTTTCACCCAGGGACTAATGGGAAACCACCAGAATGCTGCAGTATCTTCTTGTGGACTGGAAGTCACAGCGAGGCCAACTGACAGGGAGTGTGGAATGTGCAATGACACTGAAACAGGCCAGGTGATGATGAGAGAGTGGGAACTCGGCAATGGAGAAAGCAGCGTTTGGGGATGGAATGATAAGATGTCAAAGCTGCTGTAACCATGAACTTACATAATGCTAAGCTCAGCCAAAGTGGAACAGCAATCTTGGTTAATGAAGAGGTAACTGTCCTCCTCTTGGGACGTGGTTTAAATTCAGAGGCTCAATGTAATCACAATCTGCAAAAGTTTTTCCTAATTTTGTCACGAAGCTCTTTGGTTTTGACTCCATATACGACTGGGTTGAGCATGGTGGGGACAAGGACAAAGACACTGGTCAGGAAGATATGAACGTGAGGAGCGATGCTCTCACCAAACCAATTTTTCATGAGGGCGAAAAGGTAGGAAGTATAAGACGTCATCATCGCACTGATGTGGGCGGTGCAGGTGTTGAGGGCTTTCTGGGAGGAGATTCTAAGAACGGCCCTGATGATCAGAGAGTAAGAAAGGGCAAGGAGCATCAGGTCTGAACCAACGAGTGTAAGTATCTTCACCAAGCCATAGAGCCTGTAGCATGTGAGATCCCCACATAAAACCTTTGCCACCGGAATAGCCTGGCAACCTATATCACTGATGATGCAGTTGCCGCAGAATGGCAGTTGGTTCAGCATCAGGGTCATGAGCAGGACCAAGAAAATCCCTCTTATTAAACTGAGAAGCCCTAGCATAGCTATCCGTGTGTGGGTGAGGATGGTGGCTTATCTCAGAGGGTTACATATGGCAACGTAGCAATCGAAGCCCATTGCCACAAGGACACATGATTATGTTGCAAAAGCCGTGTTAACGAAGGTAATTTGTGTGAGACAGCCACTCACTGTAATGACTTTCAGATGGAACCAAACTATACCCAGGGCTTTTGGCACGATGCAGGTAGACATGCCGATGTCTGTGAGTGCCAGCATGCAGAGCAGCAGGTGCATCGGCTGGTGCAGAGTCTGTTCTTTGACAACAACAAACAGAATGGAGAAATTTCCCAACAGGGAGAAAATGTAGCAAGTAGCGTAAGGGATGGAAATCCAGGCGTAAGCATCTTCCAGGCCAGGGATGCCTGTTAGGATGAATGTTGACGTGTCAAAGGGGGTAAGATTGAGAGCTGCCATGAGGTGGTGGATGAGACCACACGTTGAGGAATGCACAGGGTGCCTGTGAAAACACAGAAGGTCAGTGAGCAGGGGTTACACATAATAACCAATATCACAGTAAGCATGATAGTTATTGCCAGTTTAGAAAAGTGAGTACTGATGTGGCCACTTTTACTGAAGGCAACAGATTATTTCGACCAAAGTGAAAACCAATGTAGTTCTTAGAAGGAGCTAACCGTGCCAGGTTATTTGGCAGCAAAGGATGGCAGATCAGCTTTGATACTGAGAGTTGCAACATGTCTGACCATTGGAGGGAAAAGCTTGAACTCCTCAAACATCAAACAAGTTTCTAATTACATTATATGATCTCAGGACAAGGACCTTTGACACACAGCTCTGGGAAACCCTGCTCACAATGCAAGCATGGGCAGAATCTGAACAAAACATCTGGACCCTTAAACAGAAGAGTGAGGAGGGAGATGATACACTTTATAACAAATTGTACTGATAATAGTTTTATAGTTATTAGCAATTTAGGCTAGTGGCAAAGTGTACTTGTGGCACCAGCTGATTTAGAGGAAATTCAAGTCCAGAGAAGATGTCAGAGGAGCTAATCAAGGCAGATGTATCATCAGGGTCATGGCAGATAAAATTGGATGCTGACAACTGAACTATGTCTGCCCATTGGATGGAAAAGTTTGAACCCCTCAAACACCAAACAAGGTTGTAATGTAACTGAATGGACTCAGGACACAGACCTGGCATCATCAAAACCCTGCTCACAGGCTCACCATGACTGAATATTATCAAAACATTGGGATCCATGAGGCACGGGATGGGGAATTGTACAGAAAATGCAATGCCACAAGATCACTCAGACGCAGGCTGAGACAGAAAGATGCTGCCTTGGGCTAATCACTGCCGTTTCCTTATTTCCTTTGTTGGATTGATGAATTGCTGGATTCGTGTGTGGATTGTTCCAGGCTGCGTTTGATAGTTGGTGGGGGACATGTCTGAAAGTAGAGAGAGTTTGAAAAGATGGGGTTCGTTGACTTACAAAGGAAAGGAATAAGAGAAGACATGAGAACAGACTACATGTTAATGACTGGTAGAGGACAGACAATAGAGAACAGACTACATGTTACCGACCAGTAGAGAGTACACTAAGAATGTGTTTTCTCTGTCTACTAAGAAAAGAAGCAGGGCGCATGCAATGAAACATGATCCACTGAAAACTGATAAAAAAGAATCTGTTTTTCACTCAATGTTCAGTTAGACCGAGGAATTCATTGCCACAGCAAGTACTTGAGACCATTAGGTAAGCAAAAATTAGGAAGGATTTTGATTTTTACATGGAGAGAGATGATCCAATCACAGCATTCATAGTTACATAAAATCTGTGAAAGCCCAATAACCAACATGTTTTACGGAACAAGCCAATCTCCAGATATCTCACAATCTCCACTAAAGCTTACTATTTAGCTGTGCACCTCTGATTAATGTAGGGTCAAAGAATGTAGCAGTGCTTATATTATAGCCAACTGCAGTTGGAAGCAGTAACTCTAAGCAAGATTTGGGGGCATGAAGAGATAATTAGCTAATCATGAGCTCCCAGTGTGACCTTGGGGCCAACAGAACCAAGGTGACCTTGGGATGATAACCAGGGGAATCTCAAGAGAAGTTATTTTGCCTCAACATCTGGTACTGGTGCAACTGCTACTGGAATCCTTTTCCAGGTCTGGCTCCACAATACAAAAGAAATGTTGATTACACCGAAGAGAAAAATCACAAAAAAAAAAATTAAAAGATTAGAAAACCTGCTTTGTTGTGACAGCTTCAATGAGGACAATTGGTTTAATTTAAGAAAGGTAGTTAAGGAGAACCATGACTTGAGAACCCTGGTGGATTCTTCATCACGGAACATTTTTAAATCAAGTTTTGGTGTTTCTCTCTCTAAAGATCAGCTCTGGGAATATTACTGTGAAAAATTGTTTACACGGGAAGTCAGAACAGGCAATCACAAAGGTCACTTCTGGTCTTGGAATTCCATCAGAGCTCATCCTCAGCTTTATTGCAGCCCTCCGGAAATGCTAACCTTCCTGAGGCAGCTTTTCAGTGCTGACATTTCCTCACCAATGACCCATGAGGCATCAGTGTGGTTGCTCATGGGAGCAGGAATAATCTCAATGGCAGATAGTATTAGAGAGAATTGTCTACAGTGTGATCCATGTTACTTTACTGTGTGAGACGCTTCCTGTCTTCATTGGCCTCTTTGGTCTGTAAATGAGGCGGGCTGTCCCTTCCCAAGTTGTCTGGTTTCAGGACTCTATGCCATTGTGATCTGATGCTGCTTGACTGCCCCCACTGTCTCCCACACACAGTGCATTCCTTTGACGTAGCCAGAAACACCTGGTTTCCCCAAAGCATGAATCAGAAACGTGATTTCCTTTTACTGCTTTTTGTTTTCTTCAGACCAAAGTTACAGGAGCAACGGACAGTCTGCTGGCCTGGTATCACAGCCCCTCTCCAAACGGGACACGACCTCCACTCACTGTGCTTTGCAGGCTCAATGACTGAGCAGGACAAATACATTGCTGAAGTGCCCGGCGCTGTTCAGAGGGAGGGGAGGTGGCTTTGCACATTGCCATAAGCAGCACTGGAAAGATGAGGCGCTGCTACCACTTATACCGGATACGGGTGAAGGGAGCGTAAAGGAGAAAGCAGCATCACAGCTAGACAGGATCCCACCTTCTAATGAGGCAATAACGGGCCACATTGTGCAGACGGCCGCTGATGTAAAAGAGCAACGGCTGAAAGTGCTCAGCAGAACGCACATGCTACAGAGAGGTGCACCCTGCCCATACTGTAATACCTCAGAGTTATGAACACCAGAGCTACTAATTCACCAGCTAAGTATCACTTGGACCAGCTACACCCCTCACTTAGAAATGGGAATATGCATCAAATCCACCCCTGTCAAAAACAAACAAAGCCAGACCAATATAGTTCAGGGCTGAAGGAGCAATCAGAAATTTTGTTCACAGCTATGAACATCTGTAGAGTTACAATCAGCCTCCATCCCATGGGGTTCATAACTGGGAGGTTCCAAAGCCTCTCACATGCTGCACAGCAGCTGGGCTGTATTAATTGCACTACAGCAAGAGAGGTAAAAGAGGAAATTCTGTTCCGTCCTCCACTACCAACACAGCAACCAGCAAAAAGATTTTTAACCAATTAAATCATTGTGTCCAAGACACAGGCCTTGATTGTGGACATTGTTTTTGCATCTGCAACAGGGGAGCCACCTAAAACGGAGCAATAAATATTGTAAACTCTGTCAAGTTGCACATACATAACTCAAGAGATTTTTGCCATTTTAAGCAAAAAACTGGTATCAATGTTCAATGAAGGTCCAGAGCCAATATTCAGACAGAAGTGTGACCTGCACAAGAAAGTGCATATTTTTCTTACTGATAGTATGAATATGGCAGACATAAAATCAATGAAATCCAATGAGTGTCATGAAAATGGGGTGCAAATTGAGAGCCACTGAATTCTCTGAGGCCTGGTCTACCCCAAAGGGAAGGTTGACGTAAGATGCACAGCTCCAGCTACATTAATCACATAGCTGGACTCGACATATTTTAAATTTCTACCCACACAGTGGGAGGTTCACAGGAGCAAACCCTGCCACTGGCTTCCCGAAGTCCTCATGAGGGGCAGGAGTATCAGGGCCGTTGGGGGCGCCCTTTGAGTTCAAATTAGCGCGTCTTCACTAGACCCTCTCTATTGAACCCCAGAATATCAACCATAGCAGGATCGATCTTCTGTGTTTTGTAGACATGTTCTGAGTGTGTCTGCAGCAGAAACACGCTAAAGGATGCACCTGGTGCAATCCCCAAGCCTTGATCCAGAGTTAGCACAAGTTAAGAGGAACAGCCATGGCTTGTCAAAAGCAGAACTGGCCTATTTGTCAGTGAGCACCCCATGAACTCAGCACAGGGACAGCTGGCCTGGCTGGAACACACTGTCTGTGTAAGCACATGCCAGCCGGCAGCACAAGAACCTGCCAACCCCGCATCAGTCTTCACCGCAGAGTGAGTGAGGCATTCCCATGAGACTAGGGCTGGTGCAGGATGGCTTAGCCTGTTTCTGCGGAGCAGTCTGAGCTGTCGGACACATACCCACCTTAGACATGACAAAGGGACACTGGGAAATACATTTGATGCCAAAATCCTGGGAGCCGAAAGCCTTTTCCTTGCCCTTTGGCTTCCATCATTCTAGGGCATCATTTAGCCTCTTCAGGGCAGCAGTGACATTTGAGGGGCCAAAGGTCTTGCACAAGGGCCTCCCCACCCGTAGTGCCGATGGCAGGGCAGTGCCCACAGAACAGACGGCCAGGCTGAGCACTGGGGAAAAGCAGTTTGCCCTGACCAGCTAATTCACTATTATTCTCAACTACTTGGCTCCTGGGGGAGGCTCTCAAGCTATAGCTCTCCAGGGGCTAAGTTCTGCTCATCCCACCAATCACAGAGCTGAGGGAATTGTCTCGGAATGCCGGCCCACCTGGGAGCCCGCAGGGACTGAACAGGGAATCATAAAGGTGACGGTTCGGCTTACCGAGAGTCAGGCAAGTCAGATTCACACGCTGATTCTCTTACCTCTGCCTCACTGCCGCAGGTAGGTGATTTCCTTTCTCTGCTGAGCAGGATTGTGGTGAGCTGCCTGTTCCTGTATTAACATTAGTGGTAAAGATTAAAGAAGGGTTCTAGGGTTGACATCTAGAATCAGCTGGGCAGGAATTAACCAGGACAGTGACTTAAACTGTTTAGATTTTTTCAGACATACCAGGGATTTATCAAGATGAATTGGAACTACCACTCTATTGGAAAACAAGCTGAGACCATTATCTGTCCTTAGAATCAGAGCCTTGTTCCTTCCTGTGTCCTTTTATCCTTTTGAGTAGCTTTCTGTTTTTGTGCAGTGTGGTTTTCCAATTCCTTGACTTCACTGCACAGGTAAATCCTCTGCAGTGGGGATCTGTGTTACTGGGAGTACACAACAAACATGGGTCACACACTGGCCACAATTTGCTCTCACATTCTGCCTTCCGTGTATCGCTCCAGACTGACACTGGCTTCCCTGAGAGCAACATTGGAGTCCATGTGCTTTAAAATTCCCAGCTTTCAAACCTGCTCTGAGAAGGCCACAGACACAGGACTTTCTGTCCGATTCTGAGCACCCCAGCAAAACAGCGCTTTCCTGTTGCCGAACCTAAAACACTAAGGGCATGTCCACACCAGGAAAGTTACTTTGAAATTATTGTTATTCCTCAAGGAAAGCAGGAGATATTATTTCAAAATGTACAGCCCCTTTCCCCCAACATAACAGGCTCAGTAGTGTTGATGCTCCATTTATTATTGCCGCTGTTAGACCAGGCTATGAGTGAAGTCTGGGAGTCCTTGAAATTATTCTACATCCACATGGAGGAACTTGAATAGATGGACTTATTTAAACCGACCACGAGCCTTCAGTGATTTCAGCTGGAGGCATCCCGTGCCCCTTGAAAGGGGAGCTCATTTGAATCAAAGGAGAACTGACAGGAGAGTTACTGAAATATAAATCTCACAGGTTGAAAGGTGGAGACGAATCAGGCTAACAATTTCTTTCAGGGAGAGAGAGGGTCCTCTCTCTCCCTGTAAGAAATTGTTAGCCTGATTGTTAGGCTCCTCTTCCAGTGCCCCTGTAACTGTGGTCTGAAAAAGACAAAAAGCAGTAAAAGGAAATCACGTTTCTGATTCATGCTTTGGGGAAACCAGGTGTTTCTGGCTACGTCAAAGTAATGCACAGTGTGTGGGAGAGAGTGGGGGCAGTCGAGCAGTATCAGATCACGATGGCACAGAGTCCTGAAACCAGACAACTTGGGAAGGGGCAGCCGGCCTCATACACAGACCAAAGAGGCCAATGAAGACAGGAGGTGTCTCACACAGTAAAGTAACATGGATCACATGGTAGACAATTCTCTCTAATACCATGTGCCATCGAGATTATTCCTGCTCCCATGAGCAACCACATTGATGCCTCATGGGTCATTGGTGAGGAAATGTCAGCACTGAAAAGCCGCCTCAGGAAGGTCGGAGTTTCAAAGAGGCTGCAATAAAGCTGGGGATGAGCCGTGATGGAATTCCAGGACCAGAAGTGGCCATTGTGATCGCCTGTTCTGACATCCCGTGTAGACAATTTTCACAGTAATATTCCCAGGGCTGATCTTTAGACAGAGAAACACCAAACCTTGATTTAAAAATGTTCAGTGAGGAAGAACCCACCAAGGTTCTCAAGTCATGGTTCTCCTCAGCTACCTTCCTTAAATTAAACCAATTGTCCTCATTGAAGCTGTTACAACAAAGCAGGTTTTCTAATCTTTTAAATTTTTTTGTTGTTTTTCTCTCCAGTGTAATCAACATTTCTTTTGTATTGTGGACCCAGACCGGAAACAGAAGTCTGGAGCATTTGTACCAGTGCCAAACACTGAGGTACAATAACTTCTCTTGAGATTCCTCTGGTTAGCATCCCAAGGTCACCTTGGTTCTGTTGGCCCCAAGGTCACACTGGGAGCTCATGATTAGCTAATTATCTCTTCATGCCCCAGAATCTTGCTTGGAGTCACTGCTTCCAGCTGTAGTTGGCTATTATATAAGCACTGCTATATTCTTTGACCCTAGATTAACCAGGGGTGCAGCTCTGTAGTGCTCAATAATAAGCTTTATGGAGATTGTGAGATATCTGGAGATTGGCTTGTTCCATGAAACATGTTGGTTATTGGGCTTTCATAGATTTTATGTAACTATGAATGCTGTGATTGGATCATCTCTCTCTCTCCATGTAAAAATTAAAATCCTTCCTGATTCTTGCTTATCTAATGGCTCAACTGCCTCCTGTGGCAATGAATTTCTCGGTCTAACTGAACATTGAGTGAAAAACAGATTCTTTTTTATCAGTTTTCAGTGGATCATGTTTCATTGCATGCGCCCTGCTTCTTTTCTTAGTACACAGGGAAAACACATTCTTAGTGTACTTTCTACTAGTCGGTAACATATAGTCTGTTCTGTATAGTCTGTTCTTTAGCAGTCACTGACATATAGTCTGTTCTCATGTCTTCTCTTATTCCTTTCCTTTGTAAGTTGACAGCCCCCATCTTTTCAAACTCTCTCTACTTTCAGACATGCCCCCCCACTATCAACCTCAGCCTGGAACAATCCACACATGAGTCCAACAATTCGTTAATCCAAGAAAGAAAATAAGAGGAAATACTATGCAGCACTTTAAAGACTAACAAGATGGTTTAGTATGTGATGAGCTTTCGTGAGCCAGACCCACTTCCTCAGATCGTGTTCTTGAAGAGAATTGGCATAACCATATATATCAAAGGAATACAATGAAAAAAGTGAACACATTATTAAACTGAGAAATCAGACATAGAACAGAAGGTGGGGTCAGGGAGAGGAAGGGAGGAAATAGTTATCTGTGAATCAGTGAATGGCTAATCAGGGGTGATAAGTGGGGAAGCTATCTTTGTAATGGGTAGGGTAATTAGCATCTTTGTTAAGGCCCATTAGTAAATTGTCAAATTTAAGCATGAATGACAGTTCTGAAGTTTCTCATTGTAGTCTGGTGTTTAAGTCTCTTTGAAGTAAGATGCATGTAGTAGGGTCGTTAAGACTATGTCCAGGTAGGCTGAAATGAAAACCAACTGTTTTTTCCTTGTGAAGATGTCCGATGTCTGATTTGTGGGCATTAATTCTTTGGCGAAGTGTCTGAGAAGTCTGTCCAATATACATAGCAGAAGGACACTGTTGGCAGATGATGGCATATATTATGTTTCTGGATGAACAGGAATATGTGTCCTTGATCATGTAACTGACATGGTTAGGTCCAGTGATGGTGTCACCAGAATAAATATGTGGACCAAGTTGGCAACAGGGTTTGTTTCAAGGGAAAGTTCCAGGGTTAGTATTAATGTGGTATGTCCTGTGGTTGTTGGTAAGAATCATCCTGAGATTAGGTGGTTGTCTATAGGATACTACCGGTCTGTCCCCCAGAGCCTGAGCGTAGTATCTTGTTCCTGTATCGGTTGTAGGTTATTGATAATGCGTTGGAGGGGTTTAAGTTGGGGGCTATAGGTGATGACAAGTGGTGTTCTGTTGTGACTATTTTTCTCTTCTACTGACTCAACAGCGTCTATTGTTGGTTTTCTTGGGTCTATCTTGAAGTAGATGGTTTCTGGGTATTTGTCTGGCTCTTTCAATTTGTTTTTTTATTTCCCCCGGTGGGCAATTGAGATTTACAAATGCTTGGTAGAGATCTTGAAGTTTCTGGTCTCTGTCAGTGGGATTAGAGCAGATGCGGTTGTACCTAAGAGCTTGACTATAGACGATGGATCGTATGGTGTGTCCTGGATGAAAGCTGGAGGCATGTAGGTAAGTGTAGAAGTCAGTGGGTTTTCTGTAGAGAGTGGTATTTAATTTTCCATTAGTGATTTGTACTGTGGTGTCCTGGAAATAGATCTCTCATGTTGAATGATCCAGGCTGAGCTTGATGGTGGGGTGTAGGTTGTTTAAGTCTCTGTGGAATGCGTCCAGTGTTTCTTGGCCATGGGTCCAGATCATAAAGATGTCATCGATATAGAATAAGTAAAGGAGGGGTAAAAGGGGATGGGATCTGAGGAAACGTTGTTCTAAGTCAGCCTTAAAGATGTTAGCATACTGTGGGGCCGTGCGGGTACCCATGGCTGTGCCGCTGATCTGGAGGTATAAGTTGCCCCCAAATTGGAAATAATTGTGGGTGAGAACAAAGTTACATAGGTCTGCTACCAGACTGGCTGTGGTGTCCTCTGGGATAGTGTTTCTAATCGCTTGTAATCCATCTTCATGTGGAATATTGGTGTAGAAAGCTTCTATATCCATGGTGGCAAGGATGGTGTTATCAGGGAGGTTATCAATGTATTGTAGTTTTCTCAGGAAGTCAGTAGTATCTCGGAGATAGCTTGGTGTATTGGTTACATAGGGTTTGAGAAGAGAGTCTACATAGATGGATAATCCGGTAGTGTGTGCGCCAATACCTGAAATGATGGGACATCTGGGGTGTCCAGGTTTATGGATTTTGGGAAGTGAATAGAACGATCCTGGTCAGGGTTCAGAAGATGATTCTGCGTGGATTTGGTCCCGAGTAGAGGCAGGGAGTTCCTTAAGGAGACAGTGTAGTTTCTTTTGGTATTCTGAAGTGGGATCAGAGGAGAGAGGTCTGTAAAATGTGGTGTTGGAGAGTTGTCTAGTTGCCTCCTGTTCATGGTCTGACTTATTCATAATGACCACAGAGCTTCCTTTGTCAGCTGGTTTGATTATAATGTCAGGGTTGTTTTTGAGACTATGGATAGCATAGCGTTCAGCATGGCTAAGATGGTATGTCACTTGTTGTTGTTTGTGCATAATGTCAGTCTGTTCATTGTTTCGGAAGCATTATATATAGAAATCCAGATTGTAATTACAACTGTCAGGGGGAGTCCACAAAGAATGTTTTTTCTTTTGGTGTTGATAGGGGGGATCTGGTTGGTCAGACTGATGTTCATTGGTAGTTTGGAAATATTCTCGTAGATGGAGGCGGTGAAAGAAAGTTTCAAGGTCCCCACAAAATTGAATCCAGTTCGTGGGGGAGGTCGGGCAGAAAGAAAGACCCCGGGATAAGACAGACTCTTCTGCTGGGTTGAGTTTGTAGCTAGAGAGGTTAATAATATTATCTGGTGGGCTGAGGTAGTTGTTGTTGTAGTATCCTGTGGTGTGGAGTAGTTTAGAAAGTTTATTGTCTTTTCTTTTTTGTAGGGAGTAGAAGTGTGTATAGCTAACCCTGGAACTTTCCCTTGCAACAAACTCCATTGCCAGTTTGTCCACGTATTTACACTGATGACACCATCACTGGACCTAACCATGTCAGTTACATGATCAAGGACACATATTCCTGTTCATCCAGAAACATAATATATGCCATCATCTGCCAACAGTGTCCTTCTGCTATGTATATTGGACAGACTTCTCAGACACTTCGCCAAAGAATTAATGCCCACAAATCAGACATCGGACATCTTCACAAGGAAAAAACAGTTGGTTTTCATTTCAGCCTACCTGGACATAGTCTTAACGACCTTTCTACATGCATCTTACTTCAAAGAGACTTTAACACCAGACTACAAAGAGAAACTTCAGAACTGTCATTCATGCTTAAATTTGACAATTTACTAATGGGCCTTAACAAAGATGCTAATTACCCTACCCATTACAAAGATAGCTTCCCCACTTATCACCCCTGATTAGCCATTCACTGACTCACAGATAACTATTTCCTTCCTTCCTCTCCCTGACCCCACCTTCTGTTCTATGTCTGATTTCTCAGTTTAATAATGTGTTCACTTTTTTCATTGTATTCCTTTGGTCATATGGTCATGCCAATTCTCTTCCAGAATATGATCTGAGGAAGTGGGTCTGGCCCATGATAGCTCATCACCTATTAAACCATCTTGTTAGTCTTTAAAGTGCTGCATAGCTTTTCCTTTTGTTTCAGCAAGATCAGAGTAACACGGCTCCCTCTCTATTACTAAAAAAAATAAGAGAACACAAGTGGTTAGCCTCCTGGCAGCATATATCTGTCTCAGCCTGCATCTGAGTGATCTTGTGGCATTGCATTTTCTGTACAATTCCCCATCCCGTGCCCCATGAACCTCAATGTTTTGATAATATTCAGTCATGGCGAGCCTGTGAACAGGGTTTCCCCAAGCAGTGGACGATGATGCCAGGTCTGTGTCCTGAGTCCATACAGTTTCATTAGAACCTTGTTAGGTGTTTGAGGGCTTCAAACTTTTCCTCCAATGGGCAGACATACTGCAGTTGTCAACATCCAATTCCATCTGCCATAACCCTGATGATTCATCTGCCTTGGTTAGCTCCTCTGATGTCTCCTCTGGACTTGAATTTCCTCTAAATCACCTGGTGCCACAAGCACACTTTGCCACTAGCCTGGACTGCTAATAACTATAAAACTGTTAACAGTACAATTTGTTATAAAGTCTATAATCTCCCTTCTCACTCTTCTTCTGCTTAAGCGTCCCAATGTTGTGCTCAGATTCTGCCCATGCTTGCACTGTGAGCAGAGTTTCCCAGAGCTCTGTGTCAAAGGTACCCAGGTCCCTGTCCTGAGTTCATATAATGAAATTAGAAACTTGTTTGATGTTTGAGGAGTTCAAGCATTTCCCTCCAATGGGCAGACGTGTTGCAACTCTCAGTATCAAAATTGATCTGCCATCATGCTGCCAAATAACCTGGCACGGTTAGCTCCTTATAAGAACTATTCGGGTTTCGACTTTGGTCTAAATAAACTGTTGCCTTCAGTAAAACTTGCCACATCAGTATTCACTTTTCTAACCTGGCAATAACTACAATCTTTACTGTGATATTGGTTATTATCTGTAACCCCTGCTCACTGCGCTTCTATGTTTTCACAGGCATCCTATGCATTCCTCAACCCTGTGGTTTCATCCGCCACCTCATGGCAGTTTTCAACCTCACACCCTCTGACATGTCAACATTCATTCTAACAGGCATCCCTGGCTTGGAAGATGCTTACGTCTGGATTTCCATCCCTTACGCTACTTGCTACTTTTTCTGCCTGATAGGGAATTTCTCCATTCTGTTTGTTGTTCTTAAAGAGCAGACCCTGCACCAGCCAATGTACCTGCTGCTCTGCATGCTGGCACTCACAGACATCACCATGTCAACCTGCATTGTGCCAAAGGCCCTAGGTATATTTTGGTTCAATATGAAAGTCATCACAGTGAGGGGCTGCCTCACCCAAATTACCTTCCTTAGCATGGGTTTCGCAATACAATCATCTGTCCTGGTGGTAATGGGCTTCGATCGTTATGTGGCCATATGTAACCCCCTGAGACACACCACCATCCTCACCCACACACGGATAGCTACGCTTGGGCTGGTCAGTTTAATAAGAGGCATTCTCTGTGTGCTGCCTGTGCCCCTGATGCTGAGTCAACTGCCATTCTGTGGCAACCGCATTATCCCTCATATGAGCTGCCAGTCAATTGCTGTGGCTAAGACTTTGTGTGGGGACCTCACATTCTACAGGATCTATGGCTTGGTGATGACACTTACACTTGTTGGGTCAGACCTGATGCTCCTTGCCCTTTCTTACTCTCTGATCATCAGGGCCCTTCTTAGAATCTCCTCCCAGAAAGCCCACCTGAAAGCCCTCAACACCTGCACTGCCCACATCGGTGTGATGCTGACCTCATATACTCCCTACCTTTTCTCCATCATGACAAATCGGTTTGGTGAGAGCATCGCTCCTGACGTTCATATCTTCTTGGCCGATGTCTGTGTCCTTGTCCCCACCATGCTGAACCCAATCGTATATGGAGTCAAAAGCAAAGACCTTCGTGACAGAATGAGGAAAAACTTCTGCAGAATGTGATCATATTGAGCCTCTGAGGGGGACAGTTACTTCCTCATTAACCAGGATTGCTGTTCCACTTTGGCTGGCTAAAACTGTAGCTTCCGTTTCTCAAACTGATACAAACTTGTATTCAGCCAGGGATTAATAGGAAACCACCAGAAAGCTGCAGTATCCTCTGGTGGACTGGAAGTCACAGCTAGGCCAAATGACAGGGTGTGTGGGATGTGCAATGATGGGCGATGCTGAAACAGGCCAGGTGATGATGAGAGAGTGGGAACTCGGCAATGGAGAAAGCAGCGCTTGGAGATGGAATGGCAAGATGTCAAATGTGAGCAGCTGCTGAGACCATGAACTTCCACAATGCTGAGCTCAGCCAAAGACAGAATACTCATGTAGATGCTCGTCTTCTTTATCATACCTGCCATGATCTGGTGAGGAATTTGTAAGTCCCCTTTTTCTGGTCATCCCTATGCAGCATATATGGGCTGAGATCTCATTTTTGCCATGGTCCTGTGGACACCTTTGATAGCTTGAGCAGCAGGGGAAAGCTTTGTCTTGTTCACGGGCCTCAGACCTAGGTCATAGAAGTTGAGCTGTTTGAGGCTGGTATTTGTTAACACACTGTTGCCGATGAGGAATAAGGCCTTGATTAAATTGATCAGTTGCTCTCCTCTTGATGTCTCCACTTTTAAGCAACATTAAAGAAGAAAGATTGTTTTCCCCTATTCACCTGATAAAAACAAAACTATAGAGCAAGATACAAGAGTAATTTGGGAAAAACCTTTTTCTTCTCAGACTAGGTATGACACAACACAAATTCTGTTCTGAACATTTTACACCAAGGAAACAAATGTTTGCACTGGTTTAGTAGAGTTTTTTGTAGAGTAGCAGAAGCACTCCCAACAAAAACAGAATTTGTTTTTTTTTTTCTCTTTATTGCTAATGTGGATGAGCTCTTCCTGAAACTTATCCATTGGGGAAAACAACAAAAGAAATATTCATTAGGTGTGTAAATAAAACTTGCATTGGATACTTGATGTATAGACCAATATTTTAATTTTAACATTTGTATTTTATGTACTAGACTTTTGTCAGTCAACACAATTGAATCTGTTAGGAAGATTCCCAAACCTGAGCCATTATTATTAAATGACAAATGTGAGAATTGTCCCAGACAGAGGTGTCTGTAGAGGAGGTTTTGGAACAAACTGATAAATTTACAATAACAAGTCCCTGGGACCAGATGGCATTCAATCAAGAGTTCTGAAAGAACTCAGATGTGAAATTGCAGAACTATTAACTGTGATTTGTTACCTATCCTTTAAATCAGCTTCTGTACCTAATGACTGGAAGATAGCTCACGTAACTCCAACATTTAAAAAGGGCTCTAAAGGTGATCCTGGCAATTCCAGACCAGTAAGTCTAACATCAGTACTGGACAAATCCATTGAATCTATAGTAAATAATACAATTGTCAGACACGTACATGTACATAATTTGTTGAGGAAAAGTCAGCATGATTTCTTTTAAGGGAAATTGTGCCCTACTAGACTTCTTTGAGGGAGTCAACAAGCATGTGGACAAGGGGGATCCTGTGGTTATATTGTACTGAGATTTCTAGGAAGCCTTTGACAAGTTCTCTTCCCAAGGGCTATTATTTAAATCATGGAATAAGAGGGAGGGTCCCTTCATGGACTGACAACTGGTTAAAAGACAGGAAATGAATATATATGGTAGTCTGTCTTGTCCAACGATGACATCTTGAGCTTGCACAGGCTCATCGGTTGTGGACTCACATGTGGCTGAGGAGTCCAAGCCTTGAACGGCATGAGGGGGCAGGGAATTGTCCTGGCTCTGCTGGTGTCGCTGCAACTGTAGCTTTTCTCCTCTCACGAGCATCAATCAGGCGTATGCGTCGCTGCTCTTCCAAGTTGTCATACGCATGTCATACGAGAGCATGCCAGCCTGTTCGGACTTCTGCATGCTGCTCTAGCTGCTTTGGCTTTCATCCAGCATGAGCAACGTTGGCCTTTATGCAGTCTTTATCCCTCTTGCGAGGCCTACCTTGATTGCTTTTGCCCTGAGAGAGTTTACCATAGAGGAATTGCTTAGGAAACCTTGACTCCTCCATTCGAATGATGTGCCCTGTCCAACAAAGCTGGGCTTTCAGAATCATGGCTTCAGTGTTTGTGGTTCCTACCCTGTCAAGGACTTCCAAGGTCATGACTCTGTCCTGCCATTGAATGCGCAGTAATGACCTTAGGCTGCATATGTGGAAGCGCTCCAGTAGTTTCACATATTTTCTGTCCAAGGTCCAGGCTTCACATCCATACAGGATGCTGGTCAAGACTACAGCCCTGTACAATTTCAGTTTAGTGGATTGTCAAATATTGTGCTGATTCAGCACTCATGCTCTCAGGCGTCCTAGTGCTTAATTGGCTTGAGAGATCCTGGCATTGATTTCTTTGTCAAGGGAGACATCATTGGCTATCATACTGCCGAAATGTACTTAAATCATGTCAATGGTGCTATGGCCTGGACAGAAACTACTCTGTGCCTCTGGTAGGTTCTCCTCTGAGATGCTTCTGATCAGATGGTTAAGGATGACTCGAGCCAATATCTTCCCAGCAGTAGAGAGAAGGGAGATGCCCCGGTAATTTCCACAGTCAGCTTTATTCCTCTTGTTCTTAAACAGCGAGATGATTGTGACATACCTAAAATCTTTGGTCATGTCTTCTTCTTCCCAGATGCTGGTCAGGGTCCTGTGAAAGGCTTCAAGTGACGCTGGTCCTGCTGCCTTGAAAATTTCAGCAGGAATACCGTCCATCCCAGGGGCTTTGCCAGAGCTAGTCTGGCTGATTGCCTTTTTGACCCCATCCATTGTAGGGGGCAGGTCAAGACTGTCTATCATGGTATTGTGAGGGATCTGATCTAGGTCTGCAGAGTTGACAAAGGAGGGCCTATTGAGAAGGTTGCTGAAGTACTCTCTCCACATATCACTGATGCTGCTCTTCTCCCTCAGGAGGGTCATGCCATCTGCAGACAGCAGTGGTACAGTACTTGGCTTTGAAGGTCCATATACAACTTTGATAGCACTGAAGAACATCTTGGAGTTCTTGATATCAGCATAATGTTCGACTTCATCAGCTTTTTTCTCCTACCACTCATCTTGCATTTTGTGAAGTGCAATCTGTGCCTGACTCTGAAGGTGCTTGAAACGGTCATGTTTGGAAATTGAGGACTGGTCATTTTGCCATGCCAAAAATGCGTTCTGTTTTTCCTCTAAGATCTTCATGATGGTCTCGTCATTTTCATCAAACCAGTCTTGGTGAACTCTCTTTTTTAATCCTAGTGTCGACTTAGCTGACTCCGTCACCAGGGTTTTGAACTGGTCCCATTTTTGTGTTGGGTCTCCAGTCAAGGGTCCATGGGATGTCAGCACGACATCAAGGCAGGCTGCGAATTGCTCATGATGACCAATATGCTGCAGCTTCCCGATGTTGAAGGAAGGTCTGACAACCTTGGGCTTCTTGCGGTACAGTGGTGTGATGTGCAGTATAAGCACAGATCTGACGAGTCTATGAACAGTCCAGCACTCAGCTCCCCGCATGGCCCTAGTGATCTTAACATCACACATGTCCTACCTCCTTCTGATGACGTAGTCAATCAGATGCCACTGTTTGATCTCGGGTTCATCCATGTGGTCTTGTATGTATCGGCCTGCCTGAAGAGAGTGTTGGTAATTGTCAGGTCATTTTCTGCACACAAGCTCAGCAAGAGGAGGCATTCATGTTACCAATGCCGTGATGCCCCAGCACCCCTTTCCAGTTCCTACAGTCATTGCCAACTCTGGCGTTGAAGTCTCCCAACAGAAGAAGCTTGTCACTAGGAGGAGTTCCTTTTGCAAGACGATCAAGGTCTTCATCGAAACTCTCTTTTGCTTCATCGCTGCTGCTCAGAGTGGGAGTGTAAGCGTTGATAACTGTGACGTAAGGAAAGGGGTTGGGGGAAGCGGAAATTCATCAGATGCTCACTGATACAAATTGGTAGGTCAAGAAGCTGGCACAGAAGTGATGTCTTACTAGCAAGTCCCACTCCATGGATTCTATCTTAGTTTTCTGGCCTGCCTTTCCAGAAGAAGGTGTAACCTCCTTTTGGTTCGCAGCTGGATCCTTCCTCTGCAAGTCTGGTCTCGCTCAAGGTGGCTATGTCAATATTATAGCGTGACAGTTCTCTTGCTATGAGGGCTGTTCTTCTCTCAGGCCTCATAGTATTCTTCTTGTCCAAGAGGGTGCGAACGTTCCATGCTCCAAATATCATTTTTCTTTTCACTATTTTTCAACCGCTGTCAGGGTAAAAATGCCAGCCGTGGCAGTGCTACTCCTAGTCCCCTCCCTCATTTGATGGTGAGCAGTGCTACTCCTAAAAAGGCCTGCTCAGGCACCTGGGATGTTGCTGAACTCCTTTGTTGTCCCGGGATCCGAGTCAAGCGACCAAAGTCCACAGGCCACCTACATGCAGGTTTGGGACTACGACTCCCAGTGGTCACCTCCACCTGTTGCTTCGCCCCTCCCTCATTGCCACAGGACTTTGAAGTAATTTTTTGTATGATGAGAATGTGCAAAGAACCTGTGCGGGAAAGTATTTCAAGTGGGAAAGCCGTTGCACAGGGGTAGTTCCACTCTCTTGGCCTAAGAAGCCTAGTTTCAGTGGTATGAAAAGTCATGACAGCTGGAGACATCCTAGGCTGCAGTGGATGGCCATGTCATGTCCTTTGCTCTCCACAGAGCGTTTCAGAACCGCCTTCCTGGTCATTGGATCTCATTGTTGATCTCAAATGCACAGTCGGCCGGAGCCGATTTCACATGCTACGGTTCGCAAGTCCCTATCTTACTGAAGGTTTCAGACCTGTCGGATACCCTCACCTGCTTTAGTTCGCCTGTCGACGTGGTTTATCGGGGTTTGGCCGCTGTGCATGCTACAGCTTCTTGGAGCCACAGGTGAATGCTGAGTGCCGGGAGGGGACCAAACGTGCACGAACTGCCCCCGAAGGGACAAAACAAGTCCCCACACCAGAGGTGCTACCCTTCCCTGAGCACCCCGTACATCCCAACAGGAAATGAAGAGTCAGAAGAAATGGTCGGTGTTCAGAATGGAGAGAGGTAACTAGTGGTTTCCTCCAAGGGTCTGTACTGGAACCCATCCTATTCAACATCTTTATAAATGATCTGGAGAAAGGGGTAAACAGTGAAGTAGCACAATTTGCAGATGATACTAAACTTCTCAGCATGGTCAAGACCATAGCAGCCTGAAGAGCTTCAAAAGGATCTCACAAAACTATGTGAATGGGCAACAAAATGGCAAACAAATGTTGATGTTGATAAATGCAAGGTAATGGACATGGAAAAAAATAATCCCAAATATACAAATAATATGAAAGGGACTAATTTAGCTATAACCACACAAGAGTGAGATCTCGGCGTGATTGTGGATAGTTCTCTGAAAGTATGCACTCAATGCGCACCACAGTCAAAAAAGACAAAATAATGGATGGTGCAGCCAGTTTCTGCGGAGCAGTTTGAGCTGTCGGACAGATACCCACCTTAGACATGACAAAGGGACACTGGGAAATACATTTGATGTCAAAATCCTGGGAGCAGAAAGCCTTTTCCTTGTCCTTTGGCTTCCATCATTCTAGGGCATCATTTAGCCTCTTCAGAGCAGCAGTGACATTTCGGGGCCAAAGGTCTTTCACAACTGAGCAACTCGACACAAGCTGCTACAATCACCTGAACTGACCTTTGGTTGTCTTTGTGTGACAGCTGCCCCTCCCCCTCCTGCACCCCCCCGTAGCGCTGATGGCAGGGCAGTGCCCACAGAACAGACGGCCAGGATAAACATTTTCCTGACCAGCTAAATCACTATTATTCGCAACTACTTCGCTCCTGGGGGTGGCTCTCAAGCTGTAGGTCTCCAGGGGCTAAGTTCTGCTCATCCTACTGCTCACAGAGTTGAGGGAATTGTCTCGGAATGCCGGCCCACCTGGGAGCCCGCAGGGACAGAACAGGGAATCATAAAGGTGATGGTTCGGCTTGCTGAGAGTCAGACAAGTCAGATTCACACGCTGATTCTCTTACCTCTGCCTCACTGCTGCAGGTAGGCGATTTCCTTTCTCTGCTGAGTAGGATTGTGGTGAGCTGCTTGTTTCTGTATTAACATTAGTGGAAAAGACTAATGAAGGGTTCTAGGGCTGACATCTAGAATCATCTGGGCAGGAATTAACCAGGACAGTGACTTAAACTGTTTAGATTTCTTCAGACATACCAGGGATTTATCAAAATGAATTGGAACTACCACTGAATTGGAAAAAATGTTGAGACCATTATCTGTCCTTAGAATCAGTCCCTTGTTTCTTATTCTGTCCTTCTATCCATCACAGAAGCTTCCTGTTTTTGTGCAGTGTGGTTTCCCAATTCCTCAACTTCACTGCACAGGTAAATCCTCTGCAGGGGGGATCTGTGTTACTGGGGGTACACAACAAACATGGGTCACACACTGGCCACAATTTGCTCTCACATTCTGCCTTCAGTGTATCGCTCCAGACTGACACCAGCTTCCCTGAGAGCAACATTGGAATCTATGTGTTTTAAAATCTCCAGCTTTCAAACCTGCTCTGAGAAGGCCACAGACACAGGAGTTTCTGTCCGATTCTGAGCACCCCAGCAAAACAGCACTTTCCTGTTGCCGAAAGTAAAACACTAAGGGCATGTCCACACCAGGAAAGTTACTTTGAAATAAGTGTTATTCCTCAAGGAAAGCAGGAGATATTATTTCAAAATGTAGAGCCCCTTTCCCCCAACATAACAGGCTTAGTATTGTAGAAGCTCCAGTTATTATCTCCGCTGTTAGACCAGGCGATGAGTGAAATTTGGGAGTCCTTGAAATTATTCTACATCCACATGGAGGAACGTCAGTAGGTGCAGATATGTGAACTGACCACGAGCCTTCAGTGATTTCAGCTGGAGGCATCCCGTGCCCCTTGAAAGGGGAGCTCGTTTGAATCAAAGGAGAACTGACAGGAGAATTGCTGAAATATCAAACTCACAAGTTGAAAGGTGGAGACCAATCAGGCTAACAATTTCTTTCAGGGAGGGAGAGGGATCTGCTCTCCCTGTGCCCCTGCAACTGTGGTCTGAAAAGGACAAAAAGCAGTAAAAGGAAATCATGTTTCTGATTCATGCTTTGGCGAAACCAGGGGTTTCTGGCTCCCTCAAAGGAATGCACTGTGTGTGGGAGAGAGTGGGGGCAGTCGAGCAGTATCAGATCACAATGGCACAGATTCCTGAGACCAGATGACTAGGAAAGGGGCAGCCGGCCTCATGCACAGACTGAAGAGGCCAATGAAGACAGGAGGTGTCTCACACAGTAAAGTAACATGGATCACACTGTAGACAATTCTCTCTAATACCATGTGCCATCGAGATTATTCCTGCTCCCATGAGCAACCACATTGATGCCTCATGGGTCATTGGTGAGGAAATGTCAGCACTGAAAAGCCGCCTCAGGAAGGTCAGAGTTTCTAAGGGGTTGCAATAAAGCTGGGGATGAGCCCTGATGCAATTCCAAGACCAGAAGTGACCATTGTGATTGCCTGTTCTGACTTTCCGTGTAGAAATTTTTCACAGTAATATTCCCAGAGCTGATCTTTAGAGAGAGAAACACTAAACCTTGATTTAAAAATGTTCAGTGAGGAAGAATCCACCAATGTTCTCAAGTCACGATTCTCCTTAGCTACCTTTCTTAAATTAAACCAATTGTCCTCACTGAAGCTATCACAACAAAACAGGTTTTCTAATCTTTTAATTTTTTGTGTGATTTTTCACTTCAGTGTTAACAACATTTCTTTTGTATTGTGGTCCCAGACCTGGAAACAGGATTCCACAGCATTTGTACCAGTGCCAAACACTGAGGTACAATAACTTCTCTTGAGATTCCCCTGGTTAGCATCCCAAGGTCACATTGGTTCTGTTGGCCCCAAGGTCACACTGGGAGCTCATGATTAGCTAATTATCTCTTCATGCCCCCAAATCTTGCTTCGAGTCACTGCTTCCAGCTTTAGTTGGCTATAATATGAGCACTGCTACATTCTTTGACCCTAGATTAACCAGAGGTGCAGGTCTGTAGTGCTCAATAATAAGCTTTAGTGGAGATTGTGAGATATCTGGAGATTGGCTTGTTCCATGAAACATGTTGGTTATTAGGCTTTCATAGATTTTATGTAACTATGAATGCTGTGATTGGATCATCTCCATCTCTATGTAAAAATTAAAATCCTTCCTGATCCTTACCTAATGGCCTCAACGACCTCCTGTGGCAATGAGTTCTTCTGTCTAATTGGACATAGAGTGAAGAACAGATTCTTTTTTATCTGTTTTCAATGGATCATGTTTCATTGCATGCGTCCTGTTTCTTTTCTTAGTAGACAGGGAATACACATTCTGGGTATGTCTAGACTACATGGCTCCGTCAACGGAGCCGTGTAAACTAGTTTACCTGGCATAGGCAAAGAAGCGGGAATTTAAACAATCCCCGTTTTATTAAAATAAACATGGCCGCCGCGCTGTGCCGACGATCAGCTGATCCATCACAGCGCTGTAGTCTAGATGCGGATCAGTTGGCTGGGGAAGAAAATAAGAGAACACCAGTGGTTTGCCCCCCAGCAGCATATATCTGTCTCAGCCTGCATCTGAGTGATCTCATGGCATTACATTTTCTGTACGATTCCCCATCCCGTGCCTCATGGACCCCCATTTTTTTATACTATTCTGTCATGATGAGCCCTGTGAGCAGGGTTTCCCAGAGCAGTGGGCCATCATGCCCAGGTCTGTGTGCTGAGTCCATGCAGTTAAATTAGAACCTTGTTGAGTGTTGGAGAGGTTCAAACTTTTCCATCCAATGAGCAGACATACTACAGTTGTCAACATCAAATTTGATCTGCCATGATCCTGCTGATTCATCTGCCTCAGTTAGCTCCTCTGACGTCTTCTCTGGACTTGAATTTCCCCTGAAAATCCTGATGCCACCTGTAAATGTTGCCACTACCCAAGACTGCAAATAACTGTAAAACTATTAACAGTACAATTTGTTATAAAGTGTACAATCTCCCTCCTCACTGTTCTCCTGTTTAATGGTCCCAATGTTTTGCTCAGATTCTGCTCATGCTTGCATTGTGAGCAGGGTTTCCCAGAGCTGTGTGTCAAAGGTATCCAGGTCCCTGTCCTGAGTTCATATAATTAAATTAAAATCTTCTTTGATGTTTGAGGAGGTCAAGCTTTTCCCTAGAATGGGCAGACATGTTTCAACTCACAGTATCAAAGCTCATCTGCCATCCTGCTGCCAAATAACGTGGCACAGTTAGCTCCTTCTAAGAACTACTCTGGATTTGACTTTGGTCTAAATAAAATCTGGTGCCTTCTGTAAAAGTGGCCACATCAGGACTCACTTTTCTAAACTGGCAATAACTATAATGTTTACTGATATTGGTTATTATCTGTAACCCCTGCTCACTGCCCTTCTGTGTTTCCACAGGCATCCTGTGCATTGCTGAGCCCTGTTGTTTCATCCACCACCTCATGGCAGCTTTCAACCTCACGCCCTCTGACATGTCAACATTCATCCTAAGAGGCATCCCTGGCCTGGAAGATGTTCACGTCTGGATTTCCATCCCTTATGCTACTTCTTACATTTTCTGCCTGTTGGGAAATGTCTCCGTTCTGTTCGTGGTAGGCAAAGAGCAGACCCTGCACCAGCCGATGTACCTGCTGCTCTGCATGCTGGCGCTCACCGACATCAGCATGTCTACCTGTGTTGTGGCCAAGACCCTGGGTATATTTTGGTTCAATCTGAAAGTCATCACAGTGAGTGGCTGCCTCACCCAAATTACCTGCCTTAGCACGGCTTTTGCAATGCAATCAGGTGTCCTTGTGGCAATGGGCTTCGATCGCTATGTTGCCATATGTAACCCTCTGAGATACGCCACCATCCTCACCCACACACGGATAGCGACGCTAGGGCTGGTCGGTTTAATAAGAGGGATTCTCTGTGTGCTGCCCGTGCCCCTGGTGCTGAGCCAACTGCCATTTTGTGGCAACCGCATCATCCCTCATACGATCTGTGAGGGTATCGTTGTGGCAAAGATTTTATGTGGGGACCTCACATTCTACAGGCTCTATGGCTTGGTGATGACACTTACACTTGTTGCGTCAGGCCTGATGCTTCTTGCTCTCTGATCATCAGGGCCGTTCTTAGAATCTCCTCCCAGAAAGCCCACCTGAAAGCCCTCAACACCTGCACAGCCCACATCGGTGTGATTCTGACATCTTATACTCCCTACCTTTTCTCCATTGTGACAAATCGGTTTGGTGAGAGCATCGCTCCTCACGTTCAAATCTTCTTGGGCAATGTCTGTGTCCTTGTCCCCGCCATGCTCAACCCAATCGTATATGGAGTCAAAACCAAAGAGCTTCGTGACAAAATCAGGAAAAACTTCTGCAGATTATGATCACATTGAGCCTCTCAATTTAAACCGTATCCCAAGAGGGGGACAGTTACCTCCTCATTAACCAAGATTGCTCTGTCCCACTTTGGCTGAGCTCAGCATTGTGGAAGTTCATGGTCTCAGCAGCTACTCACATCTAACATCTCACCGTTCCATCCCCAAGCACTGCTTTCTCCATTGCTGAGTTCCTAATCTCTGATCATCACCTTGCCTGTTTCAATGTCACCTGTCATTGCACATCCCACACACCCTGTCAGTCAGCCTCTCTGTGACTTCCAGTCCACCAGAAGATACTGCAGCATTCTGGTGGTTTCCCATTAGTCCCTGGGAAACCTCATTGCAGTAGGAATAACAGGTAGTTCGAAATAGGGCTTTATTTCGAGTGCCCATTTCCCTGCCGTGTGTAGATGCAGGCAGTTAGTCCGGGCTTGTAAATTTAAAAAATGCCCCTCGCCGGGAAGATGCAAATCAAGCACAGGATATTTAAATCCCAGGCTTGATTTGCAATTCTGAATGCCTACAGTTGCAGCTGTAGTACGAATTAGGCTGCAAGTGTAGACATACCCTGGGTGAAAACAGATTTTTATCAGTTTGAAAACCTGAAGCTACAATTTTAGCCAGCCAAAGACAAAATACTCACATTATTCCTGAAAAAAATCAGTGTAACAGCATTGCGCAAGAGGGTTTTTCTTGCGCAAGAAGGGGCAGTGTAGACAGCTCCTTCTTGCGCAAGAGCCTCTTCCAAAAAATGGTGGCTCATTAGATATGCAAATGAGGCTCAGCGATATTCCACGCTTAGCCTCATTTGAATAGCTCTGGCGCAAGATCGTGCCAGTGTAGACAAAGCTTAGGTGTGTGGGTTACATTAACACACTGCTGCCGATGAGGAATAAGGCCTTAATTAAATTGATCAGCTGCTCTCCTGTTGATGTCTCCACTTTTCAGCAACACGAAAGAAGAAAGATCGTTTTCCCAGATGAACCTGATAAAAACAAATCTATAGAGCAAAATACAAGAGTAACTTTGGAAAAACCTTTTTCTTCTCAGGCTAGATATGACACAATACAAATTTTACACCAAGGAAACAAATGTTTGCACTGGTTTAGGAGAATTTTTTGTAGAGTAGCAGAAGCACTCCCAACAAAGAAAGAATTTGTTTTTTCTTTTCACTTTATTGTTAATGTGGACAAGCTCTTCCTGAAACTTATCAGTTGGGGGAAAACAACAAAAGAAATCTACATTAGGTGTGTAAATGAAACTTGCATTGTATACTTGATGTATAGACATATCTTTTAATTTTAACATTTTTATTTTATGTACTAGACTTTTGTCAGTCAACACAACTCAGGCTGTTAGGGAGATTCCCAGATCTGAGCCATTATTTTTAGATGATAAATGTGAGCATTGTCCCAGACAGAGGTGTCTGTAGAGGAGGTTCTAGAACAAATTTTTAAACTTACAGTAACAAGTCCCTGGGACCAGATGGCATTCACCCAAGAGTTCTGAAAGAACTTAAAGGTGAAATTGTGGATCTACTAACTGTGGTTTGTAACCTATCCTTGAAATCAGCTTCTGTACCTAATGACTGGAAGATAGCTAATGTGACTCCAACATTTAAAAAGGGGTCTAAAGGTGATACTGGCAATTCCAGACTAGTAAGTCTATCATCAGTACTGGACAAATCCATTGAATCTATAGTAAATAATACAATTGTCAGACACATACATATACATAATTTGTTGAGGAAAAGTGAGCATGATTTCTGTTAAGGGAAATTGTGCCCTACTAGACTTCTTTGAGGGGGTCAACAAGCATGTAGACAAGGGGGATCCTGTGGATATACTGTACTTAGATTTTGAGGAAGCCTTTGACAAGTTCTCTTCCCAAGGGCTCTTAGTTAAGTCATGGAATAAGAGGGAAGGGCTTCTCATGGACTGATAACTGATTAAAAGATAGGAAATAAAGGGTCAGAATAAATGGTCAGTTTTCAGAATGGAGAGAGGTGACTAGTGGTTTCCTCCATGGGTCCTTTTTGGGACCAGTCCTATTCAACTTATTTATAAATGATCTGGAGAAAGGGGTAAACTGTGAGGTAGCACAATTTGCAGATGATACTAAACTGCTCAAGATAGTTAAGACCAAAGCACCCTGTAGAACTTCAACAGGATCTCACAAAACTATGTGAATGGGCAAAAAATGCCAAAGAAATGTTGATAAATGGAAAGTTATGCATATTGAAAATAATAATCCCAAATATACAAAAAAACCCATGGGGTCTAATTTAGCTACAATCACTCAAGCGTGAGATCTCAGAGTCAACGTGAATAGTTCTCTGAAAGTATTCACTCAATGCGCTCCACAGTCAAAAAAAGGCAACAAAATGATAGGAATCATTTAAAAAGGGATAAGACAGGGAATATCTTATCGCCTGTACATAAATCTATGGTACGTGCACATCTTGAATACTGTGTACTATTGTAGTCACCTCACTGCAACAAAGATATCTTGGCATTGGACAAGGTTCGGAATAATGGCAATGAAAATGAGGAGGGGTTTCGAATGGGTTAAAAAGTCTGGAACTTTTCACCTTAGAAAAGAAGAGACAAAGAGGGGATATGATAGAGGTCTAAAAAATCATGAAAGGTCTGGAGAGAATGAATAAGAAAAAGTTATTTACTTGCTCTGATAACATAAGAACTAAGGGTCACCAAATGAAACAAACAAAAGGAAGGTTTTTTATAATGCAGCACACAGTCAACTTATTGAACTCCTTCCGCAAGGGTGTTGTAAAAACCGGGACTTTAACAGAGTTCAAAAGAGAAGTAGATAAATCCATTTAGGTTATGTCCACGATGATTCCCTGTCCTATTCATTCCCTCTGGGGCTCCCGGCACTGGCCACTGTCGGCTGACAGGACACTGGGCTAAATGGACCTTTGGTCTGTCCCAGTCTGGGTGTTCTGATGTTCCTTTGGGTTAGGGCTTAAGGGACTTTGGGCTATTGGTGTAATAGAAATGTCACAGCTTTACAAGCCAGGATGGAGGTGGATATTGGTTAACCTCAGCCCATCTGACATGTCAACATTCATCCTAACAGGCATCCCTGACCTGGAAGATGCCCACATCTGGATTTCCATCCCCTTCGCTTTTTGCTACATTTTCTGCCTATTAGGAAATGTCTCTGTTCTGCTTGTGGTAGGCAAAGAGCAGACCCTGCACCAGCCAATGTACCTGCTGCTCTGCATGCTGGCGCTCACTGATATCACCATGTCTACCAGCGTTGTGCCAAAGGCCCTGGGTATATTTTGGATCAATTTGAAAGCCATCACAGTGAGTGGCTGCCTCACCCAGGTTACCTTCCTTAGCATGGCTTTTGCAATGCAATCAGGTGTCCTGGTGGCAATGGGCTTCGATCGCTACGTGGCCATATGTAACCCTCTGAGATACACCACCATCTTCACCCACACACGGATAGCTACGCTAGGGCTAGTCAGTTTAATAAGAGGAATTCTCTGTGTGGTGCCTGTGCCCCTGATGCTGAGCCAACTGCCATTCTGTGGCAACCGTGTTATCCCTCATATGACCTGTGAGGCTATTCCTGTGGCAAAAATTTTATGTGGGGCCCTCACATCCTACAGGCTCTATTGCTTGGGGATGACGCTTACACTTGTTGGGCTGGACCTGACACTCCTTGCCCTTTCTTACTCTCTGATCATCAGGGCCGTTCTTAGAATCTCCTCCCAGCAAGCCCACCAGAAAGCCCTCAACACCTGCACTGCCCACATCGGTGTGATGCTGACGTTTTATACTCCCTACCTTTTCTCCATCGTGACAAATCGGTTTGGTGGGAGCATCACTCCTCATGTTCAAATCTTATTGGCCAATGTCTACGTCCTTGTCCCCACCATGCTCAACCCAATCGTACGTGGAGTCAAAACCAAAGAGCTTCGTGACAAAATGAGGAAAAACTTCTGCAGAATGTGGTCCCATTGGGCCACTGTATTGAAATCGTGCTCTAAGAAGGGAACAGTTACCTCCTCATTAACCAAGATTGTTTTGTCCCTCTTTGTTTGAGCTCAGCATTGATCCCAGCAGCTCCTCACATCTAACATCTTATCACTATATCCCCAACTGCTGCATTGTCCATTGCTGAGGTCCCTCTCTCTGATCGTTGCCTGGCAGTTTCCCTCACTGTGTCTTCCAGTCTTCCAGAAGATACTGCAGCTTTCTGACACATGGTGGTTTCCCATTAGTCCCTGGGGCCATGTCTAAATTACGTTTTAGTTTTGAAAGACCACTCTTCCTTAAAAACTGAGGTTTACATGGTTTTTTCGAAAAAGGGGACTTTTCCCCCCAGAAAATGTGTCCAGACTACTTTCACTTTCCAAAGATCCTCTTTCCCATGGAATCTGCATATCCTCTTTCACCCCTCCCCCCCCGGTAGTTTAGATGTACCCTGCGTGAATACAGATCTTTATCAATCTGAGAAAGTGAAACTAGAATTTTAGACAGGAAAAGACAAAATACTCACATAGATGCTGGTCTTCTTTACCATATCTGCAGTGAACAGGTGAGGAATTTGTAAGTCCTTCTCTCATGAGCCCTGTGCAACATAAATGGGCTGGAATAAATGGTCAGCTTTCAGAATAGAGAGAGGTGACTAGTGGTTTCCTCCAAGGGTCCTTACTGGGACCAGGTCTATTCTTATTTATTTATAAATGATCTGGAGAAAGGGGTAAGCAGTGAGGTTGCAAAATTTGCAGATGATATTTAACTGCTCAACAGAATTAAGATGTGGTCGCCTCATCTCAAAAAGGATAACTTGGCACTGGAAAAGTTTTACAAAAAAAAAACAAAAATGATGAGGGATTTGGAATAGGTTATGTATGAAGAGAGATTGAGGCTATGTCTACACTACAGAGTTTTTGTGGAAAAACAGTCATTTTGCCGCAAAAACTCGCAGAGCGTCCATACCTCAAGTGAGTTTTTGAGCAAAAAAATCGAAAGAGCAGAGGGGTTTTTGCGCAATAGCTGTTCCTCTTTCTACGAGTAATAACTCCTTTTTACCAAGAGCTCTTGCACAAAAAGGCATGTTTGGATGGGGAACAGGGTTTTTTCGTACAAAAAGAGGCAATCAGAAAAAGCCCAGGTGCCCTGGTGGCCATTCTGTAAATAGCAATCAGAGTTTGCTTTCAAGAGTGCTTCCACACAATATAGATGCTCTCTTGCGAAAATCGCATGGCCCTTTCAATGCACTTTTGCAGTGTGGACGTGCTCTTGTGCAAGAAGTTTTTGCGGAAGATCTCTTCTGCAAAAAGCTTCTTGCACAAGAAGCCTGCAGTGTAGACTTAGTCTGAAAGACCGGGACTTTTCATCTTTGAAAAGAGGAGATTAAATGTATGTCTACAGAGCAAAGTTATTTTGAGATAACTTTCCTATCATCTACACAATCCAACTGCTATTTCGAAATTAATTCAGGGCATAGGTTTCAGGCACGACGTGAAAGGCTTGAAGCCCTGTGGCCTTGGCATTCCCTCCCCAGCCGGAGAGAGGCCGGTGGGGAGAAACCCCTCATCTAACTATTTACACATACTAATGTTAGGGTACTGAGAGACTGAACATTTAGGCTACATCTAGACTGCCCCTTCGTGTGCAAGAGACTATGCAAATGCGGTGAAGTGGTGACTATCGCCATGCCTCATTTGCATACTTAATGAGCTGCCATTTCTGCACAAGGGGCTTTGGAGCAAAAAGGAGCCATCTACACAGCTCCTTTTTGCGCAAAACCCCACTCTTGCGCAAGAGCTATTCTGCCTGAAAAAAGTGGCAGAACAGCTCTTGTGCAAAAGCCCCTTGCACAAAAATGGCTGCTCATTAAATATGTCAATGAAGCACGGTGATATTCACCGCTTCACCTCATTTGCATATTCTCTTGCGCAAGAGGGGACAGTCTAGACGTAGCCTTAGACATCTAAAGAACGATGTACAAGCTAAGGGAAAGACTATCAGTCTTGACAATGCTGGCAGTAAGAAGGACTGAGGGGGTGAAGGGCCTGCAGGGGGATATATGCGCTGATATGTTGGCACCAAAGATCCTCTTTCGAAAGAGAGATCGGAAGAAGATATGCATTTCCTGCAGAATTTGCATATCCTCTTTCAAAAAAAACCCCCATAGTTTAGACATGCCCTATAGTCTGCTCTCTACCAGTCAGTATTATGTTATATTGAAGCCTTTCGGCCTTGGCACTTCCTCTCCAGCTGGGGAGAGGCCGGAGCGGAGAAACCCCTCTTATCTAACTATTGATAGATACTAATGTTAGGGATATACAAGCTCACAGAAATACTACAGCTACCATCACGGGCAGTAAGAAGGAACTGAGGGGGTGAGGGGGTGAGGAGCCAGCAGGGGTATATATGCGTCAATATGTTGGCGCCACCCTAGGGGGCTCCCTGGTTGGCCCAACGGGTACTGATCAGGGAAAAAGCTCCAGAATCTGTGCACGTGGTGCGTGATCATCTAATTGGAATGGACATGAACAAGCACTTGAAGAAGAATCTCACGGCTTTACAAGACGAGATGGAGGCAGAGGAAAAGCTGCGGGAACCACAGAGACCACAGACACAGCCCAGAAGGCAGAGCTGGGTTGGAGGCAGGGTGGCAGGATGAGGCAAGGAAAGTGCAGGACCTGACCGGCTGTGCCAGGGCCGAGTGACAGCGGGGCTGCAGGACCTGAGCCAGGACAGTGGATGTTGGCACTGCAGGACGTCACATGGCAGCTGAGCACAATGAGAAGCTGAGGAGAGGAAGGTGGGGCCCTAGGCACAGAACCCTGCACAGGAAGATTTCACCTGGCAACAGGGCCTTGTGGGCTGGACTCAGAAGGGGGATATGAATCTGACGGAAGGACACTGGGGAAACTGGTCCTGCCACCCAGAGTCGGAGGTTGTGTGGCACTTCCAGCACTGCCAGGGCCTGAAAGGAGGCCTGGGATGTGCGAGGAACAAACCGTGAATCTTCTTCACATCCCACAGGCTTCTGTCGGTGACATTCCAATTCCCAACGAGCAGGATCCCCTGTTCCCTTGAATCTTTCCCAATTTTTACTATTTTTTCTCACTGTGTCTGTTGAATATATTGCATGTGGTATGATCATAATGCAGTGATCGGTGGGCTCAGAGAAACCCTGGTGCTGAGAGATCAACCAAAGTGGGGACACCTTAGCCCCTGTACCTAGGGAGTGCAAAGAGACAGGGGTCAGACCCAGGGCCAGCCTGTGATGTGGGCTATATGGGCCACAGCAGAGGACAAATAACTACAGAGACTGCATTTTGATAGCTCCAATGGAACCTAACGGCTGCTTAGAAATTCATTGGCAGTGCGCACATTATACAGAGAGATGCACTTTCCCATAGTGTAAATCCTCAGAGTCGTGAACACCAGAGGTAAGAATGGACCAGCTAACTAACCGCACACTCCATTTGGAAATGGAAATATACAAAAAGCACGCAATCGGCCCCACCAAAAAAGCCAATCCAGTCCAATGCTGCGTTAAACCTATGCTACTAAAATTAAAGTCCTCTGCAAAGTGTGTGTGTGAATATGCATAAACCAGAATAATGTTATATTGTCAGTATATTGAGTGTTTTGCCTTATCCCCCTGAAAAAGATCCTGTGAAATTCTTCCAAGTATAACAATTGCCTGCGTGTCAGTGTGCACCCCATGGACTCTGGCCTGTGAAGAACACACTGACTATGTAAACACACACCAGCCGGCCAGCACAAGAACCCCCCAACCCCACATCAGTCTTCGCTGCGGAGTGAATGGAGCAGCCCCATGGTATTAGTGCAGCTGTAGGAACATACAACCCATGTCTGTGGAATAGTTTGAGCTGCCAGACATGTATCCAGTAAGGACATGACAAAGGGACACTGGCAAATGCTTTTGATGCCAGACTCCTGGGAGCAGAAAAGCTTTTCCATGAACTTTGGCTTCCTTCAATTCAGAACCACGTCACTGAGCCTCCACAGGGCGACAGTGACCTTTTGGTGCCAATAGACTTCATCCGACTGAATGGGCTGCATGCAGCAGTACGTGGCGACGATCCACTGAACTGATGTTTGGTCCCATATCAAGTAGCAGCCTCCCCACCTGTAGAGCCGATGGCAGGGCAGTGCCCACAGAACAGACAGCCAGGCTGAGCATTGGGAAGGTACAATTTGTACTAATAAGCTGAGCTACTATTAGCATCAAATTACTTCACTCTCGGGGGAGGCTCTCAAGCTGCAGGTCTCCAGGGTCTAATTTCTGCTCATCCCACCGTTCACAGAGCTGAGGGAATTGGCTGGGAATTCTGGCCCACCTGGGAGTCCACAGGGACTGAACAGGAGAATCAAAAAGGGGACGGTCACTGCAGCGAGTGTCCGACCTGTGAGATTCACACGCTGAGTCCTTTCTCTCTGCCTCACTGCCGCAGGAAGGAGATTTCCCCACTCTGCTGAGGGGATTGTGGTGAGTTGCCTGTTCCTGCCTTAATACTTAGTGATCAGGGCTGCAGAATGATGTTCCATGGTTGAAATCTCGAACTATCAGGGCAGGAATGCACCATCATGGTGACTTAAAACTGTTTAGTGGGTTTTTTTCCCCAGATATATCAAAGATTTATCAGGATAAACTGGAACTACCAATGTATTGGGGAAAGTCAAGATAATGATTAGGACTTAGAATAAGTTCCTTATTCCTTACTGTGTCTTTCTATCTGTCTCAGTAGGGTTTTCTACAGTGTGGTTTTTGAATTCCTTAATATCACTTCAGAGATAGCTACAGCAGCCAATGCCTCTGCAGTGTGCATCTGTGTACCAGTGGGTACACCACAAACATAGGTTACACGCTGGCCCCACTCTGCTCTCACATTCTGCCCTCAGTGCATCGCTCCAGATTCATAGTGGCTTTCCTGAGAGCAAAAGTGGGGGGAATGTCTTTTAAAATCCCCAACTTTTAAACCCGAAGTGAGAATGCCACTGACACTGGAGCACCCATCAGAATACAAGCACCCAAGTAAAACAATACCCTCCATTTGCTGAAATTAAAATATTAGTACATTATGTCAGGACTATGGGTGAAATCCTAGAATCCTAGAACTCAAAGATTTCTGGCTACCTCAAAGGAATGTACGGTGCGGAAGAGAGTGGGGGCCGTCGTGCAATATCCAGATCACAGCGGCACCCAGCTGAGTGGCGCAGAAGTCAGCCGAGCACTACAGCGGGAGGCGAAGGGTGGCAGGACGGTGAAGTTCACGGCCAGGGGGCGGGGCCTGGAGCCGCTGTCACGCCGCATGTCACCGCCCTGCCCCCCTTTGCCTCACGCCGTGGTGCTCGGCTGAGTTCTGCACCACTCAGCTGGGCCGCTACAGGGGAGCAAGCGGAGCAAGTGGCCGTTTGGGCTCCTCCATGGTGGCCCGGCTGAGCGGTGCAGAAGTCAGCCAAGTGCCACGACGGGAGGCGAAGGGGGATGGAGTGGTGACATGCGGCGTGACAGCGGCTCCAGGCCCCGCCCCCTGGCCATGTACATCACCGCCCCACCCCACTTCCCCTCCCGCCATGGCGCTCGGCTGACTTCTGAGCCGCTCAGCCGGGCCGCCACACAGGAGCAAGCAGCACAAGCAGCCATTTGGGCCCCATACTCCCCATGCAGCATGGGGGTGCTGCATGGGGACCACGGTGCCCAAATGGCCGCTTGCGCCGCTTACTCCCCCATGGTGGCCCGGCTGAGAGGTGCAGAAGTCAGCCGAGCGCCACGGCGGGAGGCAACAGCACCGCCCAGAGGGAACAACCAGCGTTTCAGCATTACAGAGTCACAGACATTGGGCTACTATATATATGATTGTTCTACTGGTTAATTACTCTCTCCGGTTTTTTTTAATGTATATTTCTGTATGGTAGGCCAAAAAGCCTATTTTTAATTTGTTCGTATGTATGTATATATACATGGTACCCAAGTCACTTCTTCACTACCTTTTTTCATTTTAACGAATTGAGCTCATTGACTCTATCACTACAAAGCAGGTTTTCTAATCTTTGAATATTTCAGTGATTCTTCAGTGTTATCGACATTCTTTTTTATTGTGGATCCCAGACCGGGACACACGATTCCAACATCAGTTGCATGAGGTAAAATAACTTCTCTGGGACTCCTTGAGATTCTCCTGGTTTGCGCCCCAGGGTCACATTGGATCTTTCGGCCACAGGGCCACAGTGGGAGCTCATGATTAGCTAAATATCTCTTCATGCCCCCAAATTGTGCTAATTGTTTCTGATTACAACTGGAGTTGCCAGTGATATAAGCACTGCTACATTCATTGACCCTCAAAGTAAGCAGAGATCAGGACTGTAGTGAGTTTTGTGGAAGCAGGTTTGTGCCATGAGACATACTTTCAAAGATATTTATGTAACGATGAATGCTGTGATTGGATAGTGTGTCTTTCCATATAAAAATCAAACCCCTTCCTTATTATTGCTTAGCTCATGGCCACAACTACCTCTTCTGGCAGTGAGTTCCTCAGTCTAATTGGACATTGAGTGAAGAACCGATTCTTTGCTGAAGCTTCACGGGGTAGCCAAGTAAGTCTGTTACAGAAAAAAAACAACAAATGGTCTGGTAGCACTTTATACACTAACAAAACATGTAGATGGGATCATGAGCTTTTGTGGGCAAAGCCCACTTCTTCAGAGTACTAGAGTTATGAGTTTAGGATGTGCACACCCAAAATAAATAGGAGAGGGGAAGGGGAGGGGGGAGGGAAGAAAAGGAAGGGAGGTTGGAGACAGAGAGCTAGAGGAAATCAGTCGGCATCTGAAGACTGGGTAGTTAAAACGAAGCAGATAAGAATCAAAGTCAGTAAATAGTATCCTTCCTGACACGGAAGTCTACACAAAGAGCTGTCTGCACCTTCAATGGCTGCTAAGTTGGTAGCGTCCCAACCAACTTTCATCACAATTGAGCCCATTAGCATGTGAATTGAATTTGCGGATGAACTCTAATTCCAAAGCTTCCCTGTGGATCTGGCTAGTAGAATTGGTTTGTGACAAGACAGCCACTTGAAGATCTTTTAAACAGTGATTCGCAAGACTGAAGTGTTCCCCAATAGGTTTCTGTATGTTTCCTTTACATATATCTGATTTGTGTCCATTGATTCTTTCCTGCAGAGACTGTCCAGTTTGTCCAATATATATAGCAGTGGGGCACTGCTGGCATTTAATGGCATAGATCAAAGTACTGGATGTTCAGTCAAATGACCTTTTGATTTGGTAGCTTATGTTGTTGGCTCCAGTGATGAATACTCCAGGATAGATATGTGGGCAGAGTTGGTATCGTTTTTGGTTGAATGGCTGGGCTCCTGTAGGCTTATGATGTGGTTGTGTGGCATGATTACCAGAAATAATTCATTTCAGGTTGGGGAGTTGTCTGTAAGCAAGAATAGGCTTTGTTTCACTGCATGCACCCTGGTTCTTTTCACAGTAGACAGGGAAAACACATTCTGAGTGTACTCTCTACTGGTCAGCAACATATAGTCTGTTCTCTACAGTCTGTTCTCAAACTGTCATTAATATATAGTCTGTTCTCATATCCTCTCTTATTATTTTCCTTTATAAGTTAACATACCCAGAGCCAGCCCACAACATTTTGGCACGTGAGGCGGGGAGCTCAAATGACGCTTGGGCTAGAATTTTGAAAGGTCTCAATTCTGCCTTCTTCCTATTCTACTCCTCTCATGGTACTGCTCTGCCTACATATGCACCAGGCATGGACACAATTTTCTACATTCTGGGTCCTAGTGGTGCCCCCCACAGTCTGGTGCCTAAGATGGCCGCCTCAGTTTGCCTCATGGTAAGGCCAGCCCTGAACATACCCAGTCTTTTCAAACTCTCTCTGCTTTCAAATATTTCCACCCCACTATCAACCTCAGCTTAGAGCAATCCACACAAGAGATCCACTTCCTGGACACTATAGTACAAATGAATGGTGGTCACTCAAACACCACCAAATACTGAAAACTCACTGACTATTAGTCTTACCTACATGCTTCTAGCTTTCAGCTGGGGCACATCATATGAACCAGTGTTTATAGCCAAGCCCTAAGATACAACTGAATCTACTCCAGTCCCTCAGACAGAGACAAACACTTATATGATCTTTATCAAACACACCTACAATTTCAATACCCATCTGGGAAAGGAAGAACCAGCCTGACCAAGCCAGAAGTTGTAGTAAGAAGTCACTTGCTTCAAGACAACCCAACAAGGAAAAAAAGAGAACACCAGTGGTTATCCCACCGCAGAATGTACCAGTCTCAGCCTGGCTCCTTACCTGAAACTCCAGGTGAAACATGGTCTGAGTGATCTCATGGCAGTGAATTTTCTGTAGGATTAGAGAAAATCCTCCGGGATTCTAATGTTTTGCTTAGATTGTGTCATGCCTACCAAGAGAGCTTGGTATCCCAGAGCAGTAAGTCATGATGTCCAGGTCTTTGTCCTGAGTTCAAGCAATAATATTAGTGTTAGGTGTTTGAGGGGTTCAAACTTTTCCATCCAATGGGTAGACATACTGCAGTTGTCAACATCTAATTTCAGCTGCTGTCATCCTACTGATCCAGTTGTCTCAGTTAGCTCCTCTGAATTCTTCTCTGGACTTGAATTTGACCTAATTAATCTGGTACCACCTGTAAATGTTGCCACTTCACTATTCACCTTCCTGTTAGATTGCTTATAACAATACAAACATTAATATCTGTTATAAAATGTATAATCCTCCCCCCCCCCAGCTGTCCTGATGTTTAAGGATCCAATGTTTTACTTAGATTCTGCCCATATTTCCACTCTGAGCAGTGTTTCCCTGAGCTGTGTGACAAAAGTGCACAGGTCCCTGTGATGAGTTCATACATTTCAATTAGAACCTTGTTTGATGTTTGAGGAGTTCAAGCTTCTCCAGCTAATGGGCAGACATCTTGCAGCTCTCGACATCTACGTTCATCTGCCATCCTGCTGCCAATTAACCTGGTGTGGTTAGCTCCTTCCGAGAACTTCTCTAGATTTGACATTAGTCTAAATAATCTGTTGCCTTCTGCAAAAATTGCCACATCACTACTCACTTTTCTAGACTGGCAATAACTATCATGTTTCCTGGGACATTGGTTATTATGTCTAATCCCGGCTCAATGTGCTTCTGTGTTTTCACAGGTATCCTGTGCATTCCTCAACCTTGTGATCTCATCCACCACCTCATGGCAGCTGTCAACCTCACCCCATGTGACATATCAACATTCATCCTAACAGGCTTCCCTGGCCTGGAAGATGCCCACGTCTGGATTTCAATCCCTTTTGTTTTTTGCTACGTTTTCTGCCTGCTGGGAAATGTCTCTGTTCTGTTTGTGGTAGGCAAAGAGCAGACCCTGCACCAGCCGATGTACCTACTGCTCTGCATGCTGGCGTTCACCGACATCACCACCTCTACCTGCGTTGTGCCCAAAGCCCTGGGTATATTTTGGTTCAATTTGAAAGTCATCACAGTGAGTGGCTGCCTCACCCAAATTACCTTCTTTGACACGGCTTTTGTAATGCAATCAGGTGTCCTGGTGGCAATGGGCTTTGATCGCTATGTGGCCATATGTAACCCTTTGAGATACTCCACTATCCACACCCACACACAGAAAGCTACGCTAGGGCTGGTCAGTTTAATAAGAGGAATTCTCTGTGTGCTGCCCGTGCCCCTGATGCTGAGCCATCTGCCATTCTGCAGCAACCGCATCGTCCTCCACACGTATTGTGAGGTTATTCATGTGGCAAAGATTTTATGTGGGGACCTCACATTCTCCAGGCTCTATGGCTTGGTGATGACAATTATAGTCATTGGTCTAGACCTGACACTCCTTGCCCTTTCCTACACTCTGATCCTCAGAGCCGTTCTTAGAATCTCCTCTCAGAAAGCCCACCAGAAAGCCCTCAACACCTGCAGCAGCCACACTGGTGTGATGCTGACTTCTTATACTCCCCACCTTTTCTCCAGTATGACAAATTGGTTTGGGGAGAGCATTCCTCCTCATGTTAAAATCTTCTTGGCCAGCGCCCACATTCTTGTCCCCACCATGCTCAAGCCAATCGTATATGGAGTCAAAACCAAATAGCTTTGTGACAAAATGAAGAAAAACATCTGCAGAATGTGATCCCATTGGGCCTCTGAACTGAAACTATGTCCCAAGAAGGGAACAGTTGTCTCCTTATTAACAAAGATGGCTTTGTCCCACTTTGGTTGAGCTCAGCATTGTGGAAGTTCATGGTCTCACCAGCTTCTTCCATCTAACATCTTATCATTCCCTCACCAGACTTTCTTCAGTTTACATGACTGAGGATGTTAGGGAGATTCCCAGACCTGAGGCATTGTTTTTATGTGACAAATCTAGGGACTTGTCCCTGTCTGAGGTTTCTGTAGCATTTCATACAAATTGATAAAATTAACAATGATGCGTCACCATGACCAGATGGAACTCACTAAGAGTTCTGAAAGAACTTAAATGTGAAATTACAGAACTATTAATTATGGTTTGTAACCCCTCCATTAAATCAGCTTCTGTACCAAATAACTGGAAGATAGCTAATGTGACGCCAATATTTAAAAAGGGTACTAAAGGTGATCTTGGTGATTCCAGACTGGTAAATCTAACATCTGTACTGGGGAAATCCATTGAATCTATTGTAAAGAATAAAGTTGTCAGAAATGTAGAAGAACATAATGTGTTGAGGAAAAGTCAGCAGGATTTCTATAAAGGGAAATTGTGCCCTAATAATCTACAAGAGTCCTTGGAGGGGGACAAAAAGCCTGTAGAGAATGGGGATCCTGTGGATATAATATACTTAGATTTCCAGGAATCCTTTGACAAGTTCCCTTGCGACGGGCTCTTAAGTAATTCGTGGGAAAAGGGAACGTCCTCCCGTCAATTGATAACTGGTTAAAGGACAGGAAAAAAAGGTAAAAAATGAAACCTTGGCATTGGAAAAGGTTCAGAAAAGGTCAACAAAAATTATTAGGGGTTTTTGGAATGGGTTACATATGAAGAGAGATTTAAGGACAGGGACTTTTCATCTTAGAAAAGAGAAGACTAAGAAAGGATATGGTAGAGGTCTATAAAATCATGGCAGATATGGGGAAAATTGATTAAGGAAAAAATATTTCCTTGCTCCCATAATATAAGAACTAGGAGTCACCAATGAAATTAATAGACTGTGAAAAGCTATCTCACCAAACTACATGAATGGGCAACAAAATGGCAAATAAATTTTGATGTTGATAAATGCAAGGTTATGCAAATAGAAAAAATAATCCCAAATATACATTCAAAATGATGGGGACTAATTTAACTACAAGCATTCAAGACTGAGATTTCTGAGTCATTGTGGATCGTTCCCTGAAAGCATCCACTCAATATTCAGCGGCAATCAAAAAAGCCAACAGAATGTTAGGAATCATTGAAAAAGAGATAGACAATAAGACAGGCCTCTACATAAAACAATGGTACACCAACATCTTGAATACTACATACAGATGTGGTCACCTCATCTCAAAAAAGATATCTTGGCATTGGAAAAGGTTCGGAAAAAGGGCATAAAAATGATGAGGGGTTTGGAATGGGTTTCATATGAAGAGCGGTTAAAAAGACTGGGACTTTTTGGGGATATGATAAAAATCAATAAAATCTATAAATTCAGGGCAGGTATGGAGAAAGTGAATAAGGAAAAATTATTTCCTTGCTTCCATAAGATGAGAGCTAAGGGATACCAAATGAAACAAACCAAAGGAAGTTATTCTTCATGCAGCACACAGTCAGCTTATAGAACTCCTTGCCCAAGGATGGTGTGAAGACCAGGATTTTAAATGGGCTCAGAAGAGAACTAGATACATCCATGGAGGTTACGTCCACCAATGGCTATTGGTCAGGATGGGTAGGGATGGTGTCCCCATACTCTATTTGTCAAAGGCTGGAAATGAGTGACAGGAGAGGAATCACGTGATGATTCCCTGTTCTGTTTGCTCCCTCTGGGGCACCTGGCACTGGTCACTGTCAGCAGATGGCACACTGGGCTAGATGGACCTTTGGTCTGACAGTACGGCCATTCTTATATTCCTTTGGGTTAGGATTTAAGGGGGAGTGGGCTGTTGATGCAGGAGAAATCTGACAGCCTTACAAGTGGGGAGGGAGGCAGAGGAGCAGCAGCCTGAACCCCAGGGACAAGAGATGCAGACCAGAAGGCAGAGCTGGGACGGAAGCAGAGCGGCAGGGCTGATGCAGAGCTGGTGCAGGACCTGACTGGCTCTGCCAATGGGGCGTCAGGGCCAAGCGACAGCAGGGAGCTGTGGGACCAGAGCCAGGGCAGTGGATGCCGGCCCTGCAGGAAGTAACATGGCAGCCAAGCACAATGAGAAGCCAGGGAGAGCAAGGTGGGGCCCTGGGCAGAGGGCCTGGCTCAGGGAGATATCACCAGACAACAGGCCTTGGGGGCTGGACTCAGAAAGGGAATGTGAATCTGATGGAAGGACACTGGGGAAACTGGTCCTGCCACCCAGAGTCTGAGGTTGTGTGGCACTTCCATCACTGCCAGGGCCTGACGGGAGGCCTGGGATGTGTGTGAAAGAAACCGTGAATCTTCCTCACATCCCACAGGCCGCTGTTGGTGACATTCCGATTCCCACAGAGAAGGATCCCTTGTATCCTTGAATCTTTCCTTTGTGTTCCTTATTTTTCTCACCGTTGCTGTTGAATAAAATGCATGTGGTATGATCATAATCAGTGATCAGTGGGGTCAGGGAAATGCTGGTATGGAGAGACCACCCAGAGGGGGGACACCTTAGCCCCTGTCCTCAGGGAGCACAAAGAAATAGGAGGTCAGACCCAGGGATGGCCTGTGATGTGGGCTGTCTGGACGACTCCCATGGACAAAGAACTGAAGGGAATTCAGTTTGATAGCTCCCATGGAACGTACTGGCTGCCTAGAACGTGCTCAGCAGAGGGCACATGCTACAGAGAGATACGCTTACCCATAGAGTAAAACCTCAGAGTTGTGAACACCAGAGCTATGAAAGGACCAGCCAACCTTACACCTCATTTGGCAATGGAAATACACAAACAGGAGGCAATACAGTCCAGTGCTGCATTAAACCTAAGTTACTAAAATTAAAGTCCTCTGCAAAGTGCTAGTGTGTGTGTGAATATGCATAGAACAGAATAAAGTTCCATTGTCAATTCATTGGGGTGTTTTGCTTATCCTCCTGAAAAAGATCCGGTGAAATTCTTCCAAGTATAACAATAGCCTATTCATCGGTGTGAACCCCATGGACTCAGCACAGGGACTGCTAGCCAGGATGGAACACACTGACTGTGTAAACACACCCCAGCCGGCCAGCACAGGAACCCCCCAACCTCACATCAGTCTTCACTGCAGAGTGAGTGGAGCCGTCCCATGGTACTAGGGCTTTTGCAGGAATGTACAACCCGTGTCTGCAGAGCAGTTTGACCTGCCAGACATGTATCCACTTTCAACATGACAGAGGGACACTGCTGAGTACATTAGATGCCAAAATCCTGGGAGCAGAAAGCCTTTTCCATGCCCCTTGTCTTCCATCACTCCAGGACCACGTCGTTTAGCTTCCATGGGGCAGCAGTGACTTTTCGGAGGCTAATGAACTTGAGACGACTGCATGGGCCTCATGCAGCAGTGTGCTGCTACCATCCACTGAACTGTCTTTTGGTCCTGTATCTTGTGGCAGCCTCCTCACCTGTAGTGCCAATGGCAGGGCAGTGCCCACAGAACAGACAGCCAGGCTGAGCATTGGGAAGATCTAGTTTGCCCAGACAAGCTGAGCCGCTATTAGCATCAAATTATTTCACCCCTGGAGGAGGCTCCCAAGCTGTAGGTCTCCATGGTCTAGTTTCTGCTCATCCCACCGCTCACAGAGCTGAGGGAATTGTCTGTGAATCCCGGCCCACCTGGGAGCCCTCAGGGACTGAATAGGGAAATCATAAGGGGGATGGTTCGGCTCGCTGAGTGTCAGACATTTGAGGGTCACATGCTGAGTCTTTCATCTCTGCCTCACTGCTGCAAGAAGGAGATTTGCTCTGTCTGCTGAGGGGATTGTAGTGAGTTGTGTGTTCCTGCCTTAAGCCTTAGTGATAAGGGCTGAGAAAGGGTTCCAGGATTGAAATCTAGACCCATCTGGGCAGGAATACAGCAGCATGGTGATTTCAACTGTTTAGTTTCTTTTCAGATACGCCAAGAATTTATGAGCATAAATTGGAACTACCAATATATGGGGGAAAGTTGAGATAATTATTTGTCCTTAGAATCTGTCACCTATTTCTTATTGTGTTTTTCTATCTGTCTCAGCAGATTTTTCTGCAGTGTGGTTTTTGAATTCCACAACTTCACTGCATGGTAGAAAGAGCAGCCAAAGCCTCTCCAGTGTGTATCTGTGTTACCAGGGGGTTCACCACAAAAATGGGTTGCACGCTGGCCACAATCGGCTCTCTCATTCTCCCTCAGTGCATCGCTCCAGATTGACATTGGCTTCTCTGAGAGCAAAACTGGAGGCGACGTGTTTTTTAAAACCCCAACTATCGAATTCGGTGTGAGAATGGCACAGTCAACAGTGCTTCCGTCAGACCCATAGCAGCCGAGTAAAACAATGTTCGACACTTGCTGAAACGAAAACACGAGAACATTATTTCGAAATAACTTATTTCGAAATAATATCTCCCAAAATAACTATTTGAAAATGAGCATTATTCCTCAAGAAAAGCAGGAGTTATTATTCTAAAATAGTCAGCCCGTTATTCTCAAATTAACAGGCTGGTAGTTTAGATGCTCCACTTATTATTTCTGCTTGTTATTACACCAGGGCTATGGGAGAAATCATAGAATCATAGAACTAGAAGGGACCTAAAGAAGTCATCGAGTCCAGTCCCCTGCCCTCACTGCAGGACAAAGCACAGTCTATATCATCCCTGATAGATGTCTGTCTAACCTGCTCTTAAATATTTCCAGTGATGGAGATTCCACAACCTCCCCAAAACGTTTATTTCAGTACTTAACCACCCTGACAGTTAGGAAGTTTTTCCTAATGTCTAATCTGAACCTCCTTTGCTGCAATGTAAGCCCATTGCTTGTCCTATCCTCAGAGGTCAAGGAGAACTATTTTTCTCCCTCCTCTTTATAACACCCTTTTAGATACTTGAAAACCACTATTATGTCCCCTGTCAGTCTTCTCTTTTTTAAACTAAACAAGCCAAGTTCTTTCCCTCATAGGTCACATTTTCTAGATTTTTAATAATTTTAATGCTCTTCTCTGGACCTTTTCTAATTTCTCCACATCTTTATTGGAATGTGGTGCCCAGAACTGGACACAATTCTTCAACAGAGGCCTAATCAGAGCAGAATAGAATGGAAGAATGGCTGCTTGAGTTTTGCTCACAACACTCCTGTTAATGCATCCCAGAATCATGTTTGCTTTTTTTGCAACAGTGTCTCTGTTGACTCATATTTAACTTGTGGTCCACTATGACCCCTAAATCCTTTTCAGTAGTACTCCTTCCTAGATAATCACTTCCCATTCTGTAGGTGTGAAACTGATTGTTCCTTCCTAAGTGGAGTAAGTGGGACTTACTCTGGGACTATGGGATTCCTTCAAATTACTGTATATCCACATGTAGGAACTTGAATAGATGGTCTGATTTGAATCTACAATGAGACTACAGTGATTTCAGATTGAGTCATCCCGTGCACTTGCAAGGCGGGTGAGCTCATTTGAATCAAAGGAGAACTGAGAGGAGAACTGGTGAAATATCAATCTCACAGATTGAAAGGTTGAAAACAATCGGGATAACAATTGGCTTCAGGGAGGCAGAGGGGTCTGTTCTCCCTGTGCCCCTGTATCTCTGGTCTGAAGAGGACAAAAGCAGAAAAAAGAAAATCATGATTCTGATTCAAGCTTTGGGGAAACCAGGTGTTTCCGGCTACCTCAAAGGAATGCACGGTGCAGAAGAGAGTGGGGGCAGTCGCAAAGTATCCACATGACAGTGGCACGGAGTCCTGTAACCAGGTGACAAGGGAGTTGGCAGCTTCCCTCATGCACAGACCAAAGAGGCCCAATGAAATCAGAAGGTGTCTCAGACTGTAACGTAACATAGGCCACAATGTCGCCAGTTGTTCCCATGAGCAACCCCACTGCATCCTCATGGCAACGTGAGAAAATGTCAACACAGAGAAGCTGCCTCAGGAAGGTTGGAGTTTCCAACAGGCTGCAATAAAGCTGGGGACAATCCATGAGGGAATTCCAAGACCAGAAGTGACAATTGTGACCACATGTTCTGACTTCCTGTGTAGACAATTTTCGCAGTAATATTTCTAGAGTTGATCTTTTAGAGAGAATAGCACCAAACCTTGATTTGAAATTTTTCAGTGAGGAAGAATCCACCAAGTCTCTTGTTATATTGTTCTAATGGTTAATTACACTCTCCGTTTTTTTTTTAAAGTATATTTCTGTATGCTAGGCCAAAAAGCCTATTTTAAACTTGTTCATCTGTACGTACTTACAGGGGCGGCTCAAGGTGGGCTGCCAGCAGCTGGCGCCCTAGGCGGAATGCACAATCAGCACCCCCACCTCCACAGCCCTCAATGGCATGATATCACCATTGGGCACCCCGCTTAACGCGGCGCCCTAGGCGACGGCCTAGTCGGCCTATACGCACGGGCCGCCCCTGTGTACTTATACATACTACTCAAGTCACTTCTTATCTACCTTTTTCTTCATTTAAATGATTTAAGCTCATTGACTCTATCACTACAAAGCAGGTTTTTTAATCTTTTATTATTTTTGCAATTCTTCAATACTATCAACATTCTTTTTTATTGTGAACCCCAGACTGGAACACAAGATTCTAGCAACAGTCGCACCCATGCCAAATGCTAAGGTAAAATAACCTCTCTAGGTCTCCTTGAGATTCCCCTGGTTAGCATCCCAGGGTCATATTGGCTCTTTTGGCCACAGGGTCACACTTTGAGAGCATGATTAACTAATTATCTCTTCATGCCCCTGAATATTGCTAAGAATTTCTGCTTACAACTGGAGTTGCCTGTGATATAAGCACTGCTACATTCTTTGACCCCAGAAGTAAGAAGATGGCACGCCTGTAGTGAGTTTTTTGGAGGAATGTTTGTGTCAAGAAACATGTTTTCAAAGATATTTATGTAACCATAAATGCTGTGATTGGGTAGTCTCAAACCCTTCCCAATTCTTATTTGCCTAATGCCCTCAACTACATCCAGTGGCAATGAGTTCCTCAATCTAACTGGATATTGAGTGAACAATGGATTCTTTTTTATCTGTTTTCAATGTACCGTGTTTCACTGCATGCACCCTGGGTCTTTCCTTAGTAGACAGGGAGAACACATTCTCAATGTACACTCTACTGGTCAGTATTATATTATATTATATTATTTCTTTCCTTTGTAAGTTCACAAGCCCAGTCTTTTCAAACTCTGTCTACTCTCAAGTATTTCCACCCCATGATCAACCTCAACTTGGAACAATCCACAAAAGAGATGCACTTCCTGGACACTATAGTACAAATGAATGGTGGTCACTCAAACACCACCTAATATTGAAAACCCACTGACTATTATTCTTACATACTTACTTCTCGCTTCCATCCGGGGAACATTAAATGAACCATTGTTTATAGCCAAGCCCTAAGATACAACCCAATCTGCGCCAGTCTCTCAGACAGAGAGAAATACCTACAAGATCTTTATCAAGCATGCCTAAATTTCAATACCCACTTGCGGAAGGGAGAATCAGAATTAGAACCTTGTTTGAAATTTGAGGAGTTCAAATTCAAGCTTTTCCCTTCAATGGGCAGGCAAGTTGCACCTTTCAACATCAAAGTTCATTTGTCATCATGCTGCCAATTAACCTGGCACGTTTAGTGCCTTCTAAGAACCACTCTGATTTGATTTTGGTCTAAATAATCTGTGGCCTTCTGTAAAAGTGGCCACAACGCTATTCACTTTTCTAAACTCGTAATAACTATCATTTTCCTGTGATATTGGTTATTATCGGTAACCCCTGCTAACTGTGCTTCTGGGTTTTCACAGGTGCCCTGCGCATTCCTCAACCCAGTTGTCCCATCCACCACCTCATGGCAGCTTTCAACCTCACTCCATTTGATACATCAATATTCATCCTAACAGGCGTTGCCAGCCTGGAAGATGTTCACGTCTGGATTTCCATCCCTTTTGCTATTTCTTACATTTTCTGCCTGTTGGGAAATGTCTCCGTTCTGTTCGTGGTATGCAAAGAGCAGACCCTGCACCAGCCGATGTACCTGCTGCTCTGCATGCTGGCACTCACAGACATCGGCATGTCTACCTGTGTTGTGCCCAAGGCTCTGGGTATATTTTGGTTCAATTTGAAAGGCATCACAGTGAGTGGCTGCCTCACCCAAATTACTTTCCTTAGCACGGCTTTTACAATGCAATCAGCTGTCCTGGTGGCAATGCGATTTGATCGCTATGTTGCCATATGTAACCCATTGAGACACACCACCATCCTCACCCACACACGGATAGCTGCGCTTGGGCTGGTCAGTTTAATAAGAGGGATTCTCTGTGTGCTGCCCCTGCCCTTGATGCTGAGCTAACTGCTGTTCTGCAGCAATCGCATCATCCCTCATACGATCTGTCAGGCTATAACTTTGGCAAAGATTTTATGTGGGGACCTCCATTCTACAAGCCTTATGGTTTGGTGATGACACTTACACTTGCTGGGTCAGACCTGATGCTCCTTGCCCTTTCTTACTCTCTGATCCTCCGGGCCATCCTTAGAATTTCCTCCCAGCAAGCCCACCTGAAAGCCCTCAACACCTGCACTGCCCACATCGGTGTGATGCTGACATCTTATACTCCCTACCTTTTCTCCATTGTGACAAATCGGTTCGGTGAGAGCGTCCCTCCTCATGTTCAAATCCTCTTGGCCATCGTCTATGTCCTCGTCCCCACCATGCTCAACCCAATCATATATGGCATCAAAACCCAAGAGCTTCGTGACAAAATGAGGAAAAGCTTCTGCAGAATTTGTTCACACTGATGCCTCTGAATTTAAACTGTGTCCCAAGAAGGGAACAGTTACCTCCTCATTTACCAAGATGGCTCTGTCCCACTTTGGTTTAACTGAGCATTGTGGAATTTCACAGTCTCAGCAGTTCCTCACAGCTAACATCTTATCACTCCACCGCTAAACACTGCTTTTTCCATTGCTGAGTTCCCTCTCTCTGACCATCTCCTGGCCTGTTTCCGTGTCACCCATCATCGCACATCCCATGCATCCTGCCAGTCGACCTTTCTGTGACTTCCAGTCCACCAGAAGATACTGCAGCTTTCTGGATTTTGGTGGTTTCTCATTAGTCCCCAGGTGAATAGGGATCTTTATCAGCAATTTTAGATTGCAAAAACAAAGTTGTAAAGTAGATGCTGGTCTTTGTCATATGTGCAATGATCTGGTGAGGAATGTATTAGTCCTTCTTTTCTGATAAGCCCGTTTCAATATAAATAGGCTGAGATCTCATTTTTGCCATTTATCCATGGACACCTTTGACAGCTTGAGGAGCAGGGGAGAGGTTTGCCTTATTTCACTGGCCTCAGATCCACATCAAATAAGTTAAGGAGTTTGAGGTTGAAATTTGTTAACACACTGTTGCCAATGAGGACTAAGGCCTTTATGAACTTGGTCAGTTGCTCTCTTGTGGATGTCATGACTTTTAAGCAGCACTGAAGATGAAAGATTGTTTTCCCAAAAGAACCTGGTAAAAACAAAATTGTAGAGCAAGAACTTTGGGAAAAAAAAACTGCTTTTCCTCCAACACCAGATATAAGGGAAAACAAATTCTGTTCTGAACTTTTAACACCAATGAAAAAATGCGTGCTCTGGTTTAGCAGATATTTTTGGACAGTAGCAATAAAGTGAAAAGCAAAACAAATTCTTCCTTTGCCAGGAGTTCTTCAGCTAATGTGGATGATGTCTTCCTGTTACTTATCCATGGGGAAACAGTATCTGCATTACATGTGTAAATAAAGTTTTCATTGTCTACTTGATGAATAGACCAAAGTGTCAATTATAAAATATTTATTTCACTTACCAGACTTTTATCAGGCTAGACAGCGGAGGATGTTGGGAAGATTCCCAAATCTACAACATTCTTTTTAGGTGACAAATGTGAGGAATTGCCAGTAGCGAGGGTTTGGGAACAAATTTATAAACTTACAGTAACAAGTCACCATGACCAGACGGAATTCACCCAAGAGTTCTGAAAAAATTCAAATGTGAAATTGCAGAACTATTAACTGTGATTTGTAACTTATCCTTTAAATCGTCTTCTGAACCTAATGACTGGAAGGTAGCTAATGTGACTCCAATGTTTAAAAAGGACTCTAAGGGTGATCTGGAAATTCCAGACCAGTAAGTCTAACATCAGTATTGGACAAATCCACTGAATCTACGGTAAAAAATAAAATTGCCAACACATAGATGAACATAATTTGGTGGGGTAAAGTCAACGTGGTTTCCGTTAAGGGAAGTCATGTCTTACTAGTCTGCTGGATTTCTTGGAGGGGGTCAACAAGTACATAGACAAGGGGGATGGATGGAGTGTATTTAGATTTCCAGGAAGCCTTTGGCAAGATCCTCACAAAAGTCTCGGAAGTAAAGTCAGTTTAAAGTGATATTACAAAAGGTCCCTCATGGATTGATAACTGGTTAAAAGACAGGAAACAAAGGGTAAAAATAAATGGTCAGATTTCAGAATGGAGAGAGGTAACTAGTAGTATCCCCCAACTTATTTATAAATGATCTGGAGAAAGGGGTAAACAGCGAGGTGGCAAAATTTGCAGATGATACTAAACTGTGCAGGAGAGTTAAAACCAAAGCAGACTGTGAAGAGCTTCAGAAGGATATTACCAAACTAAGTGACTGGGCAACAAAATGGCAAATGAAATGTAACGTTGATAAAAGCAAAGTTACGCACACTGGGAAAATAATGCCAAATATGCATACAAAATAACAGGGACTAATTTAGCTATAACCACTCAAGAGAGATATCTTGCAGTCATTGTCGATAGTTCACTGAGAGCATCCACGCAGGGTGCAGCTGCAGTCAAAAAAGCAAACTGAATGTTAGGAATCATTAAAAAAGGGATAGAGAGTAAGACAGAAAATATCTTATAGCCTCTATATCAATCAATGGTACGTCCACATCCTGAATACTGTGTACAGATGTGGTCGCCTCATCTCAAAAAAGATATCTTGGCATTGGAAAGGGTCAGAAAAGGGCAACACAAATTATTACTGGTTTGGAACGGGTCCCATATGAAGAGAGATTAAAAAAGACTTGGACTTTTCAGCTTAGAAAAGAGGAGACTAAGGGGGAATATGATAGAGGTCTATACAATCATGCCTGGTGTGGAAAAAGTGAATAAGGAAAAGTTATTTAATTATTCCCACAATATAAGAACTAGGGGTCACCAAATGAAATTAATTGGTAGCAGGTTTAAAACAAACAAAGGAAGTATTTCTTCACACAGCACAAAGTCCACCTGTGGAACTCCTTGCCCGAGGATGTTGTGAAGACCAGGACTTTAACGGTGTTGAAAAGAGAGCTAGATAAATCCATGGAGGTTACGTCCATCAATGGGTTTTACCCAGGATGGGTAGGGATGGTGTCCATAGCTTCTGTGCAACCCAATTTCCAATGTGTTTCAGCAGCAGCCCTAGAACTACAAGTTGTGGACTACAAACTGTAGCATGTTGGGAGAACTTCCTGGTTCCTGCCAGGATGTGTCTTCTGCCCCCAGCAAGGACTGTGCTAGAAGCAGCACACAGGCGGCATGCTGAGAGAAGGGGCTACTGAATTGTGATCCTGTTTTATGTTTTGTTACAGAGTAAAGTCTGTTCCTGGTGGTTTGTCTGAGTGGGTCTGGTCTGAGGTGCACACACACAATACACAATGCAGAGCACCCCAAGCAGCCTCGGGCCTAGCCTCCCCCAGTGGTGTAAGAAGTCACAAGGCTTCCCCTATGCTGAATAACCTCACACTGGGCTAGCGAAGAGGAAGGGTTACATCTGTTTGTCAGAGGCAGAAAATGGGTGACAGGAGAGGGATGACTTTTTGATTCCCTGTTCTGTTCGCTCCCTTTGGAGCATCAGGTGTTGGCCACTGTTGGCAGACAAGATACTGGGCTAGATACTTTGGTCTGACCCAGCCTGGCCGTTCGTATGTACCTTTGGGTTAGGGCTTATGGGGCTGTGGGCTGTTGATGCAGTAGAAATCTCACAGCTTTACAATCTGGAAGGGAGGCAGAGGAGAAGCAGCCAGAACTCCAGGGACCAGACACCCAGCCCAGATGGCCGAGCCGGGCCGGAGGCAAAGCGACAGGGCTGAGGCAGAGCTGGTACAAGACCTGACTGGCTGGGCCAATGAGGAGCCAGGGCTGAGGGACAGCAGGCCTGCGGGGCCAGAGCCAGGACAGTGGATGCTGGCCCTGCAGGAAGTAACATGGCGGCTGAGCACAAAGAACAGCTGGGGAGAGGAAGGTGGGGCCCTGGGCAGAGGGCCCAGCTCAGGAAGACATCAGCAGGCAACAGAGCTTGAAGGCTGGACTCAGAAGGGGGACGTGAATCTGACCGGGGTGGGGAGGGGCATGTGCTGAGGAGAAGGGTCCTGCCTCGTACAGCCTGAGGTGCGTGGCACTTTCAGAGCAGGTGTCTGAGCCACGTCATCCACGCAGCACAGCCAGGGACTGGAATGTGTGAGGGACAGCCAGTGAATCTGTCTTCCGCCCCACCGACAGCTGCTGGTGATGGGTCCCTGCCCACAGAGCAGGATCCCATGTTTCCTTGAACTTTCCCCATTGGTGCCTTATTTTTCTCACCATTGCATGTGGTATCAGCACAATGCAGTGACCAGCGGGTCAGAGATGCCTTGGTGCAGAGACCATCTGTAGGCCCAGAAACCTGGGCCCCTGTCCTTAGCGAGCACAAAGAGGGCCAGCCTGAGAATTGGGCTGTCTGCCAAGGAGAAAAAACTGCAGAGAGTTCAGTTTGATAGCTCCCATGGAACCTACCGGCTGCCTAGAGAGATACACTTACCCATACAGGAAAACCTCAGAGTTGTGAACATCAGAGCTACGAACAGACCAGGCAACCACACACCTCATTTGGAAATGGAAATACACAAAGAGGGAGGCAACAAAAACAAAAACAAAACCAAAAAAGCCAAGACAGCACAGCGCTGCGTTAAGCCTAATCTACTAAAAATAAAGTGAAAGACGTGTTTTCCTCTCCAAAGTGTGTGTCTGCGTGAATATGCATAAACCAGAATAATATTATATTGTCAATACATCGGCTGTTTTGCCTGTCCTCCCCTGAAAAAGATCCTGTGAAACTCTTCCAATATAATAGTTGCCTATTCGTCAGTGAGAACCCCATGGACTCGGCACAGGGACGTCTGGCCTGGCTGGAACATGTTGACTGCGTAAACACATTACCGCTGGCCAGCCCAAGAACCCCCCAACCTTGCAACAGTCTTCACTGAACAGTGAGTGGAGCAGTCCCGTGGTACTAGTGCTGGTGCAGAAAGTATAATCCGTGTCTGTGGAGCAGTTTGAACTGCCGGACATGTATCCAGAATGGACATGACAAAGGGACACTGGGAAATGCCTTTGATGCCAAAATCCTGGGAGCAGAAAACCTCTTTCTTGCCCTTTGACTTCCATCCCTCCAGGACTATGTCATTTAGCCTCCACAGGGTGGCAGTGACTTGTCGGGGGCCAATGGTCCTGACACAACTGAGCAACTTGACACAAGCTGCTACAATCAACTGAACTGATTATTGGTCATGGATCGTGGAACAGCATTCCCACCCGTAGTGCCGAAGGCAGGACAGTGATGGCAGAACAGAAAGCCAGGCTCAACATTTGTAACAAGCAGGTTGACCTGATGACCTACGTCACTATTACTGTCAAATTGCTTCACTCCTGGGGGAAGCTCTCAAGCTGTAGGTCTCCAGGGTCTAATTTCTGCTCATCCCACCACACACAGAGCTGAGGGAATTGTCTGTGAATCCCAGCCCACCTGGGAGCCTGTAGGGACTGAACAGGGGAATCATAAAGGGGACGGTTCAGCACAGCGAGTGTCAGACCTGTGAGATTCACATGCTGAGTCTCATATCTCTGCCTCACTGCCGCAGGAAGGAGATTTCCTCTCTGCTGAGCGGGATTGTGGTGAGTTGCCTGTTTTTGCATTAAAAATTAATGGTAAGGACTGAGGAAGAGCTCCAGGGTTAAAATCTGGGCAGGAATTCACCTGCACAGTGACTGGAACTATTTAGGGTTTTTTTTCAGACATACCAAGGATTTATCAGGTTAAATCTCCAATATATTGGAAAAACTGTTGAGACCATTATCTGTCATTAGAATCAGTCCCTTGTTTCTTACTGTGTCCTTCTATCCATCACAGTAGTTTTCTGTTTTTGTGCAGTGTGGTTTTCCAATTCCCCAACTTCACCGCACAGGTAGATAGAGCAGCTAAAGCTCCGACAGTGGGGGTCTGTGTTACCAGGAGGTTCACAACAAAAATGGGTCACATGCTGGTCACAATCTGCTCTCACAGTCTGCCTTCAGTGAAGTGCTCCGGATTGACACTGGCTTCCCTGAGAGCAAAACTGAGGCCCATGTGATTTAAAATCCCTAACTTTCAAACCTGGTCTGCGAATGCCCCAGATACAGGTGTTTCGGTCAGAGTCTGAGCATTCGAGCAAACCAACGCTCTCCAGCTGCCGAAACTAATACACAGAGGGAATGTCCACATTAGGAAAGTATTCTGAAAGAACTTATTTTGAAGTAATAACCCCTGAAATAACTGTTGTGCAATAAGTATTACTCCTCAAGAAACACAGGAGTTATTATTCAAAATAACCAGCCCGTTTTTCCAGAATAACAGGCTTGGATAGTGTAGACGCTCGGCTTGTTAGACCAGGGCTATGGGTGAAATCTAGGAGTCCTTCAGATTATTCTACACCAACATGTAGGAACTTGAATGCATGGTCTGATTTGAACTGACCACGAGCCTACTGTGATTTCACCTGGAGGCATCCCGTGCCCTTTGCAAGACGGGTGAGCCTGTTTGAATCAAAGGAGAACTGAGAGGAGAGTTGCTGAAATCTCAAACTCACAGGCTCAAAGGTTGAAAACAATGAGGATCACAATTTCTTTCAGGGAGGGCGAGGGGTCTGCTCTCCCTGTGCCCCTTCAACTGTGGTCGGAAGAGGACAAAAAGCAGTGAAAGAAAATCATGTTTCTGATCCACACTTTGGGGAAACCAGGCGTTTCCAGCTACCTGAATGCATGGTGTGCGGGAGGGGACAGGTCAGGGAGGGAGGTTGGAGTTCAATAAAGCTGGGGATGAGCCATGACAGAATTCCAAGACCAGAAGTGACCATTGTGATTGCCTGTTCTGACTGCCTGGGTAGACAATTTTCACAGTAATATTCCCAGAGGTGATCTTTCAGATGGAGAAACACCAAACCTTGATGTAAAACTTTTCAGTGATGAAGAAGTCACCAAGACTCGTGGGCTGTGTCTATACTGGCGCGATCTTGCGCCAGAGCTATGCAAATGAGGCTCAGCGTGGAATATCGCCGAGCCTCATTTGCATAACTAATGAGCCGCCATTTTTGTGGAAGAGGCTCTTGCGCAAGACGGAGCTGTCTACATTGCCCCTTCTTGCGCAAGAAAAACCCTCTTGCGCAAAACCGTTATGCTGATTATTTTCAGGCATAACGGCTTTGCGCAAGAGGGTTTTTCTTGCACAAGAAGGGGCAATGTAGACAGCTCCGTCTTGCGCAAGAGCCTCTTCCGCAAAAATGGCGGCTCATTAGTTATGCAAATGAGGCTCGGTGATATTCCACGCTGAGCCTCATTTGCATAGCTCTGGCGCAAGATTGCGCCAGTATAGACACAGCCTTGGTGTATTGTTCTAATCATTAATTACTCTCTCTGGTTTTGTTTAAATGTACATTTCTGTATGCTAAGCCAAAAAGCCTTTTTTAAAATTTGTTTATCTGTACTTACTTATACATGGTTCTCATGTCATGCTTCTCCTTAACTACCTTCCTTGTATTAAACCAATTGAGCTCATTGAATCGATCACAACAAAGCAGGTTTTCTAATCTTTTAATATTTTGGTGATTCTTCTCTTCAGTGTTATCAACAATCCTTTTTTTATTGTGGACCGAGACCTGGAAACAGGATTCCAGTAGCAGTTGCCCTAGTGCCAAATGCTGAGGTGAAATAACTTCTCAAAGTCTCTTTGAGATTCCCCTAGGTAGCATCCCAGGGTCGCATTTGTTCTTTTGGCCCCAAGGTCACACTGGGAGTTCATGATTAGCTAATTATCTTTTCACGCCACTAAATCTTGCTTAGAGTCACTGCATCCAACAGCAGTTCACTATAATATAAGCACTGCTACATACTTTGACCCGAGATTAACCAGAGGTGCAGGTCTGTAGTGTGAATAGTAAGCTTTAGTGGAGATGGTGAGATTTCTAGAGATTGTTTTGTTCCATGAAACACGTTGGTGTATCGGTCTTTCAAAAATATGTATGTAACTATAAAGGTTTTGATTGGATAATATCTCTCTCCATGTAAAAATCAAAACTCTTCCTGATTCTTGTTTACCTAATGGCCTCAAGTACCTCTTGTGGCAATGAGTTCCTCACTTTAATTGGATGTTGAATGAAGGACAGATTCTGTTCTATCTGTTTCCAATGTACCATGTTTCATTAAATATGCCCTGCTTCTTTTCGTAGTGGACAGGGAGAATACATTCTCAGTGTACACTCTACTGGTCAGTAACATATAATCTATTCTCATGTCCTCTCTTATTCCATTACTTTGTAAGTTACAGCTCAGTCTTTTCAAACTCTCTCTACTTTCAAACATTTCCATCCAACTATCAAACTCAGTGTGGAACAATGCACACAAGAGTTCAAACATGCTCAAACCAACAAGGAAAACAAGAGCGGTTATCCCCCCGGCAGCATACAGCTGTATCAGCCTGGGTCTGAATCATCTCATGGCATTGCATTTTATGTATGATTCCACATCTCATTTCTCATGGATCCCAAGGTTTTATTTGATTCTGTCATGGCGAGCCCTGTCAGAAGGGTTTCCCCAGAGTTGTGGGCCATAATGCTCAGGTCTCTGTACTGAGTTTATACAATGAAATTAGAACCTTGTTAAGTGTTTGAGGGGTTGAAATCTTTCCATCCAATGGAATGACTGAAGTTGTCAACATAATATCTCACCTGCCATCATCCTGCTGATTCATCTGCCTCAGTTAGCACCTCTGAATTCTTCTCTGGACTTGAATTTCACCTAAATAATCTGGTGACACCTGTCAATATTGCCACTTCACTACTTACTTCTTGTTAGATTACTCATAACTCTACAAATATTTATATTCATTATAAAGTGTATAATCCTCCCTCCCTGTCTTTCTGTTTAAGGGCCCCAATGATTCTCCCCATGCTTGCACTGTGAGCAGGGTTTCCCACAGCTGTGTGTCAAAGGTGCCCAGGTCCCTGTCCTGAGTTCAGACCATTCAATTAGAACCTTGTTTGATGTTTGAGGAGTTCAAGCTTTCCATTTAATGGACAGACATGTTGCACCTCTCGACATCAAACTTCATCTGCCATCCGGCTGTGAATTAGCCTGGCACAGTTAGCGCCTTCCGAGAGCTTCTCTAGATTTGACTTTGGTCTAAATAATCTGTTGCCTTCTGTAGAAGTGGCCACATCAATACTCACTTTTCTAAACTGGTAATAACTATCATGTTTCCTGTGATATTGGGTATTATCTGTAACCCTGGCTCACTGTGCTTCTCTGTTTTCACAGGCGCCCTGTGCATTCCTCAACCGTGTTTTCTCATCCACCACCTCATGGCAGCTTTCAACCTCAGCCCTTCTGACACTTCAACATTCATCCTAAGAGGCATCCCTGGCCTGGAAGAGGCTCATGTTTGGATTTCCATCCCTTATGCTATTTGCTACCTTTTCTGCCTGTTGGGAAATGTCTCTGTTCTGTTCGTGGTAGGCAAAGAGCAGACCCTGCACCAGCCAATGTACCTGCTGCTCTGCATGCTGGCGCTCACCGACATCACCACCTCCACCTGCGTTGTGCCCAAAGCCCTGAGTATATTTTGGTTCAACTTGAAAGTTATCACGGTTAGTGGCTGCCTCACCCAAATTACCTTTCTTGGCCTGGCTTTTGCAATGCAATCCTCCATCCTTGTGGCAATGGGCTTCGATCGCTACGTGGCCATATGCAACCCTCTGAGATATTCCACCATTCTCACCCACACACGGATAGCTACACTTGGGCTGGTCAGTTTAATAAGAGGAATTCTCTGTGCGCTGCCTGTACCCCTGATGCTGAGCCAACTGCCATTCTGTGGCAAACGCATCATCGCTCATACTATCTGTGAGCCTATTCCTGTGGCAAAGATTTTATGTGGAGACCTCACATTCTACAGGCTCTATGGCTTGGTGATGACACTTACACTTGTTGGGTTAGACCTGATGCTCCTTGCCCTTTCGTACTCTCTGATCATCAGGGCTGTTCTTAGAATCTCCTCTCAGAAAGCCCACCATAAAGCCCTCAAAACCTGCACCGCTCACATCGGTGTGATGCTGATGTCTTATACTCCCTACCTTTTCTACATTATGACAAATCGGTTTGGTGGGAGCATCGCTCCTCATGTTCAAATCTTCTTAGCCAACGTCTATGTCCTCGTCCCCACCATGCTCAACCCCATCATTTATGGAGTCAAAACTAAAGAGCTTCGTGACAAAATGAAGAAAATCATCTGCAGAATGTGATCCCACTGGGCCTCTGAACTGAAATTGTGTTCCATGAAGGGAACTGTTACCGCCTCATTAACCAAGATGGCTCTGTCCCACTTTGGTTGAGCTCAGCATTGCGGAAGTTCATGGTCTCACCAGCTTCTTCCATCTAGCATCTTATCATTTCCTCAGAAGACTTTCTTCAGCTTACATGACTGAGGATGTTAGGGAGATTCCCAAACCTGACCATTATTTTTAGGTGACAAATAAGGGGATTTGTCCCTGTCTGAGGTTTCTGTAGAGGAGGATTTGGCACAGATTTATAAACTTAACAATAACAAGTCACCGGGACCAGATGGCATTCACCCAAGAGTTCTGAAAGAACTTAAAGGTAATGTTGCAGAACTATTAATTGTCGTTTGTAGCCTATCCATTAAATCAGCTTCTGTACCTAATGACTGGAAGATAGCTAATGTGACTCCAATATTAAAAGATGGCTCTAAAGGTGATCCTGGCAATTCGAGATTGGTAAGTCTAACATCAGTACTGGACAAATCCATTGAATCTATCCTAAAGAATAAATTGTGAGACACATAGGGTATGTCTACACTACATGGCTCTATCGATGGAGCCATGTAGATGAGCTTTGTAGATATAGCAAAATGAAGCGGCGATTTAAATAATTGCTGCTTCATTTACATCAAAATGGCTGCCACGCTGTGCCAATCAGCTGTTTGTCGGCACAGAGCGGTAGTCTGGACGCTTCGCGGTCAACATCAAAAGACTTTGTCGACCACCCCATTATGCCTCGTGGGATGAGGTTTAGCGGGGAAGTTGACAAAGGCTTTTGATGTCGACCGCGGAGCGTCCAAACTACAGCACTGTGCTGACAAACAGCTGATCAGCACAGCACGGCAGCCATTTTGATGTAAATGAAGCATCGATTATTTAAATCGCCACTTCATTTTCCTATGTCTACAAAGCTCATCTACATGGCTCCATCGACGGAGCCATGTAGTGTAGACATACCCATAGATGAACATAGTTTGTTGAGGAAAAGTCAGCATGATTTCTGTAAAGGGAAATTGTGCCCTAATAATCTACAAGAGTTCTTGGAAGAGGACAAAAACCATGTGGACAAAGGGGATCCTGGGGATATAGTATAACTAGGGTGTGTCTCGGGTTTTTTCGAAAAAAGTGCCCTTTTTTCAAAATAACTTCCCCTGCATCTAGACTGCTGGCCTGTTCTTTCGAAAGTAAATTGAAAAAACGCGGCAGTTTTTTTGACTGCAGAAACCTCGTTTTACGAGGAATAACACCTTTTTTCAAAAGTGCTCTTTTGAAAAAAGGTGCTATGTAATGCAAACTGCGCTTTTTTGAAGAGAGCATCCAGACTGAAAAAGCGGCTTGCTTTTTCAAAAGTACTGGTTGTAGTCTAGATGCTCTTTTTCGAAAGAGGCTTTTTCTGAAATCCACTTTCAAAAGAGACTTGCAGTCTAGACGTAGCCCTTGATTTCCAGGAAGCCTTTGACAAGTTCCCTTGCCATGGGCTCTTAAGTAAGTCATGGGATAAGAAGAAATGTCCTCCCGTCAATTGATAATGGTTAAAAGACAGGAAAAAAAGGTCAGAATAAATGGTCAGTTTTCAGAATGGAGAGAGGTGAATTGTGGTTTCCTCCAAGGGTCCTTATTGGGATGAATCCTATTCAATATATTTATAAATGATCTGGAAAAAGGGGTAAGCAGAGAGGTAGCAACATTTGCAGATGATACTAAACTGCAGAAGAGAGACAGAGCTGGTGCATGACCTGACCGGCTGTGCCAATGGGGCCAAGCGACAGCAGGACTGCAGGACCAGAGTCAGGACGGTGAATGCCGACCCTGCAGGAAGTAACATGGCAGCCGAGGACAATGAGCAGCTGGGGAGAGCAAGGTGGGGCTCTGGGCAGAGGGCCCAGCTCAGGGAGACGTCACCAAACAACAGGGCTTTGGGGGCTGGACTCAGAAGGGGGATGTGAATCTGATGGAAGGACACTGCAGAAGCTGGTCCTCCCACCTAGAGTCTGAGGTTGTGTGGCACTTCCATCACTGCTAGGGCCTGATGTGAGGCCTGGGATATGTGTGGAACAAGTCATGAATCTTCCTCACATCCCACAGGCTGCTGTTCGTGACATTCCAATTCCCATGGAGCAGGATCCCTTGTTTCCTTGAACCTGTCCTACGTGTTCCTTATTTTTCTCACCGTTGCTGTTGAATAAATTGCATGTGGCATGATCATAATCAGTGATCAGTGGGGTCATGGAAATCCTGGTGCCGAAAGACCATCCAGAGTGGGGACACTCTAGCCCCTGTCCTTAGGGAGCAAAAGGAAATGGGGGTCAGACCCAGGACCAGCCTGTGAGGTGGGCTGTCTGGGTAACGCCCAAGGACAAAGAACTGAAGAGAATTCAGTTTGATAGCTCCCATGGAACCTACCAGCTGCCTAGAACGTGCTCAGCAGAGTGCACATGATACAGAGAGATGCACTCATCCATAGAGTAAAACCTCAGAGTTGTGAACACCAGAGCTACGAAAGGACCAGCCAACCTTACACCTCATTTGGCAATGGAAATACACAAACAGGAGGCAATACAGCCCAGTGCAACTGTAAGCAGGGGCTGAACTGCTGCTTGCTATCAGCCAGCTAAAAGGAGAGATCTGCCCTGGGCGTGGGTGTGCCCACTACAATTGTTTAGCTCTACAAGATAATTAACTGTTAACTGTTGATATGTAAATACAGCTCATGCCAGGAGGGGGGGAATACGAGGTGTGGCTATGTAAATCCAATTCAGCCAGGGCTGACAGAGGATCAGTGCTGGAATGGAATGTGGTGTATTGTAAATAATTTGGGGCTATTGTGGGGGTCACAAATCATGCTACCCCTAAATGTGGGAACTGTAAAACATGACACCAGTGCTTGCAGGAGAGACACCATCATTGTAACAGGTCTCCCAGGAACGAGCCTCCCCCCTTCCAGAGTTGAGTGGACTGAGCTGGGGGGAAGGGTTAAAGGGCTTGAGTCCGCCTGCTTCACACCTGCCAGGTGTGAGCTGTAAGACTGGCTCAACCTGCCCCTTTCCCCCTTTGTTTTAAGGACAGACCTTAAGCAGACTCCATGAAGAGTCTTTTTGCTAGTCCAGTGGAAGCTGGAATCTTTTCCCAGTCTAGGTGGTGGCTAAAGAGTTGAAATCACTGAGGCTACGTCTAGACTGGCATGATTTTGTGCAAATGCTTTTAACGGAAAAGTTTTTCTGTTAAAAGCATTTGCGGAAAAGAGCGTCTAGATTGGCACGGACGCTTTTGCGCAAAAGCACTTTTTGCGGAAAAGCGTCCGTGCCAATCTAGACGCGGTTTTGCGCAAGAAAGCCCCGATCGCCATTTTCGCGATCAGGGCTTTTTTGCGCAAAACAAATCTGAGCTGTCTACACTGGCCCTTTTGCTCAAAAGCTTTTGCGCAAAAGGACTTTTGCCCGAACGGGAGCATCAAAGTATTTGCGCAAGAAGCACTGATTTCTTACATTAGAATGTCAGTGTTCTTGTGCAAATTCAAGCAGCCAGTGTAGACAGCTGGCAAGTTTTTGTGCAAAAGCAGCTGCTTTTGCGCAAAATCATGCCAGTCTAGACGCAGCCTAAGGGTACATCTACATTAGCCCCCTAGATCAATCTAGGGAGGCTAATGAGGGTGACTAGAATTGCAACTCAAGCCATGGATTTAAATATCCCACGCTTGATTTGCATGTTCCCGGCCGGTCGCCATTTTAGAAATTGACAAGCCCAAAGTAACTGCACGCATCTATATGCGGCAGTGAAATGGGATTCTGATTTAAAGACCTAACTCGAATTAGCTGGTATTCCTCCTGCAATGAAGGGAACATGCAAATCAAGCACGGGATAGTTAAATACCAGGCTTGATTTGTAATTCTGGTCGCTCTCATTAGCCTCCCTAGATCGATCTAGGGGGCTAGTGTAGATGTACCCTAAAAGCTGAAATCACTGGTTTGGCTGGGAGCCAGACCCATTGCAGCCAGCAAAGTGGCAGCGGCCAGCAGAGTGGCTGGTGGGAACCACTGGCAGGTGGCCGGTAGGAGTGGCAGCAGGCGACCAGCGGCGTGGCATGGCCGGTAGGAGCAGCGGCAGGCGAGGAGCAGCAACCAGTGGTGTGGCACGGCTGGTAGGAGCGGTGGCAGGTGAGGAGCAGCGGCAGGCGGCCAGCAGCACGGTGCGGCTGGTAGGAGCGGCGGCAGGTGACCAGCGGAGAGTCCGGTAGAGTGGGACGAGACAGCTGGTGGAGTGTGGCGGAGTGGCTCGTGTTAAAGACTGCAGCAGAACCCTACGGAGAGGTGGGGCTGTTAGCCTCAGACCACATAAGGTGCCCCTATCTATCCCCCCGCCCCCATTTCTACCCAAGTTGGGAGGTAAAACCCTGCAGGTGAACTTTTGGACTCTGGGCGGCACTGACCCCAAGGACAGAAACTTTTGGGGTGTCGGACTTTGGGACTTCGGGTGATTCTTGGCTGGAGGGGGCTTAGCTCATATTTGGGCTATGAACTCTGTTTGTGGTATTTTCCCAAGTTAATGCCGTATGACTTCTCTCTCTGTTTCATTAAATGTTTCTTTCCTACTCTCAGACTCTGTGGTTGAGAGTGGGGAAGCATTGCCTCTTAGAGGTACCCAGGGCTGTGTGAATTTCCCAGGTTACTGGGTGGGGGGCTTGAGCCGGTTCGGTGTGTGAGATGGACCCCTAGATATTGAACCCGGCCCGGGTTGCTGCCAGGCCTACCCGGCAGAAGGGTTACACAACGTTAGGCCTAAGTTACCAAAATTAAAGTCCTCTGCAAAGTGGAAGTGTGTGTGTGTGAATATGCATAAAACAGAATAATGTTCCATTGTTGATACACCAGGTTTTTTCCTCATCCTCCAAAAAAAGATCTGGTGAAATTCTTCCAAGTATAACAATACCATGGACTCAGCACAAGGACTGCTAGCCTGTGTAGAACACACTGACTGTGTAAACACACCCCAGCTGGCCAGCATAGGAACCCCCCAACCTCACATCAGACTTCACTGCAGACTGAATGTAGCCATCCCACGGTACTAGGGCTGGTGCAGGAATGTACAACCCGTGTCTGCGGAGCAGTATAAGCTACCAGACACCTATCCACTTTCAACATGACAAAGGGACACTGCTGAGTACATTTGATGCCAGAATCCTGGGAGCAGAAAGCCTTTTCCACGCCCCTTGGCTTCCATCACTCCAGGGCCACGTCACTGAGCCTCCATAAGGTGGCAGTGACTTTTCGGAGGCCAGTGGACTTGATATGGCTGTATGGGCCGCATGCAGCAATGCGCTGCTACAATCCCCTGCACTGATGTTTGGTTCTGTATCTTGTGGCAGCCTCCCCACCAGTAGTGCCAACGGCAGGGCAGTGCCCACAGAACAGACAGCCAGGCTGAGCATTAGGAAGGTCCTGTTTGTCCTGAAAAGCTGAGCCCCTGTTAGCATCCAATTGTTTCACTCCTGGGGGAGGCTCTCAAGCTGTAGGTCTCCAGAGTCTAATTTCTGCTCATCCCACTGCTCACAGAGCTGAGGGAATTGTCTGGGAATCCTGGCCCACCTGGGAGCCTGCAGGGACTGAAAAGGGGAATCATAAAGGGGATGGTTCGGCTTGGCTCGCCGAGTGTCAGACATTTGAGCGTCACATGCTGAGACTCTTATCTCTGCCTCACTGCCGCAGAAAGGAGATTTGCTTTGTCTGCTGAGGGGACTGTGGTGAGTTGTGTGTTCCTGCATTAAGGGTTAGTGATAATCACTGAAGAAGGGTTCCAGGGTTGAAATCGAGACCCATCTGGGCAGGAATACACCAGCACGGTGACTTCAGCTGTTCAGTTTCTTTTCAGACATGACAAGAATTTATGAGGATACATTGGAACTAGCAATATATGGGAAAAAGTTGAGATAATTATTTGTCCTGAGAATCCATCCCCTGTTTCTTACTGTGTCCTTCCATCTGTCTCAGTAGAATTTTCTGCAGTGTGGTTTTTGAATTCCTCAACTTCACTGCATGTTAGATGGAGCATCCAAAGCCTAGGCAGTGAGGGTATGTGTTACAAGGGGGGTTACAGCAAACATGGGTTGCACACTGGCCACAATCTGCTCTAACATTCTGCCCTCAGTGCATTGCTCCAGAATGAGACTGGCTTCCCTGAGTGCAAAATTGGAGGGGACATGTCTTTAAAAATCCCCACCTTTCAAACCCGGTGTGAGATTGCCACAGACACTGGGGCTTCCATCAGACTCTGAGCAGCCGAGTAAAACAATGTTCGACACTTGCTGCAACTAAAACACTAGAACATTATTTCGAAATAACTTCTTTTGAAATAATATCTCCCAAAATGAGCAATATTCCTCAAGAAAAGCAGGAGTTATTATTTCAAAAGAACCAGCCCGTTATTCTCAACTGAACAGGCTTGGTAATCTAGATGCTCCACTTATTATTTCTGCTTGTTATTACACCAGGGCTATGGGAGAAATCATAGAATCATAGAACTGGAAGGGAATTTGAGAGGTCATCGAGTCCAGTCCCCTACTCTCACTGCAGGACGAAACACAGTCTATATCATCTCTGATAGATATCTGTCTAACCTACTCTTAAATATTTCCAGTGAGGGAGATTCCGCAACCTCCCCAAGACATTTATTCCAGTGTTTAACCACCCTGACAGTTAGGAAGTTTTTCCTAATGTCAAATCTGAACCTCCTTTCCTGCAATTTAAGCCCATTGCTTGTTGTCCTATCTTCAGATGTCAAGGAGAACAATTTTTTCCCTCCTTCTTATAACACCCTTTTAGATACTTGAAAACCGTTATCATGTACCCTATCAGTCTTCTCTTTTCTAAACTAAACAAGCCCAAATCTTTCAGTCTTCGCTCATAGGTCACATTTTCTAGATTTCACTGGTCTACAATTTTTTAGAAGTCGTCTGCTTCAGAGATAAAATGTTCTATTTATTATGTATTTTGATGTGCTGAATTCAAATATGACAATTAAAACAACTGATTGGCTACTGTTTCCAAGATATTTAAGTTTTTACATTTTACGTCTATGTATATTGTGTAGATAGTAGAGTTTTAATCATAAATTGTAAACCTAGGTCTTTTCATGTGTTTATGGTTGCTTTACATGATAATATTTCACCTGTCCTGTTTATGTACCACTTTAAAAATCAGCAAAAGGGTTATATAAATAAAATGTATTATGAAACAAAAGGCAAAAAATTAGTATGTACATAGTTTAGTCATTCAGTTCACCTTGTGTTATGAGGTGTGGTTCAGAGGAGGAGGATGGGAGAAAATGTGGGTCCTGTGACATTGATGGTTCAGGACCAGAAGTTTCATCCTCTTCCTCTTCCTCGTCTGACTCAAGTGAGAATGATTCTGGTGCATCAGGAACCGGCAGTCCTTCTCCGTGGGGTACTGGGCGTATAGCTGATGCAATGTTTGGATAATGCACAGTCCACTTTTTCTTCTTTGACACACCTTTCCCAACTGGAGGCACCATGCAGAAGTAACAATTGCTGGTATGATCTGTTGGCTCTCTCCAAATCATTGGCACTGCAAAGGGCATAGATTTCCTTTTCCTGTTCAACCACTGGCGAAGATTTGTTGCACAAGTGTTGCAGCATATGTGTGGGGCCCACCTCTTGTCCTGATCTCCAATTTTGCAGCCAAAATAAAGGTGATAGGCTTTCTTAACCATAGTGGTTATACTGCGCTTTTGTGATGCAAAAGTCACTTCACCACAAACATAGTGGAAATTATCTGCACTGTTCACACAAGTACGAGGGATCTCTGCTCACTTTGGCTAAACAGAAATGTGTTACTTTGCAAAATCAAACACTGACAAATAAGAGAGCACGACACTGTATGATTTCTAGAGCTGATATTAGACAATTTGTTCAGCAGAGTGATGTAAGCTTCGTTATGATTGCATCATCCATGACTTCTAGGAATAACATGATGCAATTCATATCGTGTATGACACAATACCAGCTTCAGATTGCATCATTCATTGTTTTGCCTAAAAAGCAAGTACTGTCCAAACCCAGTCATAGATATATTCATAGATCCAGTCAAAGATGTATTTTAGTCATTTCTGGTTTAAATTGAGATCCCTTCCCTTTATAACTCACTTATCCTCCGCCATTCCCAAGTCAAGGGTCGTATATACTGACCCAATAGCATATCTTGAAAACTAGAGCCAATCCACAATTTTAAGCATCATTTTCATTCTCAGTGACCCAGAATTAGTAAAGTTTGACTACATTTATTTCAGAAGCATTTTGGCTGTAGAGCAGTGTTTTTAATCATTTTTGATGCCCCTCTCAGGACCTTCTCCAGTTTCTCCACATCTTTCTTGAAATGTGGTGTGCAGAACTGGACACAATTCTCCAATGGAGGCCTAATCAGAGCAGAATAGGGCAGAAGAATGACTTCTTGGCTGCGTCTAGACTGGCATGATTTTCCGCAAATGCTTTTAATGGAAAAGAATTTCCATTAAAAGCATTTGCGGAAAAGAGCGCCTAGATTGGCACGGACGCTTTTGTGCAAAGGCACTTTTTGCGGAAAAGTGTCTGTGCCAATCTAGACGCGGTTTTGTGCAAGAAAGCCCCGATTGCCATTTTCGCCATCGGGGCTTTTTTGCGCAAAACGGTTCTCAGTTGTCTACACTGGCCCTCCTGTGCAAAAGCATTTGCGCAAGAGGGCTTTTTCCCGAACAGGAGAGTCATTGTATTTGTGCAAGAACACTGACGATCATACATTAGATCGTCAGTGTTCTTGCACAAATTCAAATGGCCAGTGTAGACAGTCTAGACGCAGCCCTTGTGTTTTGCTAACAATACTCTTGTTAATGCATCCGAGAATCATGATTGCTTTCTTTGCAAAAGTGTCACACTGTTGACTCACATTTGACTTGTGGTCCACTATGACCCCTAAATCCTTTTCAGTAGTACTGCTTCGTAGACAATCACTTCCCATTCTGTATGCGTGAAACTGATTGTTCCTTCCTAAGTGGAGCAAGTAAATTACATTGTCATGGGAGAAGAGGGAAGGTCCTTTCATGGACTGATAACTGTTTAAAAGATGGGAAACAAAGGGTAGGAATAAATGGTAAATTTTCAGAATGGAGAGGGGTAACTAGTGGTGTCCCCCAAGGGTCGGTCCTGGGACCAATCCTGTTCAACTTATTCATAAGTGATCTGGAGAAAGGGGTAAGCAGTGAGGTGGTAAAGTTTGTGGATGATACTAAATTGTTTAAGATAGTCAAGACAGAAGCAGACTGTGAAGAAATTCAAAAAGATCTCACCAAACGAAGTGACTGGACAACAAAATGGCAAATGAAATTTAATGTGGATAAGTGTAAAGTAATGCACATCGGGAAAAATAACCCCAACTAAACGTACAGTATGATGGGGGCTAATTTGGCTACGACAAATCAGGAAAGAGATCTTGGAGTTATCGTAAACAGTTCTCTGAAAACTTCCACACAGTGTGCAGCGGCGGTCAAAAAGGCAAATAGGATGCTCGGAATTATTAAGAAAGGGATAGAAAATAAGACCCAGAATATCTTCCTGCCCCTGTATAAAACTATGGTACGCCCACATCTTGAATACTGTGTACAGATGTGGTCTCCTCACATCAAAAAAGATATTTTGGCCTTGGAAAGAGTTCAGAAATGGGCATCTAAAATGATTAGGGGTTTGGAACGGGTCCCATATGAAGAGAGGTTAAAGCGACTGGGACTTTTCAGTTTGGAAAAGAGGAGACTGAGGGGGGATATGATAGAGGTATATAAAATCATGAGTGGTGTGGAGAGGGTGAATATAGAAAAGTTATTTATTAGTTCCATAATAGAAGAACTAGAGGACACCAAATGAAATTAATGGGTAGCTGGTTTAAAATTAATAAAAGAAAGTTCTTCTTCACACAGCCCGTTGTCAACCTGTGGAACTCCTTGCCAGAGGAGGCTGTGAAGGCTAGGACTATAACAGAGTTTAAAGAGAAGCTAGATAATTTCATGGAGGTTAGGTCCATAAAAGGCTATTAGCCAGGGGATAGAAATGGTGTCCCTGGCCTCTGTTTGTCAGAGACCGGAGATGGATGGCAAGAGACAAATCATTTGATAACTGTCTTTGGTCCACCCCCTCTGGGGCACCTGGTGCTAGCCACTGTCGGCAGACAGGCTACTAGGCTAGATGGACCTTTGGTCTGACCCAGTACAGCCGTTCTTATGTTCTTATGTTCTCCCAGTTCTGCCTTGTCCCTCCATATTTTCTTATGAACTGATCACGAGCCTATAGTGATTTCCGATGGACTCATCCAGTGCCCTTGCAAGGCGGGTGACCTCATTTGAGTCAAAGGAGAACTGAGAGGAGAACTGCTGAAATCTCACACTCTCAGATTGAAAGGTTGAGAACAATCGGGATAACAACTGGTTTCAGGAAGGCAGAGGGGTCTGCTCTCCCTGTGCCCCTGCATCTCTGGACTGAAGAGGACAAAAAGCAGCAAAAAGAAAATCATGATTCTGATTCACTCTTTGGGGAAACCAGGTGTTTCCGGCTACTTCAAAGGAATGCACCGTGTGCGGGAGAGAGCGGGGGCAGTCACAAAGTATCCACATCACAGTGGCACGGAGTTCTGTAACCAGGTGCCTAGGGAATGGGCAGCCGGCCTCATGCAGAGACCAAAGAGGCACAATGAAATCAGAAGGTATCTCAGACAGTAATGTGACATGGAGCACAATGTCGCCAGTTGTTCCCATGAGCAACCTCACTACATCCTCACCGCAACGTGAGGAAATGTCAACACTAAAAACTGCCTCAGGAATGTCGGAGTTTCCAGGGGGCTGCAATAAAGCTGGGGACTCTCCATGATGGAATTCCAAGACCAGACGTGACCATGGCAATTTCCTGTTCTGACTTCCTGTGTAGACAATTGTCCCAGTAATAGTCCCAGAGTTGATGTTTTAGAGATAAAAACACCAAACCTCGATTTAAAAATTTTCAGTGATGAAGAATCCACCAAATCTCTTGGTATAATGTTTTACTGGTTAATTACTCCTTCCAGTTTTTTTTTTAATGTACATTTCTGTGTGCTAGGACAAAAAACCAATTTTAAATTTTGTTCATATATATGTACTTAGAGATGCTACCCAAGTCACTTCTTAACTACCTTTTTTAGTTTAAACAAATTGAGTTGATTGACTCTATGACTACAAAGCAGGTTTTCTAATTCTTTAATATTTTCAAGATTCTTCAATGTTATCAACTTTCCTTTTTATCTTGGTCCCCAGACTAGACACAGGATTCTAGCCGCATTTGCACCAGTGCCAAATGCTGACGTAAAATAAATTCTCTAGGTGTCCTTAAGATTCCCCTGCTTAGCATCCCAGGATCACATTGGCTCTTTTGGCCACAGGGTCACACTGAGAGCTCATAATTAGCTAATTATCTCTTCACGCCCTCAAATATTGCTAACAGTTTCTGCTTCCAACTGTAGTTCCCTGTGATATAAGCACTGTTGTATTCTTTGACCCTAGAATTAAGCAGAGGTTAGGCCTGTAGTGAGTTTTTTGGAGGCATGTTTGTGCCATGAAAAATGCTTTCAAAGATATTTTTGTAACTATAAATACTGTGATTAGATAGTCTCTCTTATCATGTAAAAATCAAAACCCTTCCTGATCTTGTTTGCCTAATAGCTTCAACTACATCCTGTGGCAATGAGTTCCTCAGTTTAAATTGAAATTGAGTGAAGAACAGATTTTTTTAATCTTTTTCAATGTACCATATTTCACTGCATGAATCATAGAATCATAGAACCGTAGAGCTGGAAAAGATCTCAGAAGGTCATCAAGGCCAGCCCCCTGCTCTAGGCAGGACCAATCCCAACTAAATCCCATGGACCCCGGTTCCTTTCTTAGTTGACAGAGAAAACACATTCTCGGTGTACTCTCTACAAGTCAGTAACATATAGTCTGTTCTCTATAGACAGTTCTCTACCAGTCAGCAATATATAGTCTGTTCACATATCCACTCTTATTCCTTTCCTTTGTAAATTAACAAACCCAGTCTTTTCAAATTTTCACTACTTTCAAACATTTCCACCCCACCATCAACCTCAGTCTGGAACAATCCACACAAGAGATCTACTTCCTGGACACTACAGTACAAATAAATGCTGGTCACACAAACACAACCGAATACTGAAAACCTACTGACTATTGTTTTTACCTACATGCTCCTAGCTTCCATCCGGGGCACATCATATGGACCACTGTTTATAGCCAAGCCCTAAGATACAGCCGAATCTACTCTACTCCCTCAGACAGACAAACACCTACATGATCTTTATCAAGCATGCCTACAACTTCAATACCCACCTAGGGAAGGGAGAACCAGACTGACCAAGCCAGAAGAGTACTAAGAAGTCACCTGCCTCAAGACAGCCCAACAAGGAAAATAAGAGAACACCAGTGGTCGTTTCCCTGCAGAATGTATCTCAGCCTGGGACGCCAGCTGAAACATGGTCTGAGTAAACTCATGGCATTGCCTTTTCTGTAGGATTGGAGAAAATCTTCCTCGATTCCGATGTTTTGCTTAGATTCTGTCACGGCGAGCACTGTGATCAGGGTTCCCCACAGCTCTGTGCCACGATGCCCAGGCCTCTGTCCTGAGTTCATACAGTTAAATTAGAACCTTGTGAGGTGTTTGAGGGGTTCAAACTTTTCTATCCAATGGGCAGACATACTGCAGTTGTCAACATCAAATGTCACCTACCCTCAACCTGCTGATTCATCTGCCTTGGTTAGCTCATCTGACGTCTTCTCTGGACATGAATTTGACCTAAATAATCTAGTAGCACGTATAAATGTTGCCACTTCACTACTCACCATCTTGTTAGATAGCTCATAACTATAAAAATATTAACTGTACTATTAGTTATAAAGTGTATAACCTCCCTCACTATCCTTCTGTTTAAGGGTCCCAATATTTTGCTTAGATTCTGCCCACACTTGCACTGCGAGCAGGGTTTCCCAGAGCTGTGTGTCAAAGGTGCACAGGTCCCTGTCCTGAGTTCATACCGTTCAATGAGAACCTTGTTTGATGTTTGAGGAGTTCAAGCCTTTCCTGCTGCTGGGCAGACATGTTGCACCTCTTGACATCAACGTTCATCTGCCATCTTGCTGCGAATTAACCTGGCACAGTTAGCGCCTTCCGAGAGCTTCTCTAGATTTGACTTTGGTCTAAATAATAATTTGCCTTATGCAGAAGTGGCCACATTACTGCTCACTTTTCTAAACTGGTAATACCTATCATGTTTCCTGTGATATTCGTTATTATCTCTAACCCTGGTTCACTGTGATTGTGTGTTTTCATAGGTGTCCTGTGCATTCCTCAACCGTGTTTTTTCATCTACCACCTCATGGCAGCTTTCAACCTCAGCCCCTCTGACACATCAACATTCATCCTAACAGGCATCCCTGGCCTAGAACATGCTCACGTCTGGATTTCCATCCCTTTTGCTACTTGCTACATTTTCTGCCTGTTGGGAAATGTCTCCGTTCTGTTTGTGGTAGGCAAAGAGCAGACCCTGCACCAGCCGATGTACCTGTTGTTCTGCATGCTAGCAGTCACAGACATCACCATCTCTACCAGTGTTGTGCCAAAGGCCCTGAGTATATTTTGGTTCAATTTGAAAGTCATCACAGTGAGTGGCTGCCTCACCCAAATTACCTTCCTTAGCACGGCTTTTGCAATGCACTCAGCTGTGCTTGTGGCAATGAGCTTTGATCGCTATGTGGCCATATGTAACCCTTTGAGATATGTCACCATCCTCACCCACACACGGATAGCTATGATAGGACTGGTCAGTTTAATAAGAGGGATTCTCTGTGTGGTGCCCTTGCCCCTGATGCTGAGCCAACTGCCATTCTGCGGCAAACGCATCATCCCTCATACGATCTGTGAGGGTATCGTTGTGGCAAAGATTTTATGTGGGGACCTCGCATTCTACAGGCTCTATGGCTTGGTGATGACACTTACACTTGCTGTGTTAGACTTGACGCTCATCGCCTTGTCCTACTGTCTGATCATCAGGGCCATTCTAAGAATCTCCTCCCAGAAAACCCACCAGAAAGCCCTCAACACCTGCACTGCCCACATCGGTGTGATGCTGATGTCTTATACTCCCTTCCTTTTCTCCATTGTTACAAATCGGTTTGGTGAGAGCATTCCTCCTCACGTTCAAATCTTCTTGGCCAACATCTATGTCCTCGTCCCCACCATGCTCAACCCAATCGTATATGGAGTCAAAACCAAAGAGCTTTGTGACAAAATGATGAAAAACATCTGCAGATTGTGATCCCATTGGGCCTCTGAATTTACACCGTATCCCAAGAGAGGAACAGTTTCCTCCTCGTTCACCAAGATTGCTCTGTCCCACTTTGGTTGAGCTCTGTATTGTGGAAGTTCATGATCTCAGCAGCTCCTCACATCTAACATCCTAGCACTCCCTGACCAAGTGCTACTTTCTCCATTGTCGAGTTCCCCCTCTCTGAAAATCACCTGGCCTGTTTCAGTGTCACCCGTCATCACACATCCCACACACCCTGTCATTTGGCCTCTCTGTGACTTCCAGTCCACCAGAAAATACTTTAGCTTTCTGATACATGGTGGTTTCCCATTATTCCCCTGGTGAATACAGGTCTGTATCAGTTTGAGAAACAAAAGCTACAATCTTAGCCAGCCAGGACAAAATACTCACGTAGGTGCTGGTCCTCTTTGCCATACCTGCAGTGATCTGGTGAGGAATTTGTAAGTCCTTCTGTTCTGGTCAGCCCTGTGCAACATATATGGGCTGGTATCTCATTTTTGCCATTGTTCTGTGGACACCTTTGAGCAGCAGGGGAGAGTTTTGCCTTGGTTCACTGACCTCAGACCCAAATCATATAGTTTGAGCTGTTTGAGGTTGAAATTTGTTAACACGCTATTGCCAAGGAGGTCTAAGGCTTTTATGAACTTGGTCAGTTGCTCCCTTGTTGATGTCACTAATTTTAAGCAACACTGAAGAAGAAAGATTGTTTCCTCTGATGAACCTGATAAAAACAAAATTGTAGAGCAAAATATAAGAGGAACTTTGGAAAAGCCTTTTTCCTCTCAGGCCAAATATGAGAGAAGAGAAATCCGGTTCTGAACATTCTACACCAAGGAAAGAAATGTTTGCACTGGTTTAGCAGATTTTTTTTGTACAGTAGCTGAAGAACTCCTGACAAAGACAGAATTTGTTTTTCTTTTCACTATATTACTAATGGGGACGAGCTCTTCCTGAAACTTATGCATTGGGGAAAACAAACAAAAAAATCTGCATTAGGTGTTTAAATGAAACTTTCATTGTATACTTGATGTAAAGACCAATATGTTAACTTTAAAATGTTTATTTCATTTACTAGACTTCCATCGGTCAACACGACTGAGGATATTAGGGAGATTCCTAAATCTGAGCCATTATTTTTAGGTGGCAAATGTGAGGATTGTCCCAGAAAGAGGTGTCTGTAGAGGAGGTTTTGGAACAAATTTATAAACTTACAGTAACAACTCACCATGACCAGAGGACATTCACCCAAGAGTTCTGAAAGAACTTAAAGGTGAAATTGCAGAACAACTAACTGTGATTTGTAACCTAGCCTTTAAATTAGCTTCTCGACCTAATGATTGAAAGATAGCTCACGTGACTCCAATATTTAAATAGGGCTCTAAAGGTGATCCTGGCAATTCCAGACCGGTAAGTCTAACATCAGTACTGGACAGATCTATTGAATCTGTAGTAAAGGATAAAATTGTCAGACACATGGTTGGATATAGTTTGTTGAGGAAAAGTCAGCACAATTTCTATAAAGGGAAATTCTGCCCTATTAATCTACTAGAGTTCTTGGAGGGAGTCAAAAAGCATGCGGACAATGGGAATCATGTAGATATAGTGTACTTAGATTTCCAGGAAGCCTTTGACAAGTATCCTCACCAAGGGCTCTTAAGTAAGTCATGGGATAAGAGGGAAGGTCCTCTCATGGATTGACAACTGGTTAAAAGACAGGAAATAAAGGGTCAGAATAAATGGTCAGTTTTCAGAATGGAGAGAGGTGACTAGTGGCTTCCTCCACAGGTCCTTATTGGGACCAATCCTATTCAACATATATATAAATGATCTGGAGAAAGGGGTAAACAGTGATGTAGCAAAATTTGAGGATGATACTAAACTGATCAAGATAGTTAAGACCAAAGACGACTATGAAACGGTTCAAATGGATCTCACAAAACTACGTTTATGGGCAACAAAATGGCAAATAAATGTTGATGTTGATAAATGCAAGGTTATGCACATTGAAAAAAAATCCCAGCTATACATACACAATGATGAGGACTAATTTAACTACAACCACTCAAGAGTGAGATCTCAGAGTCATTGTGGATAGTTCTCTGAAAGCATCCACTCAGGGTGCAGCGGCAGTCAAAAAGGCCAGCAGAATGTTAGGAATCATTGAAAAAGAGATAGAGAATAAGACAGAGAACATTTTATGGCCTCTACATAAATCAATGGTATGCCCACATCTTGAATACTGTGTACAGATGTGGCCACCTCATTGCAAAAAATATATCTTGGCATTGGAAAAGGTTCAGAAAAAGGGCAACAAAATGATTAGGCTTACATATGAAGAGAGATTAAAAAGACCAGGACTTTTCATCTTAGAAAAGAGGGGATTTGATAAAATCTATAAAATCTATAAAGTCTATAAAATCATGGCAGATATGGAGAAAGTGAATAAGGAAAAGTTATTTCCTTGTTCCCATAACATAAGAACTAAGGGACAGCAAATGAAACAAACAAAAGGAAGTTTTTCTTTATGCAGCACACAGTCAACCTATTGAACTTCTTGCCCAAGAATGTTGTGAAAACCAGGACTTTAACTGGGTTCAAAAGAGAATTAGATAAATTCATGAAGTTTACATCCATTAATGGCTATCAGCCAGGATGGGTAGAGAAGGTGTCCCTATCCTCGGTTTGTGGGAGGCTGGAAATGGGTGACAGGAGAGAGATCACTTGATGATTTCCTGTTCTGTTCACTCCCTCTGGGGCACGTGGCATTGGCCACTGTTGGAAGACAGGACACTGTCATAGATGGACGTTCAGTCTGACACAATCTGGCCATTCTTACATTATTCTGGATTAGGGCTTAAGGGGCTTTAGGCTGTTGATGTAGTAGAAATCTCACAGCTGTACAAGCTGAGATGGAGGCAGAGGAGGAGCAGCCGGAACCATAGGGATGAGAGACACAGCCCAGACTGCAGAGTTAGGTCAGAGGCAGAGTGGCAGGACTGAGTCAGAGCTGTTGCAGGACCTGACTGGCTGTACCAATGGGGCGCCAGGGCCGAGTGACAGCAGGGAGCTGCAGGGCCAGAGCCAGGTCAGTGGTTGCCAGCCCTACAGGAAGTAACAGGCAGCTGTTGGTGACATTCCGATTCCCACCGAGCAGGGTCCCCTGTTTCCTTCAACCTTTCCCATTTGTTCCTTATTTTTCTCACTGTTGCTGTTAAATAAATTGCATGTGGTATGATCATAATGCAGTGATCAGCGGGGTCAGGGAAATCCTGGTGCCTAGTAACTGCCCAGAGCAGGGACACCTTAACCCCTGCCCACAGGGAGCACAAAGAAATGGGAGGTCAGACCCAGGGACGGCCTGTGATGTGGGCTGTCTGGGCGATGCCCAAGGACAAAGAACTGCAGAGAATGCAGCTTGATAGCTCCCATGGAACCTACCAGCTGCCTAGAACGTGCTCAACTGAGTGCACATGATACAGAGAGATGCATGTACCCATAGAGTAAAACCTCAGAATTGTGAACAGCAGAGCTATGAAAGGACCAGCCAACCTCAGACCTCATTTGGCAATTGAAATACACAAACAGGAGGCAACCAGTCCAAAAAAAAAAAAAAAAGCAAATACAGTCCAGTGCCGTGTTAAGCCTAATGTACTAAAATTAAAGTCCTCTGCAACGTGCGCGCGCGTGTGTGTGAATATGCATAAAACAGAATAATGCTCCATTGCCAATACATCAGGGCTGCGTCTAGACTGGCAAGTTTTTCCGCAAAAGCAGCCGCTTTTGCGCAAAAACTTGCCAGCTGTCTACACTGGCCGCTTGAATTTGCGCAAGAACACTGACGATTGAATGTATGATCGTCAGTGTTCTTGCGCAAATACAATGATGCTCCCATTTGGGCAAAAGCCCTCTTGCACAAATGCTTTTGCGCAAGAGGGCCAGTGTAGACAGCTAAAAAGTGTTTTGCGCAAAAAAGCCCCAATGGCTAAAATGGCGATCGGGGCTTTCTTGTGCAAAACTGCGTCTAGATTGGCACAGATGCTTTTCCGCAAAAAGTGCTTTTGTGGAAAAGCGTCCGTGCCAATCTAGACGCTCTTTTCCGCAAATGCTTTTAACGGAAAACTTTTCCGTTAAAAGCATTTGCGGAAAATCATGCCAGTGTAGACGTAGCCCGGGTGTTTTGCTTATCATCCTAATAAAGATCCTGTAAAATTATTCCAAGTATAACATCAGTGAGCACCCCATGGACTCGGCACAGGGCCTGTCAGCCTGCATAGGACACACTGATCGTGTAAACATACCCCAGCCGGCCAGCACAGGAACCCCCCAATCTCATGTCAGTCTTCACTGCAGAGTGAATGGAGCCATCCTATGGTACTAGTGCTGCTTCAGGAAAGTACAACCTGTGTCTGCAGAGCAGTTTGAGCTGCCAGACACGTATCCAGTATAGACATGAAAAAGGGACACTGGGAAATGCCTTTGATACCAGAATTCTGGGAGCAGAAAGCCTTCTCCTTGCCGCTCAGCTTCTGTCTCTCCAGGACCATATCTATTAGCCACCACACCACACCACAGGTGTGGTGTTTCAGAGGCTAATGGGCTTGATTCTACAATTGCATGGGCCGCATGCAGCAGTGCACTGCTACAATCCACTGAACTGATTGTTGGTCCTGTATTGTGTGGCAGCCTCTCCACCCCTAGTGCTGATGGCAGAGCAGTGCCCACAAAACAGACAGCCAGGGTGAGCATTAGGAAGCTTCAGTTTGCCCTGAGATGCTGAGCATTTTGTTAGCATCCAATTGCTTCACTCCTGGGGGAAGCTTTCAAGTTGTAGGTCTCCAGAGTGTAATTTCTGCTCATCCCACCACTCACAGAGCTGAGGGAATTCTCTGGGAATCCTGGCCCATCTGGGAGCCCACAGGGACTGCACACGGGAATCATAAAGGGGACTGTTCAGCACAGCGAGTGTCAGACATTTGAGAGTCACATGCTGAGTCTTTTATCTCTCCCGCACTGCCGCAGGAAGAAGATTTGCTCTGTCTGCTGAGGGGACTGTGGTGAGACTGTTTGTGCCTTAAGGCTTAGTGATAAGGCATGAGGAAGGTTTCCAGGGTTGAAATCTAGACCCATCTGGTCAGGAATACACCATCACGGTAAGTTCAGCTGTTTAGGTTTTTTTTCAGATATGACAAGGATTTATCAGGGTAAATTGGAACTATCAATATATGGGGAAATGTTGAGATAATTATTTGTCCTTAGAATCAGTCCCTTCTTTCTTACCATGTCTTTCTATAAGTCTCAGGAGATTTTTCTGTAGAGTGATTTTTTTAATTCCTCAACTTCACTGCATGGTAGATAGAGCAGCCAAAACCTCTCCAGTGTGTATCTGTGTTACCAGGGGGTTCACCACAAAAATGGGTTGCACGCTGGCCACAATCTGCTCTCTCATTCTCCCTCAGTGCATCGCTCCAGATTGACATTGGCTTCCCTGAGAGCAAAATTGGAGGGGACATGGTTTTTAAAATCCCCAACTTTCAAACCCGGGGTGAGAATGCCACAGACACTGGGCATTTCAGTCAGACTCTGAGCACCCGAGTAAAGCAATGCTCTCCACTTGTTGAAACTAAAACACTAGAACATTATTTTGAAATAACTTATTTTGAAATAATGTCTCCCAAAATAACTATTTTAAATAAGCATTATTCCTCAAGAAAAGCAGGAGTTATTATTTCAAAATAACCAGCCCGTTATTCTCAAATTAACAGACCTAGTAGTTTAGGTGCTCCATTTCTTATTTCCTCTTGTTATTACACCAGGGCTATGGGAGAAATCATAGAACTGGAAGGGACTTTGAGAGGGACTACGAGAGGTCATTGAGTCCAGTCCCCTGCCCTCATGACAGGACCAAGCACTGTCTAGATCATCCCTGATAGATGTCTGCCTAATATGCTCTTAAATATCTTCACTGTTGATTCATGTTTAACTTGTGGACCACGATGACCCTTAAATCCCTTTCAGCAGTACTCCTTCCTAGACAACCAGTTTCCATTCATTCTGTGTGAAACTGATTGTTCCTTCCTAAGTGGAGTAAGTGTCGACTTACTCTGGAACTCCTTCAAATTACTCTACATCCACATGTAGGAACTTTAAGACATGGTCTGATTAGAACCGACCACGAGCCTACAGTGATTTCAGCTGGAGGCATCCTGTGCCTCTTGAAAGGCAGGTGAGCTCATTTGAATCAAAGAGAACTGAGAGGAGAGTTGCTGGAATCTCAAACTCACAGGCTCAAAGGTTGAAAACAATCAGGATATCAATTGGTTTCAGGGAGGGAGAGGGGTCTGCTCTCACTGTGCCCCTGCATCTCTGGTCTGAAGAGGACAAAAAGCAGAAAAAAGAAAATCATGATTCTGATTCACAGTTTGGGGAAACCAGGTGTTTCCGGCTATCTCAAAGGAATGCACGGTATGCGGGAGAGAGTGGGGGCAGTCGCAAAGTATCCACATCTCAGTGGCATGGAGTCCTGTAACCAGGTGCCTAGGGAATGGGCAGCCACCTACATGAACAGACCAAAGAGGCCCGATGAAGTCAGAAGGTGTTTCAGACTGTAGTGTAACATGGACCACACTGTAGCCGTTGTTCCTATGAGCAACCCCACTGCATCCTCAAGGTAACGTGAAGAAATGTCAACACTGAAAACCTGCCTCAGGAAGGTCAGGATTTCCAGGAGGCTGCAATAAAGATGGAGACGAGCCGTGATGGAAATCCAAGACCAGAAATGACCATTGTGATCACCTGTTCTGACTTCCCATGTAGACAATTTTCACAGTAATATTCCCAGAGTTGATCTTTTAGAGAGAGAAACTCCAAACCTTGATGTAAAAATTTTCAGTGACGAAGAATCCGCCAAGACTCTTGGTATATTGATCAAATGCTTCATTACTCTCTCCATTTTTTTTAATGTATATTTTTATATGCTAGGCCAAAAAGCCTATTTTAAATTTCTTCATATGTACATTCTTATACATGGTACCAAAGTTACTTCTTACCTACCTTTTTATTATTTAAATGAATTGAGCTCATAGTCTCTATCACTACAAAGCAGGTTTTGTAATCGTTTAATATTTTTGTGATTCTTCAATGTTATCAACATTCTTTTTTATTGTGTTCCCCAGACCGGAACATGGGATTTTAGTAGCAATCGCACGAGTGCCAAATGCTGAGGTAAAATAACTTCTCTAGGTCTCCTTGAGATTCCCCTGTTAGCATCCTAGGGTCACATTGGTTCTTTTGGCCACAGGGTCGCCCTGGGAGCTCATGATTAGCTAATTATCTCTTCACGCCCTCAAATATTGCTAACAGTTTCTGCTTCCAACTGTAGTTGCCTGTGATATAAGCTCTGTTACACTCTTTGACCCTAGAATTAAGCAGAGGTCAGGCCTGTAGTGAGTTTTTTGGAGGCAGGTTTGTGCCACGAAACATGCTTCCAAAGATATTTTTGTAACTCTAAATGCTGTGATTGGATAGTCTCTTTTTCCATGTAAAAATCAAAACCCTTCCTGATTCTTGTTTACCTAATGGCTTCAACTCCATCCTGTGGCAATGAGTTCCTCAGTTTAAATAGACATTGAGTGAAGAACAGATTCTTTTTTATCTGTTTTCTATGTACCATGTTTTACTGCATGCACTTTGGTTCTTTTCTTAGTAGACAAGGAGAACACAGTCTACGTGTACTCTCTACAAGTTAGTAAGATATAGTCTGTTCTCTATAATTTGTTCTCTACCAGTCAGTAATATATAGTCTGTTCTCATATCCTCTCTTATTCCTTTCCTTTGTAAGTTAACAAACCCAGCCTTTTCAAACTCTCTCTACTTTCAAACATTTCCACCCCACCATCAACCTCAGTCTGGAACAATCCACACAAGAGATCTACTTCCTGGACACATTACAAATAAATGGTAGTCAAACAAACACCATCAAATATTGAAAACCCACTGACTATTATTCTTACCTAAATGCTTCTAGTTTTCATCCGGGGCATATCATATGAACGATTCTTTATAGCCAAGCCCTAAGATACATCCGAATCTACTCCAGTCCCTCAGACAGAGAAAAATTCCTACATGATCTTTATCAAGCATGCCTACAACTTCAATACCCACCTAGGGAAGAGAGAACCAGACTGACCAAGCCAGAAGAGTACTAAGAAGTCACCTGCCTCAAGATAGCCCAACAAGGAAAATAAGAGAACACCAGTGGTTATCCCCCTGCAGAATATATCTCAGCCTGGGACGCCAGGTGAAACATGGTCTGAGTGATCTCATGGCATTGCCTTTTCTGTAGGATTAGAGAAAATCCTCCCGTATTCCAACGTTTTACTTAGATTCTGTCACGGCGAGCCCTGTAAGCAGGGTTCCCCACAGCCATGTGCAATGATGGCCAAGTCTCTGTCCTGAGTTTATGCAGTTAAATTAGAATCTTGTGAGGTGTTTGAGGGGTTCAAACTTTTCTATCCAATGGGCAGACATACAGCAGTTGTCAATATCAAATGTCACCTACCCTCAACCTGCTGATTCATCTGCCTTGCTTAGCTCCTCTGACATCTTTTATGGACTTGAATTCACCAAAATGATCTGGTGCCACCTGTAAATGTTGCCACTTCACTACTCACCTTCTTGTTAGATTGTGCATAACTATAAAATATTACCTGTGCTATTTGTTATAAAGTGTATAACCCCCCTCACTGTCCTTCTGTCTAAGGGTTCCAATGTTTTGCTTAGTTTCTGCCCACACTTGCTCTGCGAGCAGGGTTTCCCACAACTGTGTGTCAAAGGTGTGTAGGTCCCAGTCCCGAGTTCATACTGTTCAATGAGAATCTTGTTTGATGTTTGAGGAGTTCAAGATTCTCCCTCTAATGGGCAGACATCTTGCACCTCTCGACATCAACGTTCATCTGCCATCCGGCTGTGAATTAACCTGGCACAGTTAGCATCTTCCAAGAGCTTCTCTAGATTTGTCTTTGGTCTAAATAATTTGTTGCCTTCTAAAGTGGCCACATCAATACTCACTTTTCTATACTAGTAATAACTACCATGTTTCCTAGGATATTGGTTATTATCTGTAACCCTAGCTCACTATGATTCTGTGTTTTCACAGGCACTCTGTGAATTCCTCAGCCGTGTGGTCTCATCCACCACCTCATGGCAGCTTTCAACCTCAGCCCATCTGACACATCAACATTCATCCTATCAGGCATCCCAGGTCTGGAAGATTCTCATGTCTGGATTTCCATCCCTTTTGCTACTTGCTACATTTTCTGCCTGTTGGGAAATTTCTCCGTTCTGTTTGTGGTAAGCAAAGAGCAGACCCTGCACCAACCAATGTACCTGCTGCTCTGCATGCTGGCGCTCACCGACATCACCATCTCTACCTGCGTTGTGCCAAAGGCCCTGGGTATATTTTGGTACAATTTGAAAGTCATCACAGTGAGTGGCTGCCTCACCCAAATTACCTTCCTTAGCACGGCTTTTACAATGCACTCAGCCATCCTTGTGACAATGGCTTTGGATCGCTATGTTGCCATATGTAACCCTCTAAGATACACCACCATAGTCACCCATACACGGATAGCTACACTAGGGTTGGTCAGTTTAATAAGAGGGATTGTTGTTGTTCTGCCTGTTCCCCTCATGCTGAGCCAACTGCCATTCTGTGGCAACCGCATCATCCCCCATACGATCTGTCAATCTGTTACTGTGGCAAAGATTTTATGTGGGGACATCACATTCTACAGGCTCTATGGCTTGCTGATGACACTTATACTTGCTTCGTTAGACCTGACACTCATCGCCTTGTCCTACTGTCTGATCATAAGGGCAGTTCTTAGAATCTCCTCCCAGAAAGCCCACCAGAAAGCCCTGAAAACCTGCACAGCCCACATCTGTGTGATGCTCACCTCTTATACTCCCTACCTTTTCTCCACTATGACAATTCGGTTTGGTGAGAACATTGCTCCTCATGTTCAAATCTTCTTGGCCAACATCTATGTCCTCGTCCCCACCATGTTCAACCCAATCATTTATGGAGTCAAAACCCAAGAACTTGGTGAGAAAATGAGGAAAAACATCTGCAGAATGTGATCCCATTGGGCCTCTGAATTTAAACCGTGTCCCAAGAAGGGAACAGTTTCCTCCTCATTTACCAAGATTGCTTTGTCCCTCTTTGCTTGAGCTCAGTATTGTGCAAGTTCATGATCTCAGCAGCTCCTCACATCTAACATCTTATCTCTCCCTCACGAAACACTGCATACTCCATAGCTGAGTTCCCCCTCTCTGACCATCATCTGGCCTGTTTCAATGTCACCCATCATCGCACATCCCACACACCTTGTCAGTAGGCCTCTCTGTGACTTCCAGTCCACCAGAAGATACTGCAGCTTTCTCATTTATGGTGGTTTCCCATTAGTCCCCAGGTGAATAGGCATCTTTATGAGCTTGAGAAATGCAAGGTACAATTTTAGATAGCCAAAGACAAAGTGCTAAAATAGATGCTCATCTTCTTTACCGTATGTGCAGTGATCAGGTGAGGAACTTTTTATGATCTACTTTTCCGATAAGCACTTTGCAACATAAGTGGGCTGAGATCTCATTTTTCCAATTGTTCTGTAGACACCATTGACAACTTGAGCCATCGGGGAGAGTTTTGCCTTGGTTCACTGGCCTCAGACCCAGGTCAAATAAGTTGAGGAGTTTGAAGTTGAAACTTGTTAACACACTGTTGCAGATGAGAACTAAGGACTTTATGAACTTGGTCAGTTGTTCTCCTGTGGATTTCACCACTTTTAAGCAGTGCTGAAGATGAAAGATTGTTTTCCCAGATGAACCTGGTAAAAACAAAATTGTAGAGCAAGGTAGAAGAGGGACTTTGGAAAAAGCTTTTTCCTCCCAGGCCACAAAAGAGATAACACAAATTCTCTTCTGAACTTTTTACACCAAGGAAAGAATTGATTCTACTAGTGTGTCAGTGCAATCAATAAACTAAAAGAAAAGACCGTAGCAATAAAGTGAAAAGAAAAACAAATTCTGTCTTTGTCAGGAGTTCTTCATCTAATGTGGATAATCTCTTCCTGTTACGTATCCATTGGGGAAAGAAGTCTGCATTACATGTGTAAATAAAGTGTTCATTGTATACTTTAAGTATAGACCAGTGTTAATTTTAAATTGTTTATTTCACTTACTAGACTTTCTTCGATCTACACGGCAGCGGAAGTTAGGTAGATTCCCAATTCCGAGCCATTTTTTATAGGTTATAAATGTGAGGAATTGTCCCAGACTGAGGTGTCAGTTGAGGAGGTTTTGGCACAAATGGATAAACTTAACGGTAACAAACCACTGGGACCAGATGGCATGCACTAATAGTTCTGAAAGAATTCAAATATGAAATTGAAGAACTATTAACTATGTAACCTATCATTTAAATCATCTTCTGAAACCAATGACTAGAAGATAGCTAATGTGACTCCAACATTTAAAAAGGTAATCCTGGCAACTCCAGACCAGTAAGTCTAACATCAGTACTGGACAACTCCATTTAACCTATGGTAAAGAATAAAATTGTCAACACATAGATAAACATAATTTATTGAGGAAAAGTCAACAGGGTTTCTGTAAAGGGAAATGGTGCCTTACTGATTGACTAGAGTTCTTGGAGGGGGTGAACAAACATGTAGACAAGGGGGTTCTTGTGGATCTAGAGTATTTAGATTTCTTGAAAGTCTTTGACAAGGTCCCTCACCAAAGGCTCTTAAGTAAAGTCACTTTCAAGGAATAATAGGAAAAGTCTTCTCATGGATTGATAACTGGTTAAAAGACAGGAAACAAAGAAAGAGATCTTTGAGTCATTGTGGTTAGTTCTCTGAAAGCATCCACACAGTGTGCAGTGGCAGTCAAAAAAGCACATAGAATGTTAGGAATCATTAAAAAGGAGATAGAGAGTAAGACAGAGAATACCTTATTGCACATATATAAATCCATGGTCCGCTACCTTGAATACTACATACGGATGTGGTCTCCTCATCTCAAAAAAGATATCTTGGCATTGGGAAGGTTTCGAAAAGTGCAACAAAAATGGTTAGGGGTTTTTGGAACGGTTCCCATATGAAAAGACTTGGACTTTTCAGCTTACAAAAGGGGAGACTGAGGGTATGTCTACACTTGCACCCTCTTTTGAGGGATGTAAATATAAACATTTGAAATGGCAAATTAAGCTGGGGTTTAAATATCCCGTGCTTCATTTGCATATTCGCGGATGGACACTATTTTGAAATACCTTATTTCGAAATAAAAAATGCTGTTTAGACACAGTTATTTCGAAAGAAAACCCTTCTTCTGAAATAACCCTTATTCCTTATAAAATGAGGTTTAACAGTTATTACAGAAGAAAGGTTTTCTTTTGAAATAACCATGTCTAAACAGTGTTTTTATGCGAAAATAAGGTATTTCGAAATAGCGCCCGACTGCAAATATGCAAATGAAGTGTGGGATATTTAAATCCCAGCTTCATTTGCAATTTTGAATGTCTACATTTGCATCCCTCTCTCGAAAGAGGGTGCAAGTGTAGACATACCTTAAGAGGGGATATGATAGAGATGTATACAATCATGGCTGGTGTAGAAAAAGGGAATAAGGAAAAGTTATTTATTTATTCCTACAATATAAGAACTAGGGGTCACCAAATGAAATTAATAGGTAGCAGGTTTAAAACAAACAAAAGGAAGTATTTATTTACACAGCACAAAGTACACCTGTGGAACTCCTTGCCAGAGGACGTTGTGAAGACTAGGACCCTAAAAGGGTTCAAAAGAGAACCAGATAAATCCATGGAGGTTACGTCCATCGGTGGCGACTAGCCAGGATGGGTAGGGATGGTGTCCCTAGCCTCTCTTTGTCAGAGGCAGGAAAGGGGTGACAGGAGAGGGATCACGTGATGATTCCCTGTTCTGTTCATTCCTTCTGGGAGATCTGGCTTTGGCCACTGTTGGCACACAGGGTTCTGGGCAAGATACTTTGGTCTGACCCAGTCTGGCCGTTCTTATGTTCTTATGTACCTTTGGGTTAGGGCTTATTGAGCTGTGGGCCATTTATGCAGTAGAAATCTCACAGCTTTACAAGCTGGGATAGAGGCAGAGGAGAAGCAGCCAGAGCCACAGGGACCAGAGACACAGTCGTGATGGCAGAGCCGGGCTGGCGGGAGAGAGGCGGGCTGAGGCAGAGCTTGTGCAGGACCTGACTGGCTGTGCCAATGGGGCGTTAGGGCCGAGCGACAGCAGGGAGATGCAGGGCCAGAGCCAGGACAGGGGATGCCGGCCCTGCAGGATGTAACATGGCAGCCGAGCACAATGGGCAGCCGGGGGGAGCAAGGTGGGGCCCTGGGCAGAGGGCCCAGCACAGGGAGATGTCACCAGACAACAGGGCCATGAAAGCTGGACTCCGAAGAGGAATGTGAATCTGATGGGGGGCAGGTGCTGATGAGAAGGGTCCTGCCACCTAGAGCCTGAGGTGTTTGGCCGTTCCAGAGCAGGTGTCTGACCTGCAGTATAAAATGGTTACTTACCTGTACCTGTTGTTCTTCAAGATGTGTTGCTTTTGTCCATTCCACTTCAGTGTCTGTGTGCTATGTGCACGAGTTCTGGAAGTTTTTTACCCTTAGCAGTACCCATTGAGCCAGCCAGGAGTGGTGCCAGTATATAGGTGCATATATACCCCTGCTGGCCCTCCACCCCCTCAGTTCCTTCTTGCCGGACGTTCCGATGAAGGGGAGGTGGGTGGGATTGGAATGGACATAAGCAACACATCTCGAAGAACAACAGTTATAGGTAAATTAGGGTATGTCTACACTACAGCACTAATTCGAACTAACTTAATTTGAATTAGTTAATTCGAACTAAGCTAATTTGAACTAGTGCATCTAGACCTAAAAACTAATTCGAATTAGCGTTTTGCTAATTCGAACTAGCATGTCCACATTGAGTGGACCCTGAACCGAAGTTAAGGCTGGCCGGAACCAGTGTCAGCAGGGCATCAGGTTAGGGCTCAGAGCGTGGAGCTGCTGCCTCAGGCTAGCCGAGGGCTGTGCTTAAAGGGACCCGACCCCCACCCTGGACAGACAGTTCTCAGGGTTCCCCGCTTGCTTGTCTACCTCGATGAGGGACTGCAAAGCAGTCCTGACTTGGAGTGCCCTGAGTGCCCACACTCAGCACATCACAGCACTCGGCCATCAGCCCGGCTGCACTTGCCGCAGGCTGCCATCCGGGGGGGTGTCATTCGGGGGGCTGTCAGGATCCAGGAGGCCCTGCAGGAGAGCTTCCACCCCGAGGAGCCTGCAGAGCCACCCCAGTCCTCCCCATCGGGGGCTCGTGCTCCATTCCTCCCTCACATCCTTCCACTTACCCTTCCCTAGCCCCCCTTCCTGATGTAAAAAATAAAGGACACGTGTTCAAAAATAGAAACTCTGTTTATTTAACAAAACTGGGGGTGGGGGGAGACTGGAAAAAGGAGGTGGGAGAGGGGAAGAGAGAGGGTGGGAGAGGGGAGGTGAAAACCTGGGAGGAGGGAGCTGGAAGGGGGAAGCCAGGGGAAGAAGGAGGAGGGGAAGTATAAAACTATGGTACGCCATATCTTCAGTATTGTGTAGAGATGTGGTCTCCTCACCTCAAAAAAGATATTTTGGCCTTGGAAAGGGTTCAGAAAAGGGCAACTACAATGATTAGGGGTTTGGAACAGATCCCATATGAAGAGAGGCTAAAGAGACTGGGACTTTTCAGCTTAGAAAAGAGGAGACTGAGGGGGGATATGATAGAGGTCTATAAAATCATGAGTGGTGTGGAGAGGGTGTATAAAGAAAAGGTCTTTATTAGTTCCCATAATAGAAGGACTAGAGGACACCAAATCAAATGAATGGGTAGCAGGCTTCAAACTAATAAAAGAAAGTTCTTCTTCACAAAGCAAATAGTCAACCTGTGGAACTCCTTGCCACAGGTGGCTGTGAAGGTGAGAACTAGAGCAGAGTTTAAAGAGAAGTTAGATAAAGTCATGGAGGTTGGGTCCATGGAGTGCTATTAGCCAGGGGGTAGGAACGGTGTCCCTGGCCTCTGTTTGTGGAAGGCTGGAGATGGATGGCACGAGACAAATGGCTTGGTCATTGTCTTCGGTCCATCCCCTCCGGGGTACCTGGTGTTGGCTGCTGTCGGCAGACAGGCTACTGGGCTAGATGGACCTTTGGTCTGACCCAGTACGGCCATTCTTATGTTCTTATAATCTAAGCTCAGGGTCGGGGGTCTCACTGGACCAACTTGATTTTCATGCAGACCTGCTCCTGGGTTCGCATGTGGCCTTTGGTGGCCAGGCTGGCATCTATCCTGCCCTAGACAGCCACATTCCTGTGCCTAGTGCGGAGATTGTGGACGTTGGAGGCCTCCCCCCAAACCTCGATGAGGTCCACGATCTCCGCACTAGACCAGGCGGGCACCCACCTCTTGCAGCCCCGGGCAGGCTCCTGGGAGCCGCCAGCCTGGTCCTGGGAAGAGGGGGAGGGCTGGGTGGGAGCGGGTGGCTGGCTCATGCCGTGCCAGGTGCAGGGTCTGCTGGCTGGGTGCTGGCAGGCTTGCACCTGGCACGGGCACCGTAGCCAGACCGTGGCCCTTTAAGGGCTCCGGGGCTGGGAGGGGGCAGACGAGTTTCCCTGGCTTGGCCCAGAGTGGCCACCAGGGCAAGCTGGGAAGGGCTAGCCTCCAACTAGTTCGAATTACGTGGCTACACAGCCCTTAATTCGAACTACTTAATTCGAACTAGGCGTTAGTCCTCGTAGAATGAGGTTTACCTAGTTCGAATTAAGCGCTCCGCTAGTTCGAATTAAGTTCGAACTAGCGGTTTGCGTGTATAGCGCCTATGAAAGTTAATTCGAACTAACGGCTGTTAGTTCGAATTAACTTTGTAGTATAGACATACCCTTACTGTTTTTTCTTCTTCAAGTGAGTGCTTATTTCTATTCCACTTCGGTGATTCCCAAGCCATGCCTATGGAGGTGGTGCCGGAACCTACATTGAAATAGACTGCAGCACTGCTCTACCAACAGCTGCATTCTCTCTAGACTGTGGCGTGATCACGTAATGGGTAGTAAAGGTATGGACCAATGCCCAGGTGGATGCTCTGCATATGTGTAGGCCATAAGCGGCGGAATCTGTTTTCCCTTTAGGTCATAACACGCCCTAATGTAGGCCGTGAACCATGAGGACAGGCATTGGGCCAAGATGGGCAGACCCTTAATTCTCTTGGTATAGTGACAAACAGTTGGGTTGACCTACAAAATTGCTTTGTCTTTTCTAAATAAAAGAGTACGGCCCTTCTGACGTCTAATGTGTGAAGTGCCTGTTCCTTTTAATTTGCGTGCGGCTTGGGGTAGAATACCGGCAAGAAGATCTCTTGGGACATATGGAACAAGGACATCACCTTCGGCAGAAAAGCGGGGTGTGGGCGCAACATCACCTTGTCCTTAGAGAACACCGCATACAGTGGCTCAGAAGAAAGGGCCCACAACTCCGACACCCTCCTAGCCAAGGAAATAGCCACAAGAAAGGCTACCTTCCATGAGAGATGGGTGATCTAGCATGTAGCCATTGGCTTGAATGGGGGGTTACATGAGTGCCCAGAGTTCCAGATTCAAATCCCACTGCGGAATAGGTTGCCTATCCTGGAGGTAGAGCCTATCCATACTCTTCAGGAAATGCTTGACCATTGCATCGGCTTGCAGAAGCAAGCAAAGTGTTCCAGCAACCGTCACGGGTGGTAAGAAGGAAACTGAGGGAGTGGAGGGCCAGCAGGGGTGTATATGCACCGATATACCGGCGCCACTCCAGGGGGCTTCCTTCTTGGCCCAACGGGTATTTCTAAGGGTAAAAAGCTTCCCTTTACTCATGCACACAGTGTGCGTACACCTAAGTGGAATGGACATAAGCAAGCACTCGAAGAAAAGCACAGCACAGCCCGGGACTGGAATGTGTGAGGAACAGCCAGTGAATCTGTCTTCCACCCCACCGACAGCTGCTGGTGATGGGTCCCTGCCCAAGGAGCGGGATCCTGTGTCTCCTTGAACTTTCCCCATTGGTGCCTTATTTTTCTCACCATTACATGTGATATCAGCACAATGCAGTGACCAGCGGGTCAGGGATGCCTTGGTGCAGAGACCATCTGTAGGCCCAGAAACCTTAGCCCCTGTCCTTAGTGAGCACAAAGAGCCAGGGGCGAGGGGGGAGAGGGTCAGACCCAGGCCCGGAATGAGATGTGGGCTGTCTGGGTGTTGCCCAAGGACAAAGAACTGCAGAGAGGAAGCTGGATAGCTCCCATGGAACCTACCGGCTGCCTAGAACGTACTTAGCAGAGTACACATGATACAGAGAGATGCACATATCCATAGAGTAAAACCTCAGAGCTGTGAACATCAGAGCTACGAACAGACCAGGCAACCACACACCTCATTTGGAAATGGAAATACACAAAGGGGAGGCAACAAGAACCAAAAAACCAAAACCACATAAGCCAAGACAGCACAGTGCTGCGTTAAGCCTAAGTTACTAAAAATAAAGTGAAAGCCGTGTTTTCTCTGCAACACGTGTGTGTGTGTGTGTGTGTGTGTGTGTGTGTGTGTGTGTGTATGTGTGTGAATATGCATAAAACTGAATACTGTTACATCATCAGTAAATATGGTGTTTGGCCTTATGCCCCTGAAAAAGATCCTGTGAAAGTATAACAATTGCCTATTCGTCAGTGAGCATCCCAAGGACCACTGCGGGCCTGGCTGGAACACACTGACTGTAAACACATTCCGGCCGGCCACCACAAGCACCCCCCAACCTCGCAACAGTCTTCACTCAACAGTAAGTGGAGCAGTCCCATGGTACTAGGGCTGGTGCAGAAAGTACAACCCGTGTCTGCGGAGCAATTTGAGCTGCCGGACATGTGTCCAGTATAGACATGACAAAGGGACACTGGGACAAAGGGAAATGTCTTTGATGCCAGAATCCTGGGAGCAGAAAGCCTTTGCCTTGCCCTTCGGCTTCCCTCAATCCAGGACTACGTCATTTAGCCTCCACAGGGCGGCAGTGACTTTTTGGGGCCAATGGTCTTGACACAACTGAGCAACTTGACACAACCTGGTACAATCAGCTGAACCAATTATTGGCTGTGGATTGTGTGGCAGCCTCCCCATGTGTAGTGTAGATGGCAGGACTGTGATGGCAGAACAGAAAGCCAGGCTTAACGTTTGTAACAAGCAGGTTTCCCTGACCAGCTAGGTCATTATTACTGTTAAATTGGTTCACTCCTGGGGAAGGCTCTCAAGCTGTAGGTCTTCAGAGTCTAATTTCTGCTCATCCCACCACTCACAGAGCTGAGGGAATTGTCTGGGAATCCCGGCCCACCTAGGAGCCCACAGGAACTGAACAGGGGAATCATAAAGGAGACTGTTCAGCTCGCCGAATGTCAGACAGGTGAGATTCACACGCTGTGTCTCTTATCTCTGCCTCACTGCTGCAGGAAGGAGATTTCCTCTTTCTGCTGAGTGGGATTCTGGTGAGTTGCCTCTTTCTGCATTAACATTAGTGCTAAAGACTGAGGAAGGGTTCCAGGGCTGAAATCCAGGACCATCTGGGCAGGAATTCACCAGCACAGTGACTTGAACTATTTAAGACTTTTTTTCAGACATGCCAAGGATTTATCAGGATAAATTTCCAACGTATTGGAAAAGATGAGCGCATTAACTGTCCTTTGAATCAGTCCCTTGTTTCTTACTGTGTCCTTCTATCCATCCCATTAGCTTCCTGTTTTGGTGCAGTGTGCTTTTCCAATTCCTCAACTTCACTGCACAGGTAGATAGAACAGCTAAAGCCTCTGCAATCAGTGTCTGTGTTACCAGGGGGTTACAAGAAACATGGGTCGCATGCTGGCCACAATCTGCTCTCCCATTCTGCTTTCTATGTAGTGCTCCGGATTGATATTGGCTTCCCTGAGAGCAAAATTGAGGCCCATGTGATTTAAAATCCCCAACTTTCAAACCCGGTCTGAGAATGCCCCAGACACGGGAGGGCATGTCCACACTAGGAAAGTATTTTGAAATAACTTATTTTGAAGTAATAACCCCTGAAATAACTATTTTGCAATAAGTATTATTCCTCAAGGAAGGAAGGAGTTATTCTTTGAAATAACCAGCCCATTTTTTTTTAAACAGGCTTTTTAGTGTAGAGTCTCAGCTTCTTATTTCCACTTCTTAGACCACAGCTATGGGTTAAATCTGAGAGTTCTTCAAATTATTCTACATCCACATGTAGGAACTTGAATAGGTCTGATTTGAACTGACCATGAGCCTACAGTGATTTCAGCTGGAGGTGTCTCGTGCCCCTTGAAAGGCGGGTGAGCTCATTTGAATCAAAGGAGAACTGAGAGGAGAGTTGCTGAAATCTCAAACTCACAGGCTCAAAGGCTGAAAACAATAAGGATCACAATTTCTTTCAGGGAGGGCGAGGGGTATGCTCTCCCTGTGCCCCTGCATCTTGGGGTCTGAAGAGGACAAGAAAATCACGTTTCAGATTCACTCTTTGGGGAAACCAGGTTTTCCAGGCTACCTCAAAGGAATGCACGGTGTGCAGGAAAGAGCAGGGGCAGTCATCCAGTATCCGGATCAGAGTGCAACCGAGTCCTGTAACCATGTGACTAGGGAAGGGGCAGCCGGCCTCATGCACAGACCAAAGAGGCCCAATGAGGACAGGAAGTGTCTCACACTGTAAAGTAAAAATACTAAAGATAGTATTAGAGACAATGTAGCTGATTGTCTCTAATACTATCTGCCATCCAGACCATTCCTGTTCCCACGAGCAACCCTACTACAGCCTCAGGGCAACGTGAGCAAATGTCAGAACTGAAAAGCCACCTCAGGAAGGTCGGAGTTTCCAGGGGGCTGCAATAAAGCTGGGGACGAGCCTTGATGCAATTCCAAAACTAGAAGTGACCATTGTGATCACCTGTTCTAACTTCCTGTGTAGGCAATTTTCACAGTAATACTCCTAGAGTTGATTTTTTAGAGAGAGAAACACCAAACCTTGGTTTTGAAATGTTCAGCAATGAGGAATCTATCAAAGTTCTCAAGTCATGGTTCTCCTTAGCTATCTTTCTTAACTTAAACCTTTTGAGCTCATTGAATCTATCGCAACAAAGCAGGGATTCTAATCTTTTAATAATTTTGTGATTCTTCTCTTCAGTGTTATCAACAATCCTTTTTTATAGTAGACCAAGACCTGGAAACAGGATTACAGTAGCAGTTGCACCAGTGCCAAATGTTAAGGTACAATAACTTCTCTAGGTCTCCTTGAGATTTCCCTGGGTAGCATCCCAGGGTTGCATTGGCTCTTTTGGCCCCAAGATCACACTGGGAGCTCATGATTAGCTATTTATCTCTTAAAGCCCTCAAATCTTGCATAGAGTCACTGCTTCCAACTGTAGTTTCCTATGAGATAAGTTCTGCTACATTCTTTGACCCTAGATTATCAGAAGTGCAGGTCTGTAGTGCTAAATAGTAAGCTTTAGTGGAGTTTGTGAGATTTCTGGAGATTGGTTTATTCCATGAAACACATTGCTGTATTGGGCTTTCAAAGATATTTATGTAATTATAAATGCTGTTATAATGCTCTCTCCATGTAAAAATCAAAACCCTTCCTGATTCTTGCTTACCTAATGGCCTCAAGTACCTCTAGTAGCAATGAGTTCTTCAATCTAATCGGACATTGAGGGTGTGTCTAGATTACAGGGTTTTGTCGACAAAAGTGAACTTTTGTTGACAAAACTATACCTGCCTCTATACTACCTCCAAGTTCTGTCGACATAAAGTCGATAGAAGTCAGCAGTTTTGTCGACGGCGGTAAACCTCATTCTATGAGGAATAATGCCTTTTGTCAACAGTTCTCTTGACAGAAGGCGTTATTGCATCTAGACTGTCCTTTACATCTACACTGTCATGTCGACAAAGCGGCTTGCTTTGTTGACAGAACTGGATGTAGTCTCGACGCTCTTTGTCGACAGAGGCTTTGTTGACAGTATCTGTCAACAAAGCCTCTGTTGACAAAAGCCTGTAGTCTAGACATACCCTGAGTGAAGAACAGATTCTTTTTATCTGTTTCCAATGGATCATGCTTCATTAAATGTGCCCTGGTTCTTTTCTTAGAGGACAGGGAGAATACTTTCTCAATGTACACTCTAATGGTCAGCAATATATAGTCTGTTCTCATGTCCTCTCTTATTCCTTTCCCTTGTAAGTTAGCCAGCACAGTCTTTTCAAACTCTCTCTGCTTTCAAACATTTCCACCCCACTATCAACCTCATCCTGGAACAATCCACACAAGAGTCCAACAATTCATCAATCCAACAAGGAAAACAGGAGAACACCAGTGATTATCTCCCAGGCACCATACAGCTGTATCAGCCTGGATCTGAATGATCTCATGGCATTGCATTTTCTGTACGATTCCCCATCCCACACCTCATGGATCCCAATGTTTTGCTTAGATTCTGTCCCGCTGAACCCTGTGAGCAGGAATTCCCAGAGCAGTGGGCCATGATGGCCCAGTCTCTGTGCTGTGTTTATAAAATGAAATCAGAACTTTGTTAGGTGTTGGAGGGGTTCAAACTTTTCTATCCAATGCAATGACTGCAGTGTCAACATCAAATTTCACCTGCAGATTCATCTGCTTCAGCACCTCTGAATTTTTCTCTGGACTTGAATTCACCTAAATAATCTGGTGCCACCTGTAAATGTTGCCATTTCACTACTCACCTTCTTGTTAGATTGCTCATAACTATAAAAATATTAATATTTTTATCAAATGTACAACCCACCTCACTGTCCTTCAGTTTAAGGGTCCCAATGTTTTGCTTAGATTCTGCCCACGTTTGCACTGTGAAAAGGATTTCCCAGAATTGTGTGTCAAAGGTGCCAAGGTCCCTGTCCTGAATACATACCGTTCAATTAGTCAGAAATGGGAGGGAGTGTGGGCTATAATAGCAGAGAGAAAGGAGGGACAAGGCAGAACTGGGAGAACATAAGAACATAAGAACGGCCGTACTGGGTCAGACCAAAGGTCCATCTAGCCCAGTAGCCTGTTTGCCGACAGTGGCCAGCACCAGGTGCCCAGAGAGGGTGGACCGAAGACAATGATCAAGCGATTTGTCTCGTGCCATCCCTCTCCAGCCTCTGACAAACAGAGGCCAGGGACACCATTTCTATCCCCTGGCTAATAGCCTTTTATGGACTTAACCTCCATGAAATGATCTAGCTTCTCTTTAAACTCTCTTATAGTCCTAGCCTTCACAGCCTCCTTTGGCAAGGAGTTCCACAGGCTGACTACACGCTGTGTGAAGAAGAACTTTCTTTTATTAATTTTAAACATGCTACCCATTAACTTCATTTGGTGTCCTCTAGTTTGTCTATTATGGGAACTAATAAATAACTTTTCTTTATCGGCCCTCTCCACACCACTCATGATTTTATATACCTCTATCATATCCCCCCTCAGTCTCCTCTTTTCTAAACTGAAAAGTCCCAGTCGCTTTAACCTCTCTTCATATGGGACCCGTTCCAAACCCCTAATCATTTTAGTTGCCCTTTTCTGAACCCTTTCCAAGGCGAAAATATCTTTTTTGAGGTGAGGAGACCACGTCTGTACACAGTATTCAAGATGTGGGCGGACCATAGTTTTACATAAGGGCAGTAAGATATTCTGTGTCTTATTTTCTATCCCTTTCCTAATAATTCCTAGCATCCTATTTGCCTTTTTGACTGCCGCTGCACACTGTGTGGAAGTTTTCAGGGAACTATCCACGATAACTCCAAGATCTCTTTCCTGATTTGTCGTAGCCAAATTAGCCCCCATCATACTGTACGTATAGATGGGGTTATTTTTCCCGATGTGCATTACTTTACACTTATCCACATTAAATTTCATTTGCCATTTTGTTGCCCAATCACTCAGTTTGGTGAGATCTTCTTGGAGTCCCTCACAGTCTGCTTCTGTCTTGACTATCCTAAACAGTTTGGTATCATCCACAAACTTTACCACCTCACTGATTACCCCTTTCTCCAGATCATTTATGAATAAGTTGAACAGGACTGGTCCCAAGACTGACCCTTGGGGGACACCACTAGTTACCCCTCTCCATTCTGAAAATTTACAATTTATTCCTACCCTTTGTTTCCTGTCTTTTAACTAGTTCTCAGTCCATGAAAGGACCTTCCCTCTTATCCCATGGCAATGTAATTTACACAAGAGCCTTTGGTGCGGGACCTTGTCAAAGGCTTTCTGAAAATCTAAGTATACTATATCTACTGGATCCCCCTCGTCTGCATGTTTGTTAACCCTTCAAAGAACTCTAATAGATTAGTAAGACAGGATTTCCCTTTACAGAAACCATGTTGACTTTTGCCCAAAAAATTATGTTTTTCTATGTGCCTCACAATTTTATTCTTTACTATTGTTTCGACTAATTTTCCCGGTACTGAAGTTAGATTTACCGATCTGTAATTGCCAGGATCGCCTCTAGAGCCCTTTTAAATATTGGTGTCACGTTTGCTACCTTCCAGTTATTAGATACTGAAGCCGATTTAAAGGATAGTTTACAAACCACAGATAATAGTTCAGCAATTTCCCATTTGAGTTCTTTCAGAACCCTTGGCTGAATGCCATCTGGTCCCAGAGATTTGTTGACATTAAGTTTTTCTATTTGTTCTAAAACCTCCTCTAATGACACTTCAATCCGGGACAGTTCCTCAGATTCATCACCCACAAAGGACGGTGCAGATTTGGGAATCTCCCTAACATCCTCAGCCGTGAAGACTGAAGCAAAGAAATCATTTAGTTTTTCCGCAATGGCTTTATCATCCTTGATTGCTCCCTTTATATCTCGATTGTCTAGGGGACCCACAGGTTTTTTAGCAGGCTTCCTGCTTCTAATATACTTAAAAAACATTTTGTTATTTCTTTTTGAGTTTTTGGCTAGCTGTTCCTCAAAATCTTTTTTTGCTTTTCTTATTACATTTTTACACTTGATTTGACAGTGTTTATGTTCCTTTCTATTTATCTTACTGGGATTGGACTTCCACTTTTTGAACGATGCCTTTTTGTCCCTCACTGCTTCTTTTACATGGTGGTTAAGCCACGGTGACTCTTTTTTAGGTTTCTTACTATGTTTTTTAATTTGGGGTATACATTTAAGTTGGGCCTCTATTATGGTGTCTTTAAAAAGTTTCCATGCAGCTTGCAGGGATTTGGCTCTAGTCACTGTGCCTTTTAATTTCTGTTTAACTAACCTCCTCATTTTTGTGTAATTCCCCTTTTTGAAATTAAATGCCAGTGTGCTGGACTGCTGAGGTGTTCTTCCCACCACAGGAATGTTAAATGTTATTATATTATGGTCACTATTCCCAAGCGGTCCTGTAATGGATATCTCCTGGACCTGATCTTGTGCTCCACTCAGGACTAAATCAAGAATTGCCTCTCCCCTTGTGGGTTCCTGTACCAGCTGCTCCAAGAAGCAGTCATTTAAGCCATTGAGAAATGGCATGATCAAATCAGTATCTTAGATGCCTATATACAAATGCAAGAAGTATGGGTAATAAGCAGGAAGAACTGGAAGTGTTAATAAATAAATACAACTATGACATCATTGGCATCACAGAAACTTGGTGGGATAATACACACGATTGGAATATTGGTATAGAAGGGTACAGCTTACTCAGGAAGGACAGGCGGGGGAAAAAAGGAGGAGGTGCTGCTTTATATATTAAAAATGTACACACTTGGTCTGAGGTGGAGATGGACAAAGGAGACATGCATGTTGAGAGTCTCTGGCTTAGGCTAAAAGGGGTAAAAAACAAGGGTGATGTCATGCTAGAAGTCTACTACAGGCCACCTACCCAGATGGAGGAGGTGGATGAGACTTTTTGTAAAAAACTAACAAAATCGTCCAAAGCACAGGATTTGGTGGTGATGGGGGACTTCAATTATCCAGACATATGTTGGGAAACTAACACAGCAGGGCATAGACGATCCAATAAGTTCTTGGACTGCATTGAAGACAACTTTTTATTTCAGAAACTTGAAAAAGCTACTGGGGGGAAGCTGTTCTAGACTTGATTTTAACAAATAGGGAGGAACTGGTTGAGAATTTGAAAGTGGAAGGCAGTTTGGGTGAAAGTGACCATGAAATCATAGAGTTCATGATTTTAAGGTATGGTAGAAGGGACAACGGCAAATTAGAGACAATGGATTTCAGGAAGGCAGATTTTGGTAAGCTTAGAGAGCTGGTAGGTAAGGTCCCATGGGAAGCAAGTCTGAGGGGAAAAACAACTGAAGAGAGTTGGCAGTTTTTCAAAGGGACATTGTTAAGGGATCAAAAGCAAGCTATTCCGCTGTGTAGGAAAGATAGAAAATATGGCAAAAGACCACCTCGGATCAACCAGGAGATCTTGCATGATCTAAAAATAAAAAAGGAGTCATATAAAAAATGGAAACTAGGACAAATTACAAAGGATGAATATAGGCAAACAATACAGGAATGCAGGGGCAAGTTTAGAAAGGCCAAGGCACAAAATGAGCTCAAACTAGCTACAGGCATAAAGGGAAACAAGAAGACATTCTATAAATATATTAGAAGCAAGAGGAAGACCAAGGACAGGATAGGCCCATTGCTCAGTGACGAGGGGGAAACAGGAACAGGAAACTTGGAAATGGCAGAGATGCTTAATGACTTCTTTGTTTCGGTCTTTACCAAGAAGTCTGATGAAGGAATGCCTAACATAGTGAATGCTACTGGGAAGGGGGTAGGTTTAGAAGATAAAATAAAAAAAAGAACAAGTCAAAAATCACTTAGAAAAGTTAGATGTCTGCAAGTCACCAAGGCTTCATGAAATGCATCCTAGAATACTTAAGGAACTGATAGAGGAGGTATCTGAGTCTTTAGCTATCATCTTTGGAAAATCATGGAAGACAGGAGAGATTTCAGAAGATTGGAAAAGGACAAATAAAGCGCCCATCTATAAAAAGGGAAATTAAAAAAAACCCAGGAAACTACAGACCAGTCAGTTTTACTTCTGTGCCAGGAAAGATAATGGAGCAAGTAATTAAGGAAATCATCTGAAAACTCTTGGAAGATAATAAGGTGATAGGGAACAGGCAACATGGATCTGTAAAGAACAAATTACGTCAAACCAATCTGATAGCTTTCTTTGACAGGATAACGAGTCTTGTCGATAAGGGAGAAGCGGTGGATGTGGTATACCTAGATTTTAGTAAGGCATTTGATATGGTCTCGCATTATATTCTTATCAATAAATTAGGCAAATACAACTTAGATGGGGCTACGATAAGGTGGGTGCATAACTGGCTGGATAACCATTCCCAGAGAGTAGTTATTAATGGTTCACAATCCTGCTGGAAAGGAGCAACAAGTGGGGTTCCACAGGGGTCTGTTTTGGGACCGGTTCTGTTCAATATCTTCATCGACGATTTAGATATCGGCATACAGAGTACGTTTATTAAGTTTGCAGATGATACCAAGCTGGGAGGGGTTGCAACTACTTTGGAGGATAGGGTCATAATTCAAAATGATCTGGACAAATTGGAGAAATGGTCTGAGGTAAACAGGATGAAGTTTAATAAAGACAAATGCAAAGTGCTCCACTTAGGAAGGGACAATCAGTTTAACACATACAGAATGGGAAACGACTGTCTTGGAAGGAGTACGGCAGAAAGGGATCTAGGGGTTATAGTGGACCACAAGCTAAATATGAGTCAACAGTGTGATGCTGTTGCAAAAAAAACCAACATGATTCTAGGATGTATTAACAGGTGTGTTGTGAGCAAGATACAAGAAGTCATTCTTCCGCTCTACTCTGCACTGGTTAGGCCTCAGTTGGAATATTGTGTCCAGTTCTGGAAGCCACATTTCAAGAAAGAAGTAGAGAAATTGGAGAGGGTCCAGAGAAGAGCACCAAGAATGATTAAAGGTCTAGAGAACATGACCTATGAAGGAAGACTGAAAGAACTGGGCTTGTTTAGTTTGGAAAAGAGAAGATTGAGAGGGAACATTGTAGGGAATGATATCCGGACACACTGGGTGCAGGTGAAAACAAGCAGAGGATTTATTGAACACACAGCGCTGGTGGAGTGCGGACTAGGTGTTTAGCCCAGAGCGCACTAACTTAACCAAAACATGCATTAGATTATATAGGTAGCAGATGGACGGAGGAGAAGTGATTTGATGGGTCTAGCAGCGGAAGTGAGATATGCACATAAGCCAATGGTCTACGACAGTTACACAGCATCTCCGCCTATTGCCAATTAAACATGTTATCACTAATACAGGTAATTATTCCTAACAAGCTAAATGAGCCAACATAAACAGGATGGCAGCCCCCAGAATGGATATATTGCTGTAAGCTTGTTAGCTGAAATTGTGATGTCTACGGCGGGATGACTCCATCTTGTGCTGGCACAGTCCTTGGGACTCAGGCTCATTAATCTGAAATCACAAGAGACAGTGAGAGAACCGCGCAGCCTGGCTGATACCAGCCAGGCCTTATCAGTTTGAGAGAGGCCCCTTTGGAATGTAGTTGCCAGGGGAACCAGGGTCACGGTAACTGTTGAACTGTATGCTTCCCAGGCTTGGCCTGATACTTTCGATTTGAGTTTGTCAGTTCTCAGCAAGATCCCATGGACTGCCTCAATTTACCCTACAAACATGATAGCGGTTTTCAGGTATCTAAAAGGGTGTCACAAGAAGGAGGGAGAAAACTTGTTCTTCCTGGCTTCTGAGGATAGAACAAGAAGCAATGGGCTTAAACTGCAGCAAGGGAGGTTTAGGTTGGACATTAGCAAAAAATTCCTCACTGTCAGGGTGGTTAAACACCGGAATAAATTACCTAGGGTGGTTGTGGAATCTCCATCTGTGAGATATTTTAGAGTAGGTTAGATAAATGTCTATCAGGGATGGTCTAGACAGTGCTGGTTCCTGCCGTGAGGGCAGGGGACTGGACTCGATGACCTCTCGAAGTCCCTTCCAGTCCTAGTATTCTATGATTCTATGATTAGAACCTTGTTTGATGTTTCAGGAGTTCAAGCTTTTCCCTCTAATGGGCAGACATGCTGCATCTCTTGACATCAAAGTTCATCTCCCATCTGGCTGTGAATTAACCTGGCATAGTTAGTGCCTTCTGAGAGCTTCTCTAGATTTGACTTTGGTCTACTCTAAATAATCTGTTGTCTTCTGTAAAAGTGGCCACATTACTACTCAGGTTTCTAAACTGGTATTAACTATCGTGTTTCCTGTGAGATTGGTTATTATCTGTAAACATGGCTCACTGTGCTTTTGTGTTTTCACAGGTGCCCTGTGCATTCTTCAACCCTGTTGTCTCATCCGCCAACTCATGGCAGCTTTCAACCTCAGCCCCTCTGACATGTCAACATTCATCGTAAAAGGCATCCCTGGCTTAGAAGATGCCCACGTCTGGATTTCCATCCCTTTTGCTACTTGTTATATTTTCTGCCTGTTGGGAAATGTCTCCGTTCTGTTTGTGGTAGGCAAAGAGCAGACCCTGCATCGACCAATGTACCTGCTACTCTGCATGCTGGCACTCACCGACATCGCCATCTCTACCTGCGTTGTACCAAAGGCCCTGAGTATTTTTTGGTTCAATTTGAAAGTCATCACAGTGAGTGGCTGCCTCACCCAAATTACCTTCCTTAGTGCGGCTTTTGCAACGCAATCAGCCATCCTTGTGACAATGGCCTTCGATCGCTACGTGGCCATATGTAATCCTCTGAGATACACCACCATCCTCACCCATACACGGATAGCTATGCTAGGACTGGTCAGTTTAATAAGAGGGATTCTCTGTGTGCTGCCTGTGCCCCTGATGCTGAGCCAACTGCCATTCTGTGGCAACCGCATTATCCCTCATATGATCTGTCAGGCTATTCCTGTGGCAAAGATTTTATGTGGGGACCTCACATTCTACAGGCTCTATGGCTTGGTGATGACACTTACACTTGCTGGGTTAGATCTGATGCTCATCGCCCTGTCCTACTGTCTGATCATCAGGTCCGTTCTTACAATCTCCTCCCAGGAAACCCACCTGAAAGCCCTCAAAACCTGCACTGCCCACATTGGTGTGATGCTGACATCTTATACTCCCTACCTTTTCTCCATTATGACAATTCGGTTTGGTGAGGGCATCGCTCCTCATGTTCAAATCTTCTTGGCCAACATCTATGTCCTTTTCCCCACCATGCTAAACCCAATCATTTATGGAGTCAAAACCCAAGAACTTGGTGAGAAAATGAGGAAAAACATCTGCAGAATGTGATCCCATTGGGATCCTATCCTTTAAATCCACTTTGGTACCAAATGACTGGAAGATGGCCAATATAACACCAATATTTAAAAAAGGCTCTAGAGGAGATCCTGGCAATTATAGACCGATAAGTTTAACATCAGTACCAGGCAAATTAGTAGAAACACTAGTAAAGAGTAAAATTGCAAGGCACATAGAAGAGCACGAATTGTTGGGCAAAAGTCAGCATGGTTTCTGCAGAGGGAAGTCGTGTCTAACTAATCTGTTAGAATTCTTTGAAGGGGTTAATAAACATGCGGACAAGGGGCACCCAGTGGATATAATATACCTAGATTTCCAGAAAGCCTTTGACACGGTCCCACACCAAAGGCTTTTACGTAAATTAGGTGGTCATGGGATAGGAGGAAAGGTCCTTTCATGGATCAAGAATTGGTTAAAAGACAGAAAACAAAGGGTGGGAATAAATGGTAAATTTTCACAATGGAGGAGGGTAACTAGTGGTGTTCCCCAGGGGTCAGTACTGGGACCAATCCTGTTCAACTTGTTCATCAATGATCTAGAAAATGAGGTAAGCAGTGAGGTGGCCAAGTTTGCAGATGACACAAAGTTGTTCAGGACAGTCAAAAGCAAAAGGGATTGTGAAGAACTACAAAAAGATCTCAGCAAACTGAGTGATTGGGCAGCAAAATGGCAAATGAAATTTAATGTGGGTAAGTGTAAGGTAATGCATGTTGGAAAAAATAACCCAAATTACACGTACTACATGATGGGGTCAAATTTAGCTACGACAGATCAGGAAAGGGATCTTGGAGTTATAGTGGATAGTTCTATGAAGACATCCACGCAGTGTGCAGCGGCAGTTAGTAAGGCAAATAGGATGTTAGGAATTCTTAAAAAAGGGATAGATAATAAGACAAAAGATATCATACTTCCCCTATATAAAACTATGGTATGCCCACATCTCGAGTACTGCGTGCCGATGTGGTCTCCTCACCTCAAAAAAGATATATTGGCATTAGAAAAGGTTCAGAAAAGGGCGACTAAGATGATTAGGGGCTTGGAAAGGGTCCCATATGGGGAGAGGCTAGAGAGACTGGGACTTTTCAGTTTGGAAAAAAGGCGATTGAGGGGCGATATGATAGAGGTATATAAAATCATGAATGGTGTGGAGAAAGTGATTATAGAAAAATTATTTACCTTTTCCCATAATACAAGAACTAGGGGACACCAAATGAAATTGATGGGTAGTAGGTTCAAAACTAATAAAAGGAAATTTTTCTTCACACAGCGCACAGTCAACCTGTGGAAGTCCTTGCCCGAGGAGGCTGTGAAGGCCAGGACTCTATTAGGGTTTAAAAAAGAGCTTGATAAATTTTTGCAGGTTAGGTCCATAAATGGCTATTAGCCAGGGATAAAGTATGGTGCCCTAGCCTTCATAACAAGGGCAGGAGATGGATGGCAGGAGATAAATCACTTGATCATTGTCTTCTGTTCTCCTTCTCTGGGGCACCTGGCATTGGCCACCGTCGGCAGATGGGATGCTGGGCTCGATGGACCTTTGGTCTGACCCAGTATGGCCATTCTTATGTTCTTATGTTCTTATGTTCTCTGAATTTAAACCGTGTCCCAAGACGGGGACAATTACCTGCTCATTAACCAAGATGGTTCTGTCCCTCTTTGTTTGATCTCAGCATTGTGCAAGTTCATGATCTCAGCAGCTCCTCACATCTAACATCTTACCATTAAATCCACAAACGCTGCTTTCTTCCTTGCTTCATTCCCACTCTCTGACCATCACCTAGCCTCTTTCAGTGTCACCCATCATCATACATCCCACACACCCTGTCATTCAATCTTTTGGTGTCTTCCAGTCCATTAGAAAATACTGCAACTTTCTTGTAGTTTCCATTAGTCCCTGGGTGAATACAGATCTGCAGTGATTGGTGAGGAATTTGTAAGGCCTCCTTTTCTGGTTGGCCCTGTGTGACATAAATGGGCTGAGATCTCATTTTTGCTATTGTTCTGTGGACATCTTTGACAGCTTGAAGAACAGGGGAGAGATTTGCTTTGGTTCACTGGCCACAGACTCAGGTCATATATGCTGAGGAGTTTGAGGTTGACATTTCTTAACTCACTGTTGATGATGAAGAGTAAGGCCTTTATGAACTTGTTCAGTTGCTCGCTTGTGCAACTGACCAAGCTACTACTTTTAAGCAGCGCTGAAGATGAAAGATTGTTTTCCCAGATGAACCAAAACAATTGTAGATCAAGGTACAAGAGGAACCTTGGAAAAACCTTTTTCCTCCCAGGCCAGATAGGAGAGGACATGAATTCTCTTCTGAACTTTTTACAGCAAGGAAAGAAATGTTTGCACTGATTTAGCAAATATTTTCAGACAGTAGCAATAATGTGAAAAGAAAAAAAAACCTTCTGTCTTTGTCAGGACTTCTTCAGCTAATGTGGATGATCTCTTCCTGTTACTTAACCATTGGAGAAAAAAAATCTTCATTATGTGTGTAAATAAAGCTTTCATTGTATACTTGATGGATAGACCAAAGTGTTAATTTTAAAATGTTTATTTCACTTACTAGACTTTCTTCAGTCTCCATGGCAGAAGATGTTAGGGAGATTCCCAAATCTGAGACATTCTTTTTAAGTTACAAATGTGAGGACTTGTCTCAGATGGCGGTGTCATTAGTAGAGGTTTTGGAACAAATTGATAAACTTAACGGTAACAAATCACTGGGACCAGATAGCATTCACCCAAGAGTTCTGAAAGAATTCAAATGTGAAATTGCAGATCTATCAACTATAGTTTGTAACCCATCCTTTATTCCCACAATAGAAGAACTAGAGGTCACCAAATGAAATTGATAGGTAGCAGGTTTAAAACAAATAAAAGAATGTTTTTTATTCATTCAGCACACAGTCAACCCGTGGAACTCTTTGCCAGAGTATGTTCTGAAGACTAGGATTTTAACAGGGTTCAGAAGAGATCTAGATAAATCAATCGAGGTTAGGTCCATCAATGGCTATTAGTCAGAGTGGGTAGAGATGGTGTCCCTAGCCTCTGTTTGACAGAGGCTGGAAATGGGTGACAGGAGAGGGATCACTTGATGATTCCCTGTTCTGTTTGCTCCCTGTGGGGCATCTGGCCTTGGCCATTGTCTGGAGGCAGAATACTGGGCTAGAAACTTTGGTCTGACCTAGTCCGGCCGTTCTCATGTTCTTATGTACCTGTGGGTTAGGGCTTATGGGGCTGTGGGCTGTTGGTGCAGTAGAAATCTGACAGCTATACCAGCTGGGAGGGAGGCAGAGGAGCAGCAGTCAGGACCACAGGGACCAGAGACACAGCCCAGATGGCAGAGCCGGGCCGGAGGCAGGGAGGCAGGGCTTAGGCAGAGCTGGTGCAGGATCTGGCCAACTGTGCCAATGGGGAGCCCGAGCCGAGCGACAGCAGGAAGGTGCAGGGCCAGAGCCAGGACAGTGGATGCTGGCCCTGCCGGTGGTAACATGTCAGCCGAGAACCAAGAGCAGCCGCAGAGAGCAAGGTGGAGCCTTGGGCAGTGGGCCCAGCACAGGGGGACCTTACTAGGCAACAGGACCTTTTGGGGTTGGACTGAGAAGGGGGCTGTGACTCTGATGGGGGGCAGGTGCTGAGGAGAAGGATCCTGCCTCTGACAATGTGAGGTCGCGTGGAACTTCCAGAGCAAGTGTCTGACCCGCGGCATCCGCACAGCACAGCCAGGGCCTGGAATGTGTGAGGAACAGACTGTGAATCTTCCATCCCACCAACAGCTGCTGGTGATGTGCCGTTGCCCACAGAGCCGGATCCCATGTCTCCTTGAAATTTTCCCATTGGTGCCTTATTTTCTCATCACTGCAAGTGGTATCAGCATAATGCAATGACCAGTGGGTCAGGGATGCCTTGGTGCAGAGAGCAGCCGGAGGGCAGAAACCTGAGCCCCAGTCCTTAGTGAGCACAAAGAGACTGGGGGCCAGACCCAGGCCCGGCCTGTGATGTGGGCTGTCTGGGCGACGGCCAAGGACAAAGAACTTCAGAGAGTGCAGTTTGATAGCTCCCACAGAACCTACCAGCTGCCTAGAACATGCTCAGCCGCGCACATGTTATTCGGAGAGATGCACTTACCCATACAGTAAAACCTCAGTGTCATGAACACCGGAGCTATGTACATACCAGCCAACCACGCACCTCATTTGGAAATGGAAATACACCAACAGGAGGCAACAAAAAGCAAGAAAGCAAAAACCCAGCACACAAGCCAATATAACACAGGGCTGTGTTTAACCTAAGCTACTAAAAATAAAGTGAAAGCCGTGTTTTCCTCTGCAAAGTGTATGTGTGCGTGAATATGCATAAAACGGAATAATATTACATTGTCAGTACATATGGTGTGTTGCCTTATGCCCCTGAAAAAGATCCTGTGAAATTCTTCCAAGTATAACCATTGCATATTCGTCAGCGAGCACCCCATGGAACACGGCTGGCCTGGCTGGAACACACTGACTGTGTAAACACACCCCAGCCGGCCAGCACAAGAACCCCCCAACCTAGCAAAAGTCTTCACTGAACAGTGAGTGGAGCAGTCCGATGGTACTAGTGCTGGTTTAGAAAGCACAACCCATGTTGTGGAGCAGTTTGAGCTGCCGGACATGTATCCAGTATAGACATGACAAAGGGACACTGGGAAATGCCTTTGATCCCAGAATCCTGGGAGCAGAGAGCCTTTTTCTTGTCCCTCAGCTTCCATCACTCCAGGGCATCATTTAGCCTCCACAGGGCGGCAGTGACTTTTTCGGGGCCAATGGTCTTGACACAACTGAGCAGCTTGACACAAGCTGCTACAATGAAATGAACTGCTTATTGGTCATGGATCGTGTGGCAGCCTCCCCACCCGTAGTGCCAATGGCAGGACAGTGATGGCAGAACAAAAAGCCAGGCTCAACGTTTGTAACAAGCATGTTGCTCTGACCAGCTAGGTCACTATTACTGTTAAATTGCTTCACTCCCGGGGGAGGGTCTCAAGCTGTAGGTCTCCGGAGTCTAATTCTGCTCAGCCCACCACTCACAGAGCTGAGAGAATTGTCTGGGAATCCCGGCCCACCTGGGAGCCCACTGGGACTGAACAGGGGAATCATAAAGGAGACTGTTCAGCTCGCCGAGTGTCAGACGTGAGATTCACACACTGAGTCTCTTATCTTTGCCTCAGTGCTGCAGGAAGGACATTATCTCTCTCTGCTGAACAGGATTGTGGTGAGTTGCCAGTATCTGCATTAGCATTAGCGGTAAGGACCGAGGAAGGACTCCAGGGCTGAAATCTAGAATCATCTGAGTTTTCAGATATGCCAAGGATTTATCAGGATAAATTTCCAATGTTTTGGAAAGTTGAGACCATTGACTGTCCTTAGAATCAGTCCCTTGTTTCTTACTGTGTCCTTCTATCCATCGCAGTAGCTTCCTGTTTGGTGCAGTGTGGTTTTCCAATTCCTCAAGTTCACTGCACAGGTAGATAGAGCAGCTAAATCCTCTGCAATGGGGGTCTGTGTTACCAGGGGAGCTACAACAAACACGGGTCACATGCTGTCCACAATCTGCTCTGCCATTCTGCCTTCTATGAAGTACTCCGGATTGACACTGGCTTCCCTGAGAGGAAAATTGAGGCCCATGTGATTTAAAATCCCCAACTTTCAAACCTAGTCTGAGAATGCCCCAGATATAGGAGTTTGTCAGATTCTGAGCACCTGAGCAAACCAGCGTTCTCCAGTTGCCAAAACTGAAACACTAAGGGCATGTCCAAACTAGGAAAGAATTTTGAAATAACTTATTTTCAAGTAATAATCCCTGAAATAACTATTTTGCAATCAGTATCACTTCTCAAGGAAAGCAGGAGATACTATTTGAAATATACAGCCCGTTTTTCCAAAACAACAGACATGGTAGTGTAGATGATTGGATAGTTATTTCTGCTTGTTAGACCAGGGCTATGGGTGAAATCGGGAGTCCTTCAAATTATTCTATAGCCACAGGTAGGAACTTGAATAGATTATCTCATTTGAACTGACCACAAGCCTATGGTGATATCAGCTGGAGGCATCCCATGCCCCTTGAAAGGCGGGTGAACTAGATTGAATCCAAGGAGAACTGAGAGGAGAGTTCCTGAAATCTCAAACTCACAGGTGCAAAAGTTGAAAACCATCAGGATCATAATTTCTTTCGGAAGGGAGAGGGGTCTTCTTTCCCGGTGCCCCTGCAATTCTAGTCTGAGGAGGACAAAAAGCAGAAAAAAGAAAAACATGTTTCTGATTCACGGTTTGGGGAAACCCGGTGTCTCTGGCTACCTCGAAGGAATGTACGGTGCAGGAGAGAGCAGGGGCAGTCGTGCAGTATCCAGCTCACAGTGATATGGGGTGACTAGGGAAGGGGCAGTGTAATGAGGTGACTAGGGAAGGGGCAGCCGGCCTCATGCACAGACCAAAGAGGCACAATGAGGACAGGAGGTGTCTCAGACTGTAAAGTATCATGGACCTCACTGTACTCAATTGTCTCTGACACCATCTGCCCTCCAGACCATTCCTATTCCCACGAGCAACCTCACTACAGCCTCATGGCAACGTGAGGAAATGTCAACACTGAAAAGCTGCCTCAGGAAGGTCGGATTTTTCCAGGGGGCTGCAGGACAGCTGGGAACAATGATGGAATTCCAAGACCAGAAGTGACCATTGTGATCACCTGTTCTGACTGCCCGGATAAACAATTTTCACAGTAATATTCGCAGAGCTGGTCTATAGAGAGAGAAACGCCAAACCTTGATATAAAAATTTTCACTGGTGAAGGATCCGCCAAGACTCTTGGTTTATTGTTCTAATGGTTAATTACTCTCTCTGGTTTTTTTAATGTACATTTCTGGAAGCCAAAACGCCTATTTTTAAGTTTGTTGTCATGTACCTACTTATACATGGTTCTCAAGTCATGGTTCTCCTTAACTATCTTTCTTAAATTAAACCATTGAGCTCACTGAATCTATCACAACAAAGCAGGTTTTCTAATCTTTTAATATTTTTGTGATTCTTCTCCTCAGTGTTATCAACAATCCTTTTTATTGTGGATCCAGACCTAGAAACAGGATTCCAGTAGCAGTTGTACCGGTGCCAAATGTTGAGGTACAATAACTTCTCTAGGTCTCCTTGAGATTCCTGTGGGTAGCATCCCAAGGTTTCATTGGCTCTTTTGGCCCAAAAGGTCACACTGGGAGCTCATTGTGAGCTAATTATCTCTTCATGCCCCCAAATCTTGCTTAGAGTCACTGTTTCCAACTGTCGTTGCCTATAATATAAGCACTGCTACACAATTTGACCCTCGATTAACCAGAAGTGCAGATCTGTAGTGCTCAATAGTTAGCTTTAGTGGAGATTGTGAGATTTCTAGAGATTGGTTTGTTCCATGAGACACGTTGGTGTGTCGGGCTTTCAAAGATATTTCTGCAACTATAAATGTTGTGTTTGGATGGTCTCTCTCTTCCTGTAAAAATCAAAACCCTTCCTGATTCTTGCTTACCTAATGGCCTCAACTACCTCCTCTGGCAATAAGTTCCTCAGACTAATTGGACATTGAATGAAGAACAGTTTCTTTTTTATCTGTTTCCAATGGACCATGTTTCCATATGTGTGCTCTGGTTCTTTTCTTAGAAAACAGGAAGAGCACATTCTCAGTGTACTCTCTACCGGTGAGCAATATATAGTCTGTTCTCATGTCCTCTCTTATTCCTTTCATTTGTAAGTTAACACATCCGGTCTTTGCAAACTCTCTCTGCTTTCAAACCACTAACAACCTCAGGCTGAACAATCCACAGAAGAGTCCAACAATGCATCAAACCAACAAGGAAAAGAACAGAACACCAGTGGTTATCCCCCCGGCAGCATACAGCTGTATCAACCTGGCTCTGAATGATGTCATGGCATTTCATGTGTTGTATGATTCCACATCCCACTCCTCACTGATCCTAGGGTATGTCTAGACTATATGGCTCCGTCAACGGAGCCACGTAAACTAGTTTACCCGACATAGTCAATGAAGCGGGGATTTAAATAATCCCCGCTTCATTAAAATAAAAATGGCTGCCACGCTGGGCTAACAATCAGCTGATCCGGCACAGCGCGGCAGTCTAGATGCAGATTGGTTGACAAGGGAAGCCTTTGTCGACCGCTCCCCTATGCCTCGTGAAACGAGGTTTACAGGAGCGGTCGACAAAGGCTTCTCTTGTCAACCAATCTGCATCTAGACTGCCGCGCTGTGCCGGATCAGCTGATTGTCAGCACAGCGTGGCAGCCATTTTTATTTTAATGAAGCGGGGATTATTTAAATCCCCGCTTCCTTGACTATATCGAGTCAACTAGTTTACATGGCTCTGTTGATGGAGCCATGTAGTCTAGACATACCCCCAGTGTTTTACTTAGATTCTGTCATGGCGAGATCTGTGAGCCAGGTTTCCTACAGCTGTGGGCCATAATGGCCAGGTTTCTGTGCTGAGTTTATACAATGAAATTGGAACCTTGTTAGGTGTTTGAAGGGTTCAAACTTTTCCATCCAATGGAATGACTGAAGTTGTCAACATCAAATTTCACCTGCTGTCATCCTGCTGATTCATCTGCCTCGATTAGCACCTCTGAATTCTTCTCTGGACCTGTATGTCACCTCAGTAATGTGGTGTCTCCTGTAAACATTGGAACTTCACTACTCACCTTCTTGTTAGATTGCTCAGAAAAATATTAATATTTGTTAAAAAGTGAATAATCTCCTTTCACTGTTCTTCTGTTTAATGGCCCCAATGTTTTGCTTAGATTCTGCCCATGCTTGCACTGTGAGCAGAGTTTCCCAGAGCTGTGTGTCAGACGTGCCCAGGTCCCTGTCCTGAGTTCATTCCGTTCAATTAGAACCTTGTTTGATGTTTGAGGAGTTCGAGCTTTTCCCTCTAATGGGCATACAAGTTGCACATCTCAACATCAAAGTTCATCTGTCATTCTGCTGCCAATTAACCTGGCATGGTTAGTGCCTTCAGAACGCTTCTCTAGATTCGTCACATGCATCTGACAAAGTGGATCTTTGTCCACGAAAGCTTATGCTCCAACACTTCGGTTAGTCTATAAGGTGCCACAGGATTCCTCGCCACTTTTACAGATTCAGACTAACATGGCTACCCCTCTGATACTTCTCTAGATTTGACTTTGGTCTAAATAATCTGTTGCCTTCTATGAAAGTGGCCACATCAATACTCAGTTTTCCAAACTGGTAATAACTATCATGTTTCCTGTCATATTGGTTATTATCTCTAACCTTCGCTCTCTGTGTTTTCACAGGCTCCCTGTGCATTCCTCAACCCTATTGTCTGTTGTCTCATCCACCACCTCATGGCAGCTTTCAACCTCAGCCCCTCTGACACGTCAACATTCATCCTAAGAGGCATCCCTGGCCTGGAACATGCTCACGTCTGGATTTCCATCCCTTTTGCTACTTGCTACATTTTCTGCCTGTTGGGGAATTTGTCCATTCTGGTTGTGGTAGGCAAAGAGCAGACTATGCACCAGCCAATGTACCTGCTACTCTGCATGCTGGCGCTCACAGACATCACCATCTCTACCTGTGTTGTGCCAAACACCCTGTGTATATTTTGGTTCAATTTGAAAGTCATAACAGTGAGTGGCTGCCTCACCCAAATTACCTTCCTTAGCGTGGCTTTCATAACACAATCAGCCATCATTGTGACAATGGCCTTTGATCGCTACGTGGCCATATGTAATCCTCTGAGATACTCCACCATCCTCAGCAATGACCGAATAGCTACGCTAGGGCTGGTCAGTTTAATAAGAGGGATTCTCTGGGTGCTACCCCTGCCCCTGATGCTGAGCAAACTGCCATTCTGTGGCAACTACATCATCTCCGATACGACCTGTCAGTCTATTCCTGTGGCAAAGATTTTATGTGGGGACCTCACATTCTATTGGCTCTATGGCTTGGTGATGACACTTATATTTATGGGGTTAGACCTGACGCTTATCACTCTGTCCTACTGTCTGATCATCAGGGCCATTCTTAGAATCTCCTCCCAGGAAGCCCACCAGAAAGCCCTCAAAACCTGCACTGCCCACATCGGTGTGATGCTGACATCTTACACTCCCTACCTTTTCTTCATTATCACAGTTCGGGTTGGTGAGAGCATCGCTCCTCATGTTCAAATCTTACTGGCCAATGTCTGTGTCCTTGTCCCCACCATGCTGAACCCAATCATTTATGGAGTCAAAACCAAAGAGCTTCGTGACAAAATGAGGAGAAACATCTGCAGAATGTGATCCCATTGGGCCTCTAAATTTAAACCGTGTCCCAAGAAGGGAACAGTTACCTCCTCATTAACCAAGATCACTCTCTTCCACTTTGGTTGAGCTCAGCATTGTGGAAGTTTATGGTCTTAGCCTCTCCTCACAGCTAACGTCTCTACCACTAAATCCCCAAGTGCTGCTTTCTCCATTGCCAAGTTCCTCCTCTCTGACCATTGACCATCGCCTGGCCTCTTTCAGTGTCATCTGTCATCACACATGCCATTCACCCTGTCATTCAGCCTTTTTTTGATTTCCAGTCCACCAGAAAATAATGCAACTTTCTGGTGATTTTCCATTAGTCCCCAGGTGAATACAGATCTGTAGTGATCTGGTGAGGAATTTTCTGGTTGGCCCTGTGTGACATAAATGGGCTGAGATCTCATTTTTACCATTGTTCTGTGGATACCTTTGATAGTCTGAGCAGCAGGGGGAAGGTTTGCCTTAGTCCACTGGCCTCAGACCCAAGTCAAATAAGTTGAACAGTTTGAGGTTGACATTTCTTAACACACTGTTGCCAAGGAGGACTAAGGCCTTTATGAACTTGGTCAGTTGCTCTCTTGTGGATGTCACTACTTTTAAGCAGCGTTGAAGATGAAAGATTTTTTTCCCAGGTCAACCTGGTGAAAACAAAACTGTAGAGCAAGGTACAAGAGGAACTTTGGAAAAACCTTTTTCCTTCCAGGCCACATAGGAGAGAACACAAATACTCTTCTGAACGTTTTACACCAAGGAAAGAAATGTTTGAACTGGTTTAACATGTATTTTCGGACAGTAGCAATAAAGTGAAAAGGAAAACAAATTCTGTCTTTGTCAGGAGCTCTTCATCTAATGTGGATGATGTCTTCCTGTTACTTATCCATTGGAAAAGAAGTCTGCATTATGTGTGGAAATAATGGTTTCATTGTATACTTGATGTATAGACTAGTGAGTTAATTTTAAATTGTTTATTTCACTTACTAGGCTTTTTTCAGTCTCCATGGCAGAGGATGTCAGGGAGATTCCCAAATCTGAGCCATTCTTTTTAGGTTACAAATGTGAGAAATTGTCCTAGATTGAGGTGTCAGTAGAGGAGGTTTTGGCACAAACTGATACACTTAACGATAACAAGTCACTGAGACCAGATGGTATTCCCCCAAGAGTTCTGAAAGAATTCAAATGTGAAATTGAAGAAGTAGTCACTGTGATTTGTAGCCAATCCTTTAAATTGTCTTCTGAATGGAGTGACTGGAAGATGGCTAATATGACTCCAATATTTAAAAAGGGCTCTAAAGGGGATCCTGGTAATTCCAGATCAGTAAGTCTAACGTCAGTACTGGACGTTACCATTGAACTGATGGTAAAGAATAAAATTCGCAACAAATAGATAAACATAATTTGTTGAGGAGAAATCATTATGGTTTATGTAAACGGAAATCATGCCTTACTGATCTACTGGGGTCTTGGAGGGGGTCAACAAGGATGTAGACAAGGGGGTTCCTGTGAATTTAGTATATTTAGATTTCCAGGGAGCCTTTGACAAGATCCCTCACAAAAGGCTCTTAAGTAAAGTCACTTTCAAGGGATAATAGTAAAGGTCCTCTCATGGATTAATAACTGGTGAAAACACAGTAAACAAAGGGCAGGAATAAATGGCAAGATTTTAGAGTGGAGAGAGGTAACTAGTCGTATGCACCAAGGCTCCAAACTGGGACTTATCCTATTCAACAAATGTATAAATGATCTGGAGAAAGCGGTAAACAGGGAGGTGGCAAAATTTGCAGAAGTCACTAAAGTGCTCGAGATAGTTTTGTGAGATGCTCGTCACAGTCTGCTTTATTCTTAACTAAGTGACTGAGTAACAAAATGGCAAATGAAATGTAATACTGATGAATGCAAAGTAATGCACATTGGAAAAATAATTCCAAATATTCATACAAAATGATGGGGACTATATATAAATGCATGGTACACTCAGATCTTGAATACTGCATACAGATGTGGTTGCCTCATTGCAAAAAAAAGATATCTTGGCATTGGAAAAGGTTCCAAAAAGGGCAACAAAAATTATGAGGGGTTTTTGAAACAGGTCCCATATGAAGAGAGATTAAAAAGACTTGGCGTTTACAGCTTAGAAAACAGGAGACTAAGGAGGGATATGATAGAGGTCTATACAATCATGCCTGGTGTGGGAAAAGTAAATAAGGAAGAGTTATTTACTTATTCCCACAATATAAGAACTAGGGGTCACCAAATGAAATTAATATGTAGCAGGTTTAAAATAAACAAAAGAAAGTGTTTATTCCTGCAGCGCACAGTCAATCCATGGAACTCCTTGCCAGAGGATGTTTTGAAGACTAGGACTTTAACAGGGTGCAAAAGAGAACTAGATAAATCAATGGAGGTTATGGCCATCAAAGGCTATTAGTCAGAGTGGGTAGGGATGGAGTCCCTAGCCTCTGTTTGTCAGAGGCTGGAAATGGGTGACAGGAGAGGGATCACTTGATTCCCTGTTCTGTTCACTCCCACTAGGGCATCTGGCACTGGCCATTGTGGGGAGGCAGGATACTGGGCTAGAAACACTGGTCTGATCCAGTCTGGCCGTTCTTATGTTCCTGTGGGTTAGGGCTTATGGGGCTGTGGGCTATTGATGCAGTAGAAATCTCACAGCTTTACAAGCTGGGAGGGAGGCAGAGGAGCAGCAGCCAGAACCACAGGGACCAGAGACACAGCCCAGAGGGCAGAGCTGGGCTGGAGGCAGAGCAGCCGGGTGAGGCAGAGCTGGTGCAGGACCTGCCCGGATGTGCCAGTGGGGAGCCAGGGCCAAGTGACAGCAGAGAGCTGCGGAGCCAAAGCCAGGACAGTGGATGCCAGCCCTGCAGGAAGTAACATGGCAGCCGAGCACAATGAGGAGCCACGGAGAGCAAGGTGGGGCCCTGGGCAGAGGGCCCAGGTGAGGGAGACGTCACCAGACAACAGGCCTTGGGGGCTGGACTCAGAAGGGGGCCATGAATCTGAAGGGGGGCAAGTGCTGAGGAGAAGGGTCCTGCCATGTACAGTCTGAGATGAGAGCAGGCGTCTGAGCCGTGTCATCAGCGCAGCACAGCCCGGGTCTGGAATGTGTGAGGAACAGCCAGTGAATCTGTCTTCCATCCCACCAACAGCTGCTGGTGTGTCAGCCGGTGGTCAGGGCAGTGCATGTGTGTATGTTACACCCGAGTCTTCAACTGCTGAGACACAAGGCCCCGTCGCAGTGGGCAGTCTAGGTGAGACTGACGGGTGCCCCGAGGAGTTTAATGTCCGTGTCTTTACCGCTAGGATCGGGATCCTTTCGCAGCGGGCAGCCAACAGGCCGACAGACGCCCCAGAGTTTACAGGGAGAGCTTTTTACACCTCAGATTTTGACTGCTAGGATACACGATCCCTTCGCAGCAGGCAGCCTGGGGAGGCTGAGAGATGCCCCAACGGATCTGTCCCCTGGAAGCGACACGATCCAACGCTCAAGCTCTCCTATATCTGTCCCTTATGACCGGCTGGAGTTCTTTTTTTTAAAATTGTGCTTGGTTCTGTTACAGCAACTGAAGGAGTCAGGTCACAGCTTAAACAGTTACTATTTTATTGTTACAGGGTAAACTTAGCTGTTAAATGCTACTACTGTGTTACAGATAACACAGCCACTACAAAGGACAGGACAGAAATTACACTAATAAGTCACTTACAGGTACCATGAAACCCTTTTGGTTCTCTGAGCTCTTATTAAATGCATGCAAAATAGACACCTAGCAGGTATATATTCTCACCCCTGCGTTCCAGACTTGGCGTGGCCAGCGTCTTTCTCTCAATCCCTCGGGAAGAAGTAGGGCGAGGTTGGGCGTCCCACAGACCTCGGGAGACCAGCAATACCTGCCGGCAGGTATAGATGATTGGAGCTCAAATGGGGTGGGCTACTAAACCCCTCTTTATACCCCTTGGGTCACGTAGGCTTCTTCCTGGTCTCAAGTGGCCAATTAGGAAAAATGGCTTTGAATGCCAAGTTTCCCACGAAGGGTGCAAAGCATAATTCACACCTGGGAAAATGCAGACAATGGGCACTTCTAGTATGTGATGGGCGAAGATTCCTCTCCTGGGACAGTGTAGGCGTGTCAATTACTGGTGCTAGCCATCAGGGCGACGGGAGGCCCCCCTGGTCGTCAGCTAGCCCATTTACTGTCTGGTTTCTGTTTATGGTAGAGTCAGGGACAAGCAGCACACCTGCGTTCCCAGGGCATCAAAGGCTGACTGCTTTTCTCTTGCTCTCTGGGGGGGGGGAAACAAGATGGGGTTCATGTCTGGCTACATTGTGATGGGTCCCTGCCCACTGAGCGGGATCCTGTGTCTCCTTGAACTTTTCCCATTTGTGCCTTATTTTTTTCATGACTGCAATCGGTGTGAGCACAATGCAGTGACCAGCAGGTCAGGGATGCCTTGGTGCAGAGACCATCCGTAGGGCAGAAACCCGAGCCCTGTCCTTAGTGAGCACAAAGAGACAGGGGGTCAGGCCCAGGCCCGGCCTGTGATGTGGGCTGTCTGGGCGACGGCCGAAGACAAAGAACTACAGAGAATGCAACTTGATAGTTCCCATGGTACCTATCGGTTGCCTAGAACATGCTCAGCCATGCACACATTATTCAGAGAGATGCACTTACCCATACAGTAAAAGCTCACCATCATGAACACCAAAGCTGTGTACATACCAGCCAACCATGCACCTCATTTGGAAATGGAAATACACCAACAGGAGGCAACAAAAAGAAAAAAACCCAAACACCCAGCACACAAGCCAATTCAGCACAGAGCTGCGTTAAGCCTAATCTACTAAAAATAAAGTGAAAGACGTGTTTCCCTCTGCAAAGTGTGTGGGTGCATGAATATGCATAAAACAGAATCTTATATTGTCAATAAATATGGTGTGTTGCCTTATGCCCCTGAAAACGATCCTGTGAAATTGTTCCAAGTATAACAATTGCATATTCGTCAGTGAGCACCCCATGGAACACTGCTAGCCTGGGTAGAACACACTGTCTGTGTAAAGACACCCCAACCGGCCAGCACAAGAACCCACCAACCTCACAACAGTCTGCACTGCAGAGTGTATGGAGCCGTCCGATTGGTACTAGTGCTGGTGTAGAAAGTACAACCCGTGTCTGTGGAGCAGTGTGAGCTTCTGGACATGTACCCAGTATGAACATGACAAGGGGACACTGGGAAATGACTTTGATGCCAAAATCCTGGGAGCAGAGAGCCTTTTCCTTGCCCCTTGGCCTCCCTCTGTCCAGGGCATTATTTAGCCTCCACAGGGCGGCAGTGACTTTTTCAGGGCCAATGGTCTTGACACAACTGAGCAACTTGACACAAGCTGCTACAATCAACCAAACTGGTTATTGGTCATTTATCGTGTGGCAGCCTCCCCACCCGTGGTGCTGAAGGCAGGACAGTGATGGCAGAACAGAAAGTCAGTCTCAACATTTGTAACAAAAAGATTGCCATGACCAGCTAGGTCACTATTACTGTCAAATTACTGCACTACCGGGGAGGCTCTCAAGCTGCAGGTCTCCAGGGTCTAATTTCTGCTCATCCCACCGCTCACAGAGCTCAGGGAACTGTCTGGGAATCCCGGCCCACCTGGGAGCCTGTAGGGCCTGAACAGGGGAATGATAAAGGTGGCTGTTCAGTTTGCCGAGTGTCACACCTGTGAGATTCACACGCTGAGTCTCTTATCTCTGCCTCACTGTCACAGGAAGGAGATTTCCTCTCTCTGCTGAGCGGGATTGTGGTGAGTTGCCATTTTTTGCATTAGCATTAGTGGAAGGACTCCAGGGTTGAAATCTAGAACCCGCTGGGTTTTTAGATATGCCAAGGATTTATCAGGATAAATTTCCAATGTATTGGAAAGTTGAGACCATTGACTGTCCTTAGAATCAGTCCCTTTTTTCTTACTGTGTCCTTCTATCCATCTCAGTTGCTTCCTGTTTTTGTGCAGTGTGGTTTTCCAATTCCTCAGCTTCACTGCACAGGTAGATAGAGCAGCTAAATCCTCTGCAATGGGGGTCTGTGTTACCAGGGGGGCTATGACAAACATAGGTCACATGCTGGCCACAATCTGCTCTGCCATTCTGCCTTCTGTGCAGTACTCTGGATTGACACTGGCTTCCCTGAGAGGAAAATTGAGGCCCATGTGATTTAAAATCCCCAACTTTCAAACCTGCTCTGAGAATGCCCCAGATACATGACTTTCTGTCAGACTCTGAGCTCCCAAGCAAACCAGCGTTCTCCAGTTGCTGAAACTAAAACACTACAGACATGTCCATACTAGGAAAGAATTTTGAAATAACTTATTTTGAAGTAATAACCCCTGAAATAACTATTTTGTAATCAGCATTACTTCTCATGGAAAGCAGGAGATATTATTTAAATATACAGCCCATTTTTCAAAAATACAAAACAGAAAACAGGCATGGTAGTGTAGATGCTTGGCTAGTTATTTCCGCTTGTTAGACCAGGGCTATGGGTGAAATCTGGGAGTCCTTCAAATGATTCCACATCCACACATAGGAACTTGAATAGATGGTCTGATTTGAATTGACCTCGAGCCTACTGTGATTTGAGCTGGAGGCATCCCATGCCCCTTGAAAGGCGGGTGAGCTCATTTGAATCCAAGGAGAACTGAGAGGGGAGTTGCTGAAATCTCAAACTCACAGGTTCAAAGGTTGAAAACAATCAGGATCACGATTTCTTTTCAGGAGGCAGAGGGGTGCGCTCTCCCTGTGCCCCTCCAACTCTACTCTGAAAAGGACAAAAAGCGGCAAAAAGAAAATCATGTTTCTGATTGAGGGTTTGGGGAAACCAGGTGTTTCTAGCTACTTCAAATGAGCGTGTGCGGGGAGAATGGGGGTAGTTGTGTAGTATCCAGATCACAGTGACATGGAGTCCTGTAATGAGGTAACTAGGGAATGGGCAGCCGGCCTCATGCACAATGAGGACAGGAGGTGTCTCACACTGTAAAGTATCATGGATCTCACTGTAGCCGATTGTCTCTGACACCATCTGCCCTCCAGATCATTCCTATTGCCATGAGCAACCACATTGACACCTCATGGGTCCTTGGTGAGGAAATGTCAGCACTGAAAAGCCGCCTCAGGAAGGCTGGCGTTTCCAAGGGGCTGCCGTACAGCTGGGGACAAGCCATGATGGAATTCCAAGACCAGAAGTGACCTTTGTGATAATCTATTCTGACTACCAATGCAGACAGTTTTCACAGTAATATTCGCAGAGCTGATCTTAAGAGAGAGAAACACCAAACCTCGATGTAAAAATGTTCAGTGATGAAGAATCCACCAAGACTCTTGGTTTAGTGTTCTAATCGTTAATTATGCTCTCTGGTTTTGTTAAATGTACATTTCTGTATGCTAGGCCAAAAAGTCTATTCTAAAATTTGTTGTCATGTACCTACTTATAGATGGTTCTCAAGTCATGGTTCTCCTGAACTTTCTTAAATTAAAACAATTGAGATCATTGAATCTATCACCACAAAGGAAGCTTTCTAATCTTTTAATATTTTGGTGATTCTTCTCCTCAGTGTTATCAACAGTTCTTTTTATTGTGGATCCAGACCTGGAAACAGGATTCCACTAGCAGTTGCACCGGTGCCAAATGCTCAGGTACAATAACTTCTCTAGGTCTCCTTGAGATTCCCCTAAGTAGCATCCCAGGGTTGCATCGGCTCTTTTGGCCCCAAGGTCACACTGGGAGCTCATGATGAGCTAATTATCTCTTCATGCTCCCAAATCTTGCTTAGAGTCACTACTTCCAACTGTAGTTGCCTATAATATAAGCACTGCTACATACTTTGACCCTAGATTAACCAGAGGTGCAGGTCTATAGTGTGAATAGTAAGTGTTAGTGGAGATGGTGAGATTTCTAGAGATTGGTTTGTTCCATGAAACACGATGGTGTATTGGGCTTTCAAAGATATTCATGCAACTAAAAATGTTGTGATTGGATAGTCTCTCTCCCCACGTAAAAATCAAAACCCTTCCTGATTCTTGCTAACCTAACGACCTCAAATACCTCTTGTGGCAATGAGTTCCTCAGTCTAATTGGACAATTGAGTGAAGGACAGATTCTTTTGTATCTGTTTCCAATTTACCATGTTTCATTAAATGTGCCCTGGTTCTTTTTTTAGTAGACAGGGTGAACACATTCTCAGTGTACACTCTACCGGTGAGTAATACATAGTCTGTTCTCATATCCTCTCTTTTTCCTTTCCTTTCTAAGTTAGACAGCCCAGTCTTTGAAAACTCTCTCTGCTTTCAAACATTTCCAACCCACTAACAACCTCAGCTGGAACAATCCACGGAAGAGTCCAACAATGCATCAATCCAACAACGAAAAGAACAGAACACCAGTGGTTATCCCCCCGGCAGCATAAAGCTGTATCAGCCTGGGTCTGAATGATCTCATGGCATTTCATGTGTTGTATGATTCCACATCCCACTCCTCACGGATTCCAATGTTTAACTAGATTCTGTCATGGCGAGCTCTGTGAACAGGGTTTCCTACAGCTGTGGGCCATAATGGCCAGGTTTCTGTACTGAGTTTATACAATGAAATTAGAACCTTGTTAGGTGTTTGAGGGGTTCAAACTTTTCCATCCAATGGAATGACTGAAGGTGTCAACATCAAATTTCACCTGCCGTCATCCTGCTGATTCATCTGCCTCGGTTAGCTCCTCTGCCTTCTTCTATGCACTTGTATGGACTTCTATGGACCTGTAAACATTGCAACTTCACTACTCACCTTCTTGTTAGATTGCTCAGAAAAATATTAGTATTTGTTAAAAAGTGAATAATCTCCTTTCACTGTCCTTCTGTTGAATGGTCCCAAAGTTTTGCTTAGATTCTGCCCACTCTTGCATTGTGAGCAGGGTTTCCCAGAGCTGTGTGTCTAACGTGCCGAGGCCCCTGTCCTGAGTTCATTCCGTTCAATTAGAACCTTGTTTGATGTTTGAGGAGTTCGAGCTTTTCCCTCTAATGGGCACACAAGTAGCACCTCTCAACATGAAAGTTCATCTGTCATCCTGCTGCAGTTAACCTGGCACAGTTAGCGCCTTCAGAAAGCTTCTCTAGATTTGACTTTAGTCTAAATAATTTGTTGTCTTCTATAAAAGTGGCCACATCAATACTCAGTTTTCTAAACTGGTAATAACTATCATGTTTCCTGTCATATTGGTTATTATCTCTAACCTTCGCTCTCTGTGTTTTCACAGGCTCCCTGTGCATTCCTCAACCCTGTTGTCTGCTGTCTCATCCACCACCTCATGGCAGCTTTCAACCTCAGCCCCTCTGACATGTCAACATTCATCCTAAGAGGCATCCCTGACCTGGAACATGCTCACATCTGGATTTCCATCCCTTTTGCTACTTGCTACATTTTCTGCCTGTTGGGGAATTTGTCCATTCTGGTTGTGGTAGGCAAAGAGCAGACTATGCACCAGCCAATGTGCCTGCTGCTCTGCATGCTGGCGCTCACAGACATCACCATCTCTACCTGTGTTCTGCCAAACGCCCTGTGTATATTTTGGTTCAATTTGAAAGTCATCACGGTGAGTGGCTGCCTCACCCAAATTACCTTCCTTAGTGCAGCTGTCGTAACACAATCAGCCATCCTTGTGACAATGGCCTTTGATCGCTACGTGGCCATATGTAATCCTCTGAGATATTCCACCATCCTCAGCAATGCCCGAATAGCTACGCAAGGGCTGGTCAGTTTAATAAGAGGGATTCTCTGGGTGCTACCTCTACCTCTGATTCTGAGCAAACTGCCATTCTGCGGCAACTACATCATCTCCCATACGACCTGTCAGTCTATTCCTGTGGCAAAAATTTTATGTGGGGACCTCATTCTATCGGCTCTATGGCTTGGTGATGACACTTATATTTATGGGGTTAGACCTGACGCTCATCATCCTGTCCTACTTTCTGATCATCAGGGCCGTTCTAAGAATCTCCTCCCAGGAAGCCCACCAGAAAGCCCTCAAAACCTGCACTGCCCACATCGGTGTGATGCTGACGTCTTACACACCCTACCTTTTCTCCATTATGACAATTCGGTTTGGTGAGAGCATTGCGCCTCACGTTCAAATCTTACTGGCCAATACCTACATTCTTGTCCCCACCATGCTGAACCCAATCATTTATGGAGTCAAAACCAAAGAGCTTCGTGACAAAATGAGGAGAAACATCTGCAGAATGTGATCCCATTGAGCCTCTGAGTTTAAACCATGTCCCAAGAAGGGAACAGTTACCTTCCCATTAACCAAGATTGCTCTGTTCCACTTTGGTTGAGCTCAACATTGTGGAAGTTTGTGGTCTCAGCAGCTCTTCACATCTAACATCTTACCACTTCATCCCCAAGCACTGCTTTCTCCATTGCCGAATTCCCCCTCTCTGACTATCGCCTGACCTCTTTCATTGTCATCCATCAGCACACATCCCACACACCCTGTCATTCGGCCTTTTTTGTGATTTCCAGGCCGCCGGAAAATACTCCCATTTTCTGTTGGTTTTCCATTAGTGCCCGGGAGAATACAGATTAGTAGCAATCTGGTGAGGAATTTGTAAGTCATCCTTTTCTGCTTTGCCCTGGCTCATTTTTGCCATTGTTCTGTAGACATCTTTGACAGCTTGGGCATCAGGGGAGAGGTCTGCCTTGGTTCACTGGCCTCAGACCCAGGTCAAATAAGTTGAGCAGTTTGAGGTTGAAATTTGTTAACACAATGTTGCCAATGAGGACTAAGGCCTTTATGAACTTGGTCAGTTGCTCTCTTGTGGATGTCACTACTTTTAAGCAGCACAAAAGATGAAAGATTGTTTTCCCAGATCAATCTGGTAAAAACAAAACTGTAGAGCAAGGTACAAGAGGAACTTTAGAAAAACCTTTTTCCTCCCAGGCCACATAGGAGAGAACACAAATTCTCTTCTGAACTTTTTACAACAAGGAAAGAAATGTTTGAACTAGTTTAGCAGATATTTTCAGACAGTAGTAATAAAGCTAAAGGAAAAACAAATTCTGTCTTTGTCAGGACTTCTTCAGCTAATGTGGATAATCTTTTCCTGTTACTTATTCGTTGGTAATAGAAGTCTGCATTACGTGTGCAAATAAAGCATTCATTGTATACTTTAGGTATAGACCAGTGTTAATTTTAAATTGTTTATTTCACTTTCCAGACTTTCCAGTGTGAGGAATTGTCCCAGACTGAGGTGTCAGTAGAGCAGGTTTTGGCACAAATTGATTACCTTAACGGTAACAAATTACTGGTACAGGTGGCATTCTCCCAAGAGTTCTTAAAGAACTGATATGTGAAATTGAAGAACTATTCACTGTGATTTGTAGGCTATCCTTTAAATCAGAGGTTCTTAACCTTTTTTACCTGCACACCTCCCCTGAAAGTGAACTTCGTATTCATGCCCCCCTGGGAGCCATTTTGTGCACAGCCTAGCCCTGCCCCCGAACCTGACAGGAAACTAAGGGGCGTGGCTAGGACTATAAGAACTCCGCCAGGGAGCTCAGTCAGGGCCCAGCCTCTGAGGGAGACAAAGGCCTGCCCAGAGCTCCTGGCTGACGAGGCTGAGACCTGGCCTGGGCCTCCCACAGCCGCCTTCCCTCAGGCCAGCAAGGGCTTCCCTGCCTGGGCCGCCAAGGCCCGGCCAAGCCGGCCAGCAGGGCTGCCCTCTGACCTAGAGGAACCCAAGGCTCTCCTGGTGCCTGGCAATTTGGAGGACTGGCCTGAGCTGAAGGCCCGGCTTGAACCCCGAGGCCTGCCTGAACCCTGGGACCTGGCAAACCAGCTGGACGCCGGACGCAGCCGTCCGAGCTAATTCCCAAGTCCGATGGCTGGTGGCGCTGTGGGGTGAGTGAACCCCGTTACAATGCCTAAATGAATAATATGAGCTTTTTACTTTGAACCTTTTCCTAACGAATTTACGTAATATTTGAAGATGAAAGTCGGCAATGCTTGCGTACTGTTATTGTAGTGTGTCGTCACATAGGCCTGACTGATTCGCACTGCTATTGCAGTGTGCCAATCTCTAGAAGTTAATAAGAAATTAATGCTTTTAATTTTAATTCATAATATTAATTATGAAGAAATCTAAACTTTAGAATTTTATCCAGTGAGAAGGCAATTGGGATACATTTTCTGGGAGGCACCTCACACCTCCCCTGTATCCCCTTCACACCTCCCCTGGGAAGGCGCACCTCACTGGTTAAGAACCCCTGCTTTAAATCATCTTCTGAACTAAATAACTGGAAGATGGCAAATATGACTCCAATATTTAAAAAGGACTCTAAAGGTAATCCTGGCAATTCCAGACCAGTAAGTCTTATGTCAGTACTGGAGAAATCCATTGACTCTATAATGAATAATAAAATTGTCAACACACAGATAAACATAATTTGTTGAGGAGAAGTCAACATGGTTTCTGTAAAGGGAAATCATGCCTTACTGATCTGCTAGAGGTCTTTGAGAGGGTCAACAAGCATGTAAACAAAGGCTATGTCTACATTACAGTCTTCTTGCAGAAGAGGAAATGCATATGGAGTGCTAATTTCCATATGTTGCTCTCACATTTGCATTTCCTCCTCCGATTCCTTTTGCTTTTGTGAAAGTAAAGTCACTTTCAAGGGATAAGAGGGAGGGTCCTCTCCTGGATGGATAACTGGTTAAAAGACAGGAAACAAAGGGTAGGAATAAATGGTCAGTTTTCAGAGTGGAGAGATGTAACTAGTAGTATCCCCCAACGGTCCAAACTGGGACTAGTCCTATTCAACACATTAATAAATGATCTGGAGAAAGGGGTAAACAGGGAGATGGCAAAATTTGCAGATGTCACTAAACTGCTCAAGATATTTAAGAACAAAGTAGACCCTGTGAAGAGGCTCTCACAAACCTAAGTGACTGCGTAACAAAATGGCAAATTAAATGTAATGTTGATAAATGCAAAGTAATGCACATTGGAAAAAATAATTCCAAATATGCATACAAAATGGTGGGGACTATCTATAAATCCATGGTACACCCAGATCTTGAATACTGCGTACGGATGTGATCGCCTCATCACAAAAAAAGATATCTTGGCACTGGAAAAGGTTCAGAAAAGAGCAACAGAAATTATTAGGGGTGTTTGGAACAGGTCGCATATGAAGAGAGATTAAAAGGACTTGGACTTTTCAGCTTAGAAAAGGAGAAACTAATGCTATGTCTACAATGCAGGCTTCTTGCGCAAGAACTTTTTGCGCAAGAGATTTTCTGCAAAAAGTTCTTGCGCAAGAGAGTGTCCACACTGCAAGTGCTTTTGCGCAAGAGATGGGCTTTTGCCCAAGTCGGAGCATCCACACTGTGCGGACACTCTTGCACAAGAAAGGCCACCCGGAAACACTTCAGGCAGGGCAGAAGGTCACCAGTTGCTTCCACGGGCTGGTGCCGGAGCCCTGCAGAGACGTGCGCTTAAAGGGACACCCCCCCCCCCCCAGACAGCCATTTCTCTGCTGCTACTGCCTGCTTGCGGACCTCTCTCGAGGGACAGCCAAGCTGTGAGCAGTGTCTGCTGTGCTTGTCTGTGCTTCTTTGGACACCACAGCTTTTGATTGCCTTTTTATTGCTGCCATGGATCCGGAGCTGCCCCTGGGCATGTCCTGGCCCCACACAGCCATGCTGGAGCGTGTGCTGCACATGGTACACAGTGCCATGCTGCTACTCCAGGAGCACAACCATGACAACACGTGGAGTCCCTCTCCCGAGGTGCTGCAGCTTCACTGATGGACCCGCAGACCACTGTGGAGAGGCAGTTCTGGAGGCTGGACAACAGTGCTGACTGGTGGGACCGAGTGGTGATGGAGTGCTGGGACCGCCAGCAGTGGCTGCACAACTTCAGGATGAGGAAGGACATCTTCATGGAGCTGTGCACCTGGCTTGCCCCTGCACTCCACAGACAGGGTACCCACCTGCAGCCAGCCATCCCCCTACAGAAGAGGGTGGCCATCGCCCTCTGGAAGCTCACCACCCTGGATAGTTACCGGTCGGTGGGCAACCAGTTTGGCGTGGGCAAGTCCACTGTCAGGGCCATCCTCATGCAGGTAGGGCCCTCTGGGGCTGCAGTCCCTGCATGGGGGGGGAGGGGGTCAGTCCTTTCTGGGGGAAAATGGGGCAGAAAAGACCCATCCCCCAGGGGGTTGTGGTGTCCCACCCTCACAGAGCCCTGCTGATGGGGGGAGGGCAGACTCGGGGGGCTTCAGGGGAGTTCGGGGGGAGAGGGCACAGGAGAGGGTGGGCACCTCACTCCCCCTCCTTTTCCACCTCTGTTTTCTGTGTTTCTCCGTGTCCTTCTGCAGGTGGTGAGGGCCATCAACTCCCTCCTGCTGAAGAGGGTCATCCAGATGGGAGATCTGCCACCATGGCCAGATTCACTGCCCTGGGATTCCCCAACTGCAGGGGCGTCATCACCAGGACACACATCCCCATCCGAACATCTGACCATCAAGCGGCACGATTCATCAACAGGAAGGGCTATTTTTCCATGGTGCTGCAGGCCCTGGTCGACCACCGGGGACACTTCACGGATGTTTTTGTGGGGTGGTCGGGCAGGGCACACGAGACTTAGAACATAAGAACATAAGAATGGCCATACTGGGTCAGACCAAAGGTCCATCTAGCCCAGTATCCTGTCTGCCGACAGTGGCCAGCACCAGGTGCCCCAGAGAGGGTGGACCGAAGACAATGATCAAGCAATTTGTCTCCTGCCATCCCTCTCCAGCCTCTGACAAACAGAGGCCAAGGACACCATTTTATCCCCTGGCTAATAGCCTTTTATGGACCTAACCTCCATGAAATTATCTAGCTTCTCTTTAAACTCTATTATAGTCCTAGCCTTCACAGCATCCTCTGGCAAGGAGTTCCACAGGCTGACTACACGCTGTGTGAAGAAGAACTTTCTTTTATTAGTTTTAAACCTGCTACCTATTAATTTAATTTGGTGTCCTCTAGTTCTTCTATTTAGGGAACTAATAAATAACTTCTCTTTATCGGCCCTCTCCACACCACTCATAATTTTATAGACCTCTATCATATCCCCCCTCAGTCTCCTCTTTTCTAAACTGAAAAGTCTCAGTCACTTTAACCTCTCCTCATATGGGACCCGTTCCAAACCCCTAATCATTTTAGTTGCCCTTTTCTGAACCCTTTCCAAGGCCAAAATATCTTTTTTGAGGTGAGGAGACCACATCTGTACACAGTATTCAAGATGTGGGCGTACCATAGTTTTATACAGGGGCAGTAAGATATTCTGGGTCTTATTTTCTATCCCTTTCTTAATAATTCCTAGCATCCTATTTGCCTTTTTGAAAGCTGCTGCACACTGTGTGGAAGTTTTCAGAGAACTGTCCACGATAACTCCAAGATCTCTTTCCTGATTTGTCCTGACTTGCATCTTTAGAAACTCCAGCTTGTACTGCAGGCTGGATGCGGGCACATTCTTCCCCTGCTGGGAAGTCGCTATCGGGAATGTGCAGATGCCACTGTGCATCGTGGGGGATGCGGCCTACCCCCTCATGCCCTCGCTTATGAAGCCATACACTGGACACCTGGACTCTGGCAGGGAACAACTCAATGCTCACCTGAACCAGGCTAGGAACCAGGTGGAGTGTGCCTTTGGCTGTCTGAAGGCATGGTTTTGTCGTCTTCTGACCCTCCTCAACATGGGGGAGCACAACATCACTGAGGTGGCTGTGGCATGTTGTGTCCTCCACAACATTGTGGAGAGGAAGGGGGAGGCCTTCCTCCCAAGCTGGGGGGCAGACACCAGCCAAGTAGGCCATGCGTATGATTAGCCCCTGACAGCTGCCATCCGGGAGGCCCACCAGGCCGGGGTGCTCATCCAGGAGGCCCTGAGGGAGAGGTTCTCGCAGGCACCCCAGTAACTGTCCCCAGGGCCTACTACCAAAGGGCCCCTGCCTTGCAGCCACATCCTTTCCCCACCAAAACACTTCCCTTCCCCCCATTCCCTTCCCAATAAAGAGGCCTGTGTTGCAACCAAAGAAAACATCTTTTATTAAACATGAATGAAAGGTGGGCAGGGGGAGAGGGCTCTGAAATTGGAGAGGGAGGGGGCTATGAACTTGGAGAGAGGATTACGAGTGCCCAGGATGGCTGCCAGCTCAACCTCGGGGTGCCGGGACCTCATTGGCCTAGTGGCCGGTTGGGTGCAGGAAGCACAGGGAGGTGTTGAGGACGGGGGGCAAAAGGGGACTATGGGGACAGTAGGGGGGGCAGCAAGGTGGACAGCAGGGGGTACCATGGGAACAGCGGGGGGAAGGCAGGAGGGAGGGAAGCATGAGAAGCAGCATGGACCAAGTGAGCCACCATGCCAGCCATCAGGTCGCCGAAGCAATCACAGCGCTCAATAAATTGTCCCCATGCATGCTGGCACCACTCCTGGTCGGAGCGGGCCTTCTTTGCCAGTGTCTGCTGCATCATTTCGATGGAGGTGAGGTGGTGCCGCAGGAGCTGGTCCCAGAGCTGGGTGCGCCTCTGTGTCCCCCAACCTCTGGCAGGTGACAGCGGAGGACTAGCTGGCCCCTCACTCCCAGCAGGTCCGGCTGTGGAGAACACACAGGAGGGAGAGGCGGTCAGTCATCCCTGCAGATCCCTGAGGTCATGCCCTCCTCTGTGAGCTGCAAGCAACAGTCTGCAGCTCAGAGGAAGGAGCTGCTTGCATCCCCCACCCGCCCACAGACAAGCAGCCCAGGGAAGTGTGGCTTCAGGGGGATTCCCTCAGGGGTGGCAGAGGAGCTGGGAGCAGCCTGGGAATCCCTGGGGGGGCACACACACGGGGGCAGCTCTCAGCGAGATGTACAGACGTGGCTGCTGCCTCACACGGCCAGACATGGCCCTGTAGTGCGTGCGGCACTCCTCGGGGGGGAGGGTGGGGTCTGGCCTGTGCCCTTGCAGCTACCCTGCTCCTAACCTGTGCACACATACACCCCGCCCCCCCAGACAGGACGTGTATGTCCATCAGAATCCCAGGAGTGCTCAGGGGCTGCCTGCTGCCTCCACGTGCTACACAGTTGCACAAGGTTGCACGTGCACAGAGCCAGGCATGGTGCCCAGCCAGAGCAGCACGAGCGACTCACTGTACACAGTTGCCCCCTGCCCGTCCCCTGTGCAACCACCCCCCCACCCTCTGAGTGAGTGAGAAAGGCACCACTCACCTGAGGATCCCTCCCCGGCTTCTGAGGAGGCCTGAGAGACATCCTGGCTGGCAGGCACCGGCTCCAGGGAGAGGGTGATGGTGTCACTGGTGTCCTCCTCCCCCTCTGGGGTGCCCAGCTGCCCCATCCCCCTCCTGCTCCTGCTCCGGGTGAGTGAGGACGGGGCTCCCCCGGCCAGTGTCCGAAACAGTGGAGGTGTCCTCCTCACCCCCCAGCGGTGCAGCTGCGTGAAATAGGGGCAGCTGTGGGGTCCTGCCTCGGGGCGCTCAATGGCCCACAGGTAGGAGAGGCGAAGCTCCTTGACTTTGCTCCGGACTTGCTCAAAGTGGGTGCTCTTGCTCGGCCAAGGCGTCCACCATGCGGCCGAAGATATTGGCGTTCCTACGCCTGGCCCTGGGATCCTGCAGGGCCTCCTGCTGTCCCCACAGCTCAAGGAGGGCCTTGATCTCAGGCCTAGACCAGGTGGGTGTGCTCCTATTCGTACCCCTGGGTGGGTCCTGTGACCCCTCGGGCTGCTCCCCATGAGAGCTAGGGGGCTGCGGGGGGGGCTGTGGCTGTGCCATGGGTCAGCAGGCCAGTGTCAGGGGAGAACCACGCTGTGAGGTGCTGCTCTCTGGCTGGCTTCCTGCCACAGGGCTTCTGCAGGGGCCCTGCAGCTTTAAGAGGGGCCGGCAGACAGGAACTATAGAGCTGCGATGAGTTTTCAGGAGTGTCCCCCAGATCATGTGTGCTTTTCCCCAGAGGCCGGTTCTTGCACAAAACCCCCTCTGCGGAGCGTCCACACTACCCTTTTCTGACAAGAGCTCTTGCGCAAAAAGGCTTATTCCTCATGGGGAGAGGAAAGCCCTCTCTTCTGACATTTTACTATATTTTTGCTTGCGCAAGAATGGGCTTGAAGTGTGGATGTTCTACAAATTTTTGCGCAAGAGCGGCTGTTCTTGCACAAGAAGCCTGCAGTGTAGACGTAGCCTGAGGGAGGATATGATAAAGGTCTATAAAATCATGACTGGTGTGGAAAAAGTGAATAAGGAAAAGTTATTTCCTTATTCCCACAATATAAGAACTAGGGGTCACCAAATGAAATTAATAGGTAGCAGATTTAAAATAAATAAAAGAAAGTTTTTATTCATGCAGCCCACAGTCAACCTGTGGAACTCCTTTCCAGAGGATGTGGTGAAGACTAGGACTTTAACAGTATTGAAAAAGAGAAGAAGATACACTCATGGAGGTTAGGTCCATTAATGGCTATTAACCAGGATGGGTAGGGATGGTGTCCCGAGCCTTTGTTTGTCAGAGACTGGAAATAGGTGTCAGGAGAGGTGTCTGACCCGTGGTATCAGCACAGCACAGCTAGGGGTTGGAATGTGTGAGGAACAGACTGAATCTGTCTTCCATCCCACCGACAGCTGCTGGTGATGGGTCCCTGCCCACAGAGCGGGATCCCGTGTCTCCTTGAACTTTCCCCATTGGTGCCTTATGTTTCTCATCACTGCATGTGCTATTAGCATAATGCAATGACCAGTGGGTCAGGGACACCTTGGTGCAGAGACGAGCCGGAGGGCAGAAACCTTAGCTCCTGTCCTTAGTGAGCACAAAGAGATGGGGAGAGGGAGTGAGACCCAGAGCCAGCCTGTTTTGTGTGCTATCTGGGCAACACCCAAGCACAAAGAACTGCAGAGAATTCAGTCTGATTGCTCCCATGATACCTACTGGTTGCCGAGAACATGCTCAGCAGCACACACATTATTCAGAGAGATGCACTTACCCATACAGTAAAACCTCAGCATCATGAACACCAGAGCTACAAATGGACCAGCCAACCATGCACCTCATTTGGAAATGGAAATACAGAAACAGGAGACAACAAAAAGAAAAAACCCAACACAAAAGCCAAGACAGCACAGTGCTGCATTAAGTCTAAGCAACTAAAAATAAAGTGAAAGCCGTGTTTTCCTCTGCAAAGTGTGTGTGTGGTGAATATGCATAAAACAGAATAATGGTACATTGTCAATGAATATGGTGTTTTGCCTTATTGCCCTTTAAAAGATCCTGTGAAATTCTTCCAAGGATAACAATTATCTATTTCTTACTGAGCACCCCATGGACTCGGCACAGGGACGGCTGGCCTGGCTGGAACACACTGACTGTGTAAACACACCCCTGCCAACCAGTGCAGGAACCCCCCAGCCTCGTGTTAGTCTTCATTGCAGAGTAAATGGAACCATCCCATTGTACTAGGGCAGGTGTAGAAAAGAACAACCTGAGACCGCGGAGCGGTTTGAGCTGCTGGACACGTATCCACTATAGACATGACAAAGGGACACTGGCAAATAACTTTGGTGCCAGAATCCTGGGAGCAGAAAGCCTTTTCCATGCCCCTCGGCTTCCATCTCTCCAGCACCATGTCATGAAGACTCCACAGGGCAGCAGTGACTTTTTGGAGGCCAACGGACTTGATACAACTGCATGGGCCTCATGCAGCAGTGTGCTGCTACCATCCACTGAACTGATTTGTGCCCTGTATCGTGTGGCAGCCTCCCCACCCATAGTGCCGATGGCAGGGCAGTGCCCACAGAACAGCCAACCTGTGTTGTGTATTGGGTTGTAGATATAGATCTTGTTGTTATAGTAACCGAGTTAGGTCACTGGGGTCTGCCCAGCTGGTTTGGGCTTGTTCTAGTTAGTTCTGTGTTATGCAATAAAATGGACACTTGCAACTACTCAAGCTCTCTGTATTTCCACTGATTTCTTCCTATACTGTGGAACTCCATACGACATAACAGCCAGGCTGAGCATTGGGAAGGTCCAGTTTTGCCCAGACAAGCTGAGCCCCTATTAGCATCAAATTACTTCAAGCCTGTGGGAGGCTCTCAAGCTGTTGGTCCCCAAGGTCTAATTTCTGCTCATCCCACTGCTCACAGAGCTGAGGGAAATGTCTGGGAACCCCGGCCCACCTAGGAGCCCGCAGGGACTGAACAGGGGAATCATAAAGTAGGTGTTCAGCTCGCTGAATGTCAGACCTGTGAGATTCACAGCCTGAGTCTCTTATCTCTGCCTCACTGCCGCAGGAAGGAGATTTCCTCTCTCTGCTGAGTGGGATTGTGGTGAGTTGCCTTTTTCCGCGTTAACATTAGGGCTAAGCAATCAGGAAAGGTTGCAGGGTTCAAATTTAGAACAATCTAGGCAGGAATTCACCAGCACAGTGACTTGAGCTGCTTAGTGTTTTTCAGGCATGCCAGGGATTTGTCGGGTGAAATTGAAACTACCAAAGTATTGGAAAAAGTTGAGACAACTACCTGTTCTTAAAATCAGGCTCTTATTTCTTACTGTATCCTTCTATCTGTCTCAGTCGTTTCCTGCTTTTGTGCAGTGTGGTTTTCCAATTCCTCAATATCACTGCATGTCAGACAGAGCTGCCAAAGTCTCTGCAGTGGGGGTCCATGTTACCAGGGGGTTCACAACAAAATGGGTCACATCCTGCCCTCAGTGCATCGCTCCCAATTGACACCGGCTTCCCTCAGAGTCAAATTTGGGGACGTGTTCTAAAGTCCCCAACTTTCACACCCAGCCTGAGAATGCCACAGACACTGGGCGTTCCAGTCAGTCTCTGAGCACCCAAGGGGAACTGCGCTCTCCTTTTGCTGAAAGTTCAATTCTGAGGGTGAAATCTGGGATCCCTTCAAATTATCCTACATGCACAGGGAGGAACTCAAATACATGGTCTGATTTATATCAACCATGAGCCTCTACTGATTTCATCCGGACTTATCCCATGGCCTTGAAAGCTGGTTGAGCTCATGTGGAAAAAAGCAGAACTAACGGGAGAGTTGCTGAAACCTCAAACACACAGTTTGAAAGATGGAAAAGAATCAGGATCACAATTTGTTTCAGGGCTGGAGAGGGGATTGCTTGCTTTGTGCCCCTGCATCTCTGGGTCTGGAGAGGACAGAAAGCAGCAGAAGGAAAATCATGTTTCTAGTTCTGGCTTAGAGGAAACCAGGTGTTTGCGACAATCTCATAGAAACGTTTTCTTTTGGAGAGGTTGTGGGGAGATGTGCAGTATTCAAATCACAGTGGCACAGAGAGACTTGAAACCAGGTTAACAGGGAATGGGCAGCCGGTCTCTTGCACAGACCAAAGAGGCACAACGAGGACAGGAGATGTCTCAGACTGTAATGTCGCACCGACCACACTGTAGCCAATTGTCTCTGACACCAGCTGCCATCCAGACTATTCCTGTTCCCATGAGCAAACTCACTGCAGCCTCAAGGCAAGGTGAGGAAATGTCAACACTGAAAAGCTGCCTCAGGAAAATCTGAGTTTTCAATGGATAAAACGACTGTCTAGGAAGCAGCACTGCAGAATGGGATCTAGGAGTCATAGAAGATAACAAGCTAAATATCAATCAACAGTGTGACCCTGTTGCAATAATAAAGCAAACATGATTATAAGATATATGTAAAAGGATATTGTAAGCAAGACATGAGAAGAATTTGTTCTACCCTTCGCTGACTAGGCCTCAACTGGATTACCATGTCCAGTTCTGAGCATCACATTTCAGGAAAACAACACATATGAGGAAAGATTAAAAGAACCGAGTTTGTTTATTCTGGAAAAGAAGACCGAGGATCCATCTACACTGTCAGGTTTTTGCGGAAGAGGAAATGCTCAATAACATTTCTCACACTCTCATTTGCATAGTCTCTTCCGATCCTTTTTGTGGAAAAAAAATGCAGTGTAGATGGGACCATTTTGCGCAAAAAAACCCCAACCCTTTGTGCAAGAACCCTTATCCTGGAATAAGGGTTCTTACACAAAAGGGGTTTTTTTGAGCAAAATGGCCCCATCTGTATTGCTTTTCTTACGCAAAAACCTCTTCCGCAAAAAGGATCGGAAGAGAATATGCAAATGAGAGCACAAGAAATGCTAATGAGTGCTTCATTTGCATTTCCTCTTCCGCAAATACCTGACAGTGTAGACAGAGCATGAGGGGGACATGCTAACAGCTTTCAAATACCTAAAGGGCTGTTGTAAGTAGGAAGGAGAAAATTATTCTCCTCAACTTCTCATGACAAGACAAGAAGCAATGGGCTTAAATTGCAGAAAGAGAGGTGTAGGTTGAACATTAGGAAAAACTCCTAAACTGCCTAAGTTATTAAGCAGGGGAATACATTATCAAAATGGCTATTAAAATCACCATTGATGGCGATCCTACAACCTCCCTAGTCAAACACAGGTCATAGATGTTCCAGATGGTGAGTGGACCAGTCATGAGGGCAGGGGATGGGACTTGACCTCCACAGTTTCCTTCCAGTTCTATGACTCTATGACTCCCATCCCACTCCTCCTGGACCCCACTGTTCTCCTCAGATTCTCTCAGAGAATGCCTGGGAACAGAGTTTCACAGAGCTGTGGGCTGTGACACCCACAGCCCTGTCCTGAGCTTGGACAGTTAAACTGGAGCCTTGTTGTGCGCTTGAGGAGTTTGAACTTCTCCCTCCAATGGGCAAACTTATTGCAGTGACTGACATTGAAGTTCAACAGCTGCCTATGCTGCCCTTTCTCCTGGCTTGGTGAGTCCCCACTGAGGAGTTCGCTGGACTTGAATTTGACCCAAATAATCTCAAGTCTTCTGTGAATGTTGCCACCTTATAACAATGGCTCACCCCCTTTCTAGTTTGGTAATAACTATACGTTGGTAATAAATATAAAATAGTCACTGTGCTATGTATGTTATACACTGTAACCCCCTTGCTGTGTGTCTCTTCTTCCACAGGCACCTTGCCCATTTCTGAGCCCAATCAACGTGTTCATGGTATCATGGCGGCTTTCAACCTCACTCTCTCTGACCCTTCCACGTTCATCCTAACGGGCATCCCTGGCCTGGAAGATGCCCACATCTGGCTTTCCATCCCTTTTGCTACGTGCTACATTATCAGCCTGGTGGGGAATTTCTTTGTTCTGTACGTGGTAGGCAAAGAGCAGGCCCTGCACAAGCCGATGTACCTGCTGCTCTGCATGCTTGCGCTCTCAGGCATAATCTTATCTACTTCCATCATACCGAAGTCCCTGTGTATATTTTGGTTCAATTTGAAAGACATTACTGTGGGTGGCTGCCTCACCCAGGTTATTTTCCTTTCCACGGTTTCTATGACACAGTCAGCCATCCTTGTGGCAATGGCCTTCGATCGCTACGTGGCCATATGTAACCCTCTGAGATATGCCACCATCCTCACCAACGCTCGGACAGCTACACTAGGGCTAGTGGGTTTGATAAGAGGGGTCCTCTTGATGGTGCCCCTACCCCTGCTCCTGATCAGGCTGCCATTTTGTGCCAACCGTATTATCCCTCACACGTACTGTGAGCCTATAGCCGTGGCAAAGACGTCGTGCGGGGACCTCACAGTCTACAGGATGTATGGCTTGGTGCTGGCAGTTGTAGTCACTGGGATAGACTTGATGCTCATTGCTCTTTCCTATGGTCTGATCTTCAGGGCCCTGCTCAGAATTTCCTCTAAGAAAGCCCATCAGAAAGCCCTCAACACCTGCACCGCCCACGTCTGTGCAATGCTGATGTATCATACTCCCAGCCTGTTCTCCATTGTGGCACACCGATTCAGTCAGGGCATCTTTCCCCATGTTCACATCATCTTGGCCAACCTCCATATCCTCATCCCTCCCGTGCTCAATCCCATCATTTACGGGATCAAAGTTAAAGAGCTTCGTGACAAAATGAGCAAATACTTCTGCAGAATGTGAGCGCCTGGGGCCCCTGAATTTAAACTCTACCTCCTCATTAATCAAGATTGCTCTGTCCCACTTTGGCTGAAATTATAAAAGGCCAGAATCTGAGCAGTTTCTCCCACCTAACATCTCATCACTCCACAAGCAAGTACTGCTTTCTCTTTTGCTGAGTTCCCTCTCTCTGAACGTCACTTGGCCAATTTTAATGGCATCTGTCAGTGCCAACCCCTCACACCCTGTCATTTTGCCCTTTCTGTGATCACCAGAAGAGAAGTAGGAAGTTCCTCTAGTGTGAATATGATTTTATTTTCATTTTGCTGCTCATTTGGATCTGTTCCTGTTGGGTCTTGTCCATTTAAAAAATTCAAATCTGCACCTGGTAAAAATCAAATCTGCACAAAAGGTTTCATTGGGTAGTGTATGTGATAATTAAAAAAAGTTTTGTTTCATGATATAGTTTAATCAACCTTTGAGTTAGCGATTAAGAGGTTTTGGGCTCTTGATGCAGTAGAAATCTTACAGCTTTACAAGCCAGGATGGAGCAGCTAGAGTCATATGGGCTAGAGACACAGCCAAGAAGGTAGAGCCAGGCTGGAGGCAGAGCGGCAGGACTGATGTAGAGCTGGTACAACACTTGACTAGCTGTGCCAATGGGGAACCAGGACCAAGCGACAGCAGGGGGATGCGGAGCCAGAGTCAGGACAATGGATGCCGGCCCTGCAGGAAGTAACATGGCAGCCAAACACAATGAACAGCTGGGGAGAACACAGTGGGGCCCTCAGCTGAGGGCCCCGCACAGGGAGATGTCACTGGACAATAGGGCCTTGAAGGCTGGACTCAGAATGAGGAAGAGAATCTGATGAGACGGCAGATGCTGAGAAGGGTCCTGCCATTATCAGAGGAGGTGTCTGACCTGCGGTATCAACCCAGCATAGTTAGGGCCTGGGTAGGAGACCTGGGATGTGAAAGGAATGGGCTGTAACTCTTCCTTACACCCCAAAGGCAGCTGTTGGTGGTGTGCTTGTGCCTGCAGAACAGGGTTCCTTCTTTTCTTGAAACTTTCCCATTTGTACCTTATTTTTCCCACCGCAGCTGTTTAATAGAATCATAGAATCATAGAACCATAGAACTGGAAGAGACCTCAGAAGGTCATCAAGTCCAGCCCCCTGCTCTAGGCAGGACCAATCCCAACTAGATCAACCAAGTCAGGGCTTTGTCAAGCCAAGACTTAAACACCTCTAGGGATGGAGACTCCACTACTTCCCTAGGTAACCCATTCCAGTGCTTCACCACTCTCCTAGTGAAATAGTTTTTCCTAATATCCAAACTAGACCTCTCCCAACACAACTTAAGACCATTGCTCCTTGTTCTGCCATCCGTCACTACTGAGAACAGCCTTTCTCCGTCCTCTTTGGAACCTCCCTTCAGGAAGGTGAAGGCTGCTATCAACTCCCCCCTCACTCTTCGCTTCTACAGACTAAACAGACCCAACTCCCTCAGCCTCTCTTCATAGGTCATATGCTCCAGCCCCCTAATCATTTTGGTACATTGCATGTGGAATGAATATAAGGCCGTGATGGGCAGATCAGGAATGTCCACCAGTAGAGAGACCTATAAGAGTGGGGACAACTTAGCCCCCTGTCCTAAGGAAGCACAAAGAGTTTGGGAATCAAAGCCAGGGCTGGCCTCTGATGTTGTCTGTCTGGGTGATGATCAAAGATAAGCACTGAAGTGTGTGCAGTTTGATAACTGCCACTTAACCTACCTGCTAACTGACAGTGAGCTGGACTTACCATAGAATCATAGAGCTGGAAGAGACATCTGGAGTCATCAAGTCCAGCCTCCTGCCCAAAGCAGGACCAACCCCAACTAAAACTGAAAACATGACCTATGAGGGAAGACTGAAAGAACTGACCTTCTTTAGTTTAGAAAAGAGAAGACTGAGTGGGGATATGATAGCGGTTTTCAAGTATTTAAAAGGGTGTTAGGAGGAGGAGGGAGAAATTTTTTTCTCCTTGACCTCTCAGGATAGGACAAGAAGCAATGGGCTTAAACTGCAGGAAGGGAGGTTTAGGGTGGACATGAGGAAAAAATTCCAAACTATCAATGTGATTAAACACTGGAATAAACTGCCTGGGGGAATTGTGGAATCTCCATCACTGAAGATATTTAAGAGCAGCTTAGACAGACACCTGTTAGGGATGATCTAGACAGTGCTTGGTCCTGTTGTGAAGGCAGGGGACTGGACTCGATGACCTCTGAGGTCCCTTCCAGTTCTAGTGTTCTGTGATTCTATGATTCTATGCTAAATCATCCCAGCCAGGGCTTTTTCAAGCCGGGACTTAAAACCTCTAAGGATGGAGATTCCATCCTCTCCCTAGATAACCCATTCCAGTGCTTCACCACCCTCCTAGGGAAATAGTTTTTCCTAATGTCCCACCTAGACCTCCCACAATGTAACTTGAGACTATTGCTCCTCCTTCTGCCATCTGCCACCACTGAGAACAGCCTCTCTCCATCGTCTCTGGAAACCCCCTTCAGGAAGTTGAAGGCTGCTATGAAATCCCCCCTCACTCTTCTCTTCTGCAGACTAAATAAGCACAAATACCTCAGCCTCTCCTCGTAGGTCATGTGCTCCATTCCCCTAATCATCTTGGTTGCCCTCTGCTGGACCCTCTCCAATTTGTCCACATCCTTTCTATAGGGGGGGAGCGGGTGGCAAACTGGACACAATACACCAGATGTGGCTTCACCAGTGCCAAATAAAGGGAAATTATAACTTCTCTAGATCTGCTGAAAATGCTCCTCCTAATACACCCTAATATGCTATTAGCCTTCTTGGCTACAAGGGCACATTGTTGACTCATATCCAGCTTCTCATCCACTGTAATCCCCAGGTCCTTTTCTGCAGAACTGCTTCTTAGCCAGTCGGTCCCCAGCCTGTAATAATGCTTGGGATTCTTCTGTCCCAAGTGCACGACTCTGTACTTGTCCTTGTTGAACCTCGCAGATTTCTTTTGGCCCAATCCTCCAGTTTGCCTAGACCACTCTGGACCCTATCCTTACCCTCCAACGTATCTACCTCTCCCCCTAGTTTAGTGTCATCCACAAACTTGCTGAGGGTGCAATCCATCCCCTCATCCAGGTCATTAATAAAGATGAACAAAACCAGCCCCAGAACCGATCCTTGGGGCATTCCACTTGAAACCGACTGCCAACCAGACATAGAGTCATTGATCACTACCTGTTGGGCCTGACAGTCTAGCCAGCTTTCTATCCACCTTGCAGTCCATTTATCCAATCCACACTTCCTTAACTTGCTGGCAAGACTATTGTGGGAGACCGTATCAAAAGTTTTCCCAAAGTCAAGGTATATCACATCCACTGACTTCCCAGGTCCACAGAGCCAGTTACCTCATCACAGAAGCTAATCAGGTTGGTCAGACATTACTTGCCCTTGTTGAATCCCTGTTGAGTATTCCTGATGTCTTTCCCCTCTTCCAAGTGCATTCAAATGGATTCCTTGAGGATCCCCTCCATGATTTTTCCAGGGACTGAGGTGAGACTAACTGGTCTGTAGTTCCCTGGATTGTCCTTCTTGCCTTTTTTAAAGATGGGCACTACATTTGCCTTTTTCCAATCATTTGGGACCTCTCCTGATGTCCATGAGTTTTCAAAGATAATGGACAAAGGCTCTGCAATGACATCTGCCAACTCCCTCAGTACCGTCGGATGCATTAAATCTGGACCCATGGATTTGTATGTCTAGCTTTTCTAAATAGTTCTTAACCTGTTCTTTCTCCACCGACGGTTGCCCACCTCCTTTCCATACTGCGTTGCCCAGTGCAGTAGTCTGGGAGTTGACCTTATCCGTGAAGTCAGAAGCAAAAAAAGCATAGAGTCCTTCAGCTTTTCCCACATCATCTGTCACTGGGTTACCTCTCCCATCCAGTAAGGTACATCCACAGCCTCCCTGATCAGCCTGCCTTATGGAGGCAGGCAACCAGGTGGTCAGGTAAGAGACACAACATTGGAGAGAGCTGACTCAATCGGATGCTTGATGAGCCAGGCACTCAGCCAGGTCACTCTTTCAGCAAAACCACATGACAGAGCTGCTGGCAGCTGCCTGACACAGTGGGCCCCTGGGACATAAATGTTAAACCTGGGATGTTCTGGGACCATTGACTAGGATCCCTCAGCCTCACAGAATACACACCTAGCGTCACATTTTCAAGGTGCCTACAGTCACAAGAGAATTTCTCAACATTGGGCTAAATTCTACTCACTCGTGGACAGAAAAAAAAGCCTTCAGTAAACTCAGGCCTGGGCTGGCAGGCAAAATGCCTCCAGCTGCCTCCTGGGAACTTGTTTGTAGATTCCAAGGCCAGAAGTGCTCATTGTGATCAGCTGCTCTGACTTCCTGTACCACACTGGCCAGAGAATGTTCCTAGACTTTGTCCTAAAGTTGGTCCTGAAAATTTTTTATGAGAAAGAGTCTGCCATGACCCTTGGAAAATTGTTAAAATACTTCATGTGCGTGTTACCTTGGCTAGGTTAGACTTTACTGCCTTTTTCCAGTGTCTTAAAAACACCCAACCCCTGTAGACAAGCAGATGGAGACCCAGAGTTCAGTCTCTAAAGATTTTCAAGAAGGATTTCAAGTATCAGCCTCTCTATATTCCAGTCCCAAAAGGAACCAAAGAAATGAATAACTTTATAAAATTTTATGATGAAGAAACAAAGCATAATCTAATTTTTACAACATAACTGAGCTATTTGATCACCCACGGACATTGTCTTTACACTTACAACTAACAGAAATAAAGAGAAACCCAAAGGTAAATGGTGAACCATTCCGTCCACGCAAAACACAGTAAGAAGAAACTGAGTGATCCCAGAAGTTTAGAGTGAGTTTACCTAAGTCTCAGTGGGTGAGTCTAGACTACAGGGTTTTTTCAAAAAAAGTAGCCTTTTTTGAAAAAACTTCACCTGCGTCTAGACTGCAGCCGCATTCTTTCAAAAGTAAATCAAAAGAACACGGCAGTTTTTTCGATCGTGGTAAAACTCATTTTACGAGGAATAACGCCTTTTTTTGAAAGTACTCTTTTGAAAAAAGGCACTATTGAATGCAAACTGTGTTTTTTCGAAAGAGAGCGTCTAGACTCTCTTTCGAAAAAGCGGCTTGCTTGTAGTCTAAACGATCTCTTTTGAAAGAGGCTTGCAGTCTAGCTGTAGCCAGTGAGAGTCTTGGATCACCAAATCTGCACAATATGCTGAGTCTGAACCATCTCCCCTCCATTTGATTGTAGGGATCTTCAGTAGGAATCTAGGCAGACTCTTCCTCTGCGGTGGATCCCAGTGAGTTAGGCAGCTCACTGATTAACCAGTCAACTCACAAAGGAACAGACTGAAAGAAACCCTGTTTCAAGAAAATACAAAACCTGAGAAGAACAAAACAGAAACGGCTCTTTCCCCACTGCTCCATTTACAGAGGGGCTGAAGACTCAAACTGGCTGAGAAAGTAACTCACACAGGGCACCAGGCCCTTAGCAAAGCAGCTGCCCTGCCTGCTTGCTCATGGAGTCTGACTCAGCAACAGAGACAGTCCCGATTGGGGCAGGCCCCAAACTACCACCCCCAATTCCAGAAGGTTCTGGATGTGGAGGGCTAAATCAGCCTAGCAACAGTGACCCAGACACAACACGCTCCTACTCCGCCCCACCAGGGTCTCTTAAAGAGATAGCTCCCTATTAGGTACATGGGTTACAGGATAATATTTATCACTCCTGTCTCAGACACAGCTAGGTGCCTGCAAGAAACTGTCTCACCAAAAGGAGCTTTTCCCTCAAATGGGCAGCCATGTTGCACCTCTCAACCCCAAAGTTTATCTGCCATCATGCTGCTGACTACCCTGGTGCACTTAAGTCCCTCTGAGGTCTAAATAAATCTGGTGCCTTCTGTAAAGGTTGCCACATCACTACTCATATACTTGTATAAATGTACCCCCCTAATTTTTTTTGTCTGAACTAGAGGGAGTGGTGGATTCCATGTCACTACTATGTTGTGTCCATTGAAACAGGAGTACATGTGTTAGCCTGACTGTGAATGTCTGATCCAGAGAAGCTAGGACCGTGCTTCGTCTAGAATAAACCTGGCCTGGTGCCTTCAATCCTTAGCTAATTTTGTGGTCTTTGGGGGTGTCTTTCTCAGAGTCTACTGTGTTAGCTACATGCAAAAGACAACACAATGCACAGAGGGGCCAAACACACAGCCAAACATTTTTCATCATTGAAGAAGCTGGTGACTGGCCAGGACACCACACCAGTAATGCCTGGCTACCACAAGGGGAGGATGCTGGGGAGAAGGGTCCTGCCACCTAGAGCCTGAGGGCGTGTGACAGTTCTAGAGCAGATGTCTGACCCGCGGTATCACTGCAGCACAGCCATGACATAGACAGGGAGCCTGGACTGTGTGAGAAACAGTAGGTGATTCCTCCCTACACACCACAGACAGCTGTTGCTCACGTCCCCACGCCCATCGTGTGTTCTTGCTCCATTGTGACTTTCTGAAAAGCATATTTTCTGGTTGTAGGGATAGAACATTTTTCTTCCCAAGTTCTCCATCGCTGAATGGTTTCTTCAGAAATTCTCTGAGCTGTCTCGGTTGATTTTCAACCATGGTTTTTGCATCATTTTAACAGCCGTGTGGTCACCTCAGCATGAAAAACCTACCCAAAATACCATCCTACTGAAATGGACCCAGGGTAACAAATTAAGGAAACGTCCTGGCCATTCCCTTGTAAAATCAGGTACATGTCATTCCATGAGTCCTATGTTGGAACAATGGGCTGACTGACTGATTGAACATTTGTAGCATGAGGCAGGTGAGATTCCTTGAACCCAAAGAGTCAAAGGAAGTGGATCTGTCTTGCAATGCCATTTAGTTTCTTTGCAGACCAACCCCCTGAAATGACTGTCAGGATCTTCAAGGTGTTCCATTATAGCTGATGGGACCTTTCACTGCACTGTCTCCTCCTGACAGTGGGGAAATCGACTAAGCTCATAAAAAAATTAATAGGCTAGTTCACTTATAAGTGCTGGACAATGTCAGTGATCCCATTCAGAATGTGTTAATTCCGTCAGTGCTAGGAAATATCATTCGCTGAGGTGTCTGTACCTCCAAGTGTGAGGAAGCAAGATTTGGGAAAAACTTCTCCCAAAAAAAGCAAACCTCCATGTGCATCTGCTTCTTGAAGCTTTTGGGTCAGTTCTGGCAAAATTGCATTCAAACCTCAACAAGCTCTTCCCGGAGCTCAGGAAGCCCCTTTGCACCATCTTTGGAACTAAGCCAGTGGAGCAGGGTGTAATTAGGGAGCATGTTATGCGCCTCGCAGCCCATGTTTCACGGACTTGTGATTCTTGCTTTATTGATCCTGAAGTGTTGGTGGCATTGATTCATTTTCCCACCACAGACTTTGTGCTTTTCATTGAAGCTTTTCTGCCAAATACTTATTGGTGGGCAAAATAATGAGGAAAAATTGGAAGGCAGCTTTCTGGGAAGCAGCACCCCTACCTGTCCACCTTGTCAAAGCTAATGCGGCACTCCTAAACTCTTGCCTGAGTGTGTTTGCCAGTTGGCCTGTTCTTGAGGCTCACCTGCTGTAAAACCTTCAGAAATCGATGGAGATCACAGCTGAAAAAACTAACACATTCCATAACCTTGGGATTCCTCCTGACATCACGGCATCTTTCCCAGAAAAAAAATTGGGCTGTGTGACTGGCAGTAAATGGAACAGTCCCATAGTACCAGTTCTGGTGCAGGATAGTGCAACTTGTTTCTGAGGAACAGTTTGAGCTGCCAGACATGTACCCATTTTAGACATTTCAAAGAGACACTGGCAAGTACCTTTGATGCCAGAATCTTAGGAGAAAAAAAAAGTTTTTTCTACATCCTTCAGCTTCCATCAATTCAGGATCAGCTCATTTAGCCTCCACTAGATGGCAGTTAAATTTCTGGGCGTGATAGGACACTTGCATGGGCCGCATGCAGCAGTGCTACAATCCACTGAACTGTTTTAGGTCCTGTATCATGTGGCAGCCTCCCCGCCCATAGTACAGATTGCAGGGCAGTGCCTACAGAAGAGTACGTTAGGCTAAGCATCACATTTCTGCACTCCCAGTGGAGGCTCTCAAGCTGTAGGTCTCCAGGGTCTAATTTCTGCTCATCCCAGTGCTCACGGAGCTGAGGGAATTGTCTGTGAATCCCGGCCCACCTGGCAGCCCGCAGGGACTGAACAGGGGAATAATAAAGGTGACGGTTCAGCTCACTGAATGTCAACTTGTGAGAGTCACATGCTGAGTCTCTTCTCTCTGCCTCACTGCCACAGGAAGGAGATTTTCTCTCTCTCTGCTGAGGGGATTGTGGTGAGTTGCCTCTTTCTGGATTAACATTAGTGCTGAGGGGTCAGGAAGGTTCCCAGGGCTCAAGTTTAGGACCATCTGGTCAGGAATTCACCAGCACGGTGACATGAATTATTTAAACAACGAGGAGTGTCGTGACGGCTTAGAGACTAACAGATTTATTGGGGCATAAACTTTTGTAGATACAATCCCCGTCATCAGATGAAGTAAAAGTGGTAGAAGAAGGGGTATATATATATGGAAGAAGTTGCTTGGGTTAATGAACCTAAAGTCAGCGTGCAAGTGAGTCCTTCACAGCATTTGGCAGGGAGATGTGACTATCTAAAGAGTGAAAATTGACATAGTAATGTCTTGATCCCTGTTTAGTATTGTCTGAAACAGCCAGGGATTTAGCTGGTAAAATTGGAACCACAGTTGGAAAGAGCTTTGAGAAAGATTTCTCTTTAAACTCAGTCTTACTGTGTCCTTCTCTCTGTCTCAGTAGCTTCCCGTTTCTGTACAGTGTGGTTCTTTCTCTGCTTGGGTAAACTTTTCAAATTCAGCAGCTTCACCCCACTATTAGATAGGACAGCCAACACCCCTGCTTTGAGTACTTGTTGTGACAAGAATGGGTCACACACTAGCCACAATCTGCTCTCCCATTCTGCCTTCAGTGCATCGTTCCAGATTGACATTGGCAGCGTGTGGGAGGATGCAGAGGGTGACGAGAAGTATCACAGTGACACAGAGTCCTGTACCCCGGTGACTAGGGAAGGCGCAGCCGGCCTCATGCACAGACCAAAGAGCTGCCATAAGGGCAGGAGGTGTCTCAGAGTGTAGTGTAACATGGACCATGCTGTAGCCGATTGTCTCTGACACCATCTGTCCTCCAGAACACTCCTGTTTCTATGAGCAACCTCACTGCAGCCTCCAGGCAATGTGGGCAACAGAAGGTCTGAGTTTCCAGTGGGCTGCAGTACAGTAAACCTTGCCCCCCACAAAGGCAGTTCTGGCTTATCAACCCCTTTTCCCCAGTTCAGGCAGACCTAGTCCAAGGTGGTATTGCTGTGATCTGTGGCTGCCGGGTCTGGCACTGCCTTTGGTGCTGGGTGAAGTGTATCCTTGTGAGGCAGACGTGGGGTTGTGAGAACTGGGGACACAGAGGGACAGGTGAGGTGGAGGAAGCAGACATGTGATGAACATGTAGAAGGAAGCAGCCATGAAGTTTGTGGGGGCAGACAGAAGGCTGTACACAAATGAACGGGAAGTCCTAGGAGTTGTGGACATAAGGAGTGGGGTGTAAAGAAACAGGCAGGAAGAGCTGCTGAAATATATATCATGGGACACTGAGAGCCAGGAATGGGGGCTGTAAATAAACTTTATGGGACCCCGGGAAACTTGGCCACATCCAGGATAAGTGGATTTACAGCTAACTAATAATGCTGAACTATGGATATTGCCGGAGCAGAGAGGTTCAACCTGAAATAGCTCAGATAGCTCTTCAGTTAGTTCCTTGAGTAGTCTCAAATGCATTCAGCAGACTCGCGTGACTTGAAGACATGGCTAAGTAATTTGTAACTTGTTTTTCCCATGCTAACTTCTGAACCTGGGTCATTTCACCGGCATTAGGTATACAATTGCCACCAACCTTCTTGATGAAGTCCTAAACAAAGACGTCATTAAGCACCTCTGCCATTTTCACATTTTCTGTTATTGTTTTCTCCTTTACATTAAGTAAATGTCCTTACCTTTCCTTAGTCTTCCTCTTGCTTGCTTAAACTGCAGCAGGGGAGGTTTAGGTTGACATTAGAAAAAAGTTCCTAACTGTCAGGGTGGTTAAACACTGGAATAAATTGCCCAGGGAGGTTGTGGAATCTTTATCACTGAAGATATTTAAGTACCGGTTGGATAGACATCTAGATGATCTAGATGATATTTGGTTCTGCTGTGAGGGGAGGGGAGGGGACTGGACTTGATGATCTCTCGAGGTCCCTTCCAGTTCTATTGTTCCATGATTCTATGATTCTAATATATTTTCTTGTTACCATTTATTTCTCTAATTTTTCTCCTCCATGGTTTCTTATTTCTTTGTATTTATCTTTTGTAATTTGGTCTGGGTTCCACTTTTTGTAGGACTCCTTTCTTATTTTTAGATCATTCAAGATCTCCTGGTTAAGCTATGATGGTTCCTTGCCATACTTCCTATCTTTCCTGATCTTCAACCCTTAAGATACCCTTTTTTCTTGAAAAAGTGCCAACTTTCTTCAGTTTTTTTTTCCTCTTAGACTTGCTTCAAATCCGTGAATTTGCTAAATTCTCCCTTCTACAAATCCATTGTCTTTGCTAGTGTCCCTCGTAACATTCCTTGGACTCATGAACGTTGCCATTTCATTATCACTTTCACATAAACTGCCTTCCACTTTCCAATTCTCAACCAGCTCTCCCCTATTTGTCAAAATTTAATACAGCTGTCTCCAGTAGATTTCTGAACCTTCTAAAATAGTCATTAAAAACAGCAACAAAAACTGTGCCCAATACATTCCGGCAACTTGTTGCATAATCTGTGCCCTGCTGTGTTAGTTTCCCAACAGATTTCTGGACAATGGAAGACCCCAAGTACCACAAAGTCCTCTGCTTTGTGTGATTTTGTGAGTTAAAAAAAAAGACTCGACCCACCTTTTCTTCCTTCTCAGGTGATGTGTAATAGATATCTACCATGACGGGACCCTGGTTTTTTACCCCCTTTAGCCTTACCTACAGACTTTCTAAAAGTCTCTCTTCTATGTCCATCTCAACCTCAGTCCAAGTGTATACATTTTTTATATATAAGAAAACACCTTGTGTCTTTTCCCCTTTGTCCCTTCTGAACTAGCTGTACCCTTCTATGCCAATGTTCAATTATGCGTATGATGCCACCAAGTCTCTGTGATGCCAACTATGTCATAGTTGTGTTTATTTACTAGTATTTAATGTTCTTCCTGCCTGTTCTGAATACTTCTCACATTTGTATACAGACAACTAAGAAACTGATTGCCTCTCACCCCCCTCCATTATGTTTTCTCTCTTCTTTATCCTTGATAGCATAGCCTATGCTCTCCCACTCTGATCTGACTCCTGGGTCTACATGTTACTCACTTACCTGTAGACTTTGGTTACCTGCCTTCATTGAACCTAGCTTACAACCCTCCTCACTAGGTTAGCCAGTCTATATTCAAATACTTTCTTCCCCTTCCACAATATGTGGGAAAAGTGAATAGGGAAGTTATTTACTTGTTCCCATAACGTAAGAACTAGGGGTCACCAAATGGAATTAATAGGCAGCAGGTTTAAAACAAACAAAAGGAAGTTTTTCTTCACGCAGCGCATAGTCAATCTGTGGAACTCCTTGCCATAGGATGTTGTGAAGACTGGGACTTTAGCAAGGTTCAAAAAAGAACTAGATAAATTCATGGAAGATAAGTCCATCAATGGCTATTGGCCAGGATGGGTAGGAATGGTGTTGCTAGCCTCTGTCAGCGGCTGGAAAGGAATGGCAGGAGAGGAATCACTTCATGATTACCTGTTCAGTCCCTCTGGGGCATCTGGCATTGGCCGCTTTTGGAAGACAGGATACTGAGCTAGATCGACCTTTGGTCTGACCCAGTATGGTCATTCTTATGTTCTTATGTGGACCCCATCACTGCTTAGTAGTCCTTCTTCTGGGAACAGCATCCAATGATCAAGGGAGCCAGAGCCCTCCTTCCAGCACCATTTTCAGAGTCAGGCATTAAACTCCAGGATGAATCTGTCTCTGTTTGGCCCCTCCCTTTTACTGGAAGATGAAACATAATGTGACTGATCTCATGGCATTTTATTTTCTGTACAATTCCCCATCCCAATCCTCCTGGGTCCCAATATTTTGCTCAGTTTCTGTCAGTGCTAACACTGTGAGCAGGGTTTCACAGAGATGTAAGTTCATAAGTAAAACTAGAACTTTTTGAGGTATTTGAAGTTCTAAAGCTATTCCCTTCAATGGCCAGACTTGACTTTCAGCTAAACAGTTTAGTGACATCTGTAAATGTTCCCACTTCCCCACTCACCTTCTTTCTAAATTGGTAATAACGATAAAATATTTATTGTGCTATTTGCTAGAAAGTGTTTGACTTCCCCTCACTGTGCTTCTGTTTCTTCACAAGCGCTGTGTGCATTTCTGAGTCCTACTGAGGAATCAACCACCTCATGGCAGCTTCCAACCTCACCCACTTTGACACGTCAACATTCATCCTAGCAGGCATCTCTGGCCTGGAAGATGCCCACCTCTGGATTTCCCTCCCTTTTGCTACTTGCTACAGTTTGTGCCTGTTGGGAAATTTCACGGTTCTGTTTGTGGTAGGCAAAGAGCAGACCCTGCACAAGCCGATGTACCTGCTGCTTTGCATGCTGGCACTCACAGACATCGGCATGTCTACCTGTGTTGTGCCAAAGGCCCTGTGTATATTTTGGTTCAATTTGAAAGGCATTACTCCAAGTGGCTGCCTCACCCAGATTATCTTCCTTAACACAGTTTCTATGACTCACTCAGCCGTCCTTGTGGCAATGGCCTTTGATCGCTACATTGCCATATGTAATCCTCTGAGATACACCACCATCCTCAGCAACGCACAAATAGCCAAGCTAGGGCTCATGGGTTTGACAAGAGCTGTTCTCCTCATGCTGCCCTTGCCCCTGCGCCTGAGCAGGTTGCCATTCTGTGCCAATCGCATTATCCCCCATACATACTGTGAGCCTATAGCCGTGGCAAAGATCTCCTGTGGAGAGCTCACATTCTACAGGATGTATGGCTTGGTGCTGGCCATTGTAGTCATTGGGTCAGATCTGACACTCATTGCCATATCCTATTGTCTGATCATCAAGGCCCTCCTCAGAATCTCCTCCAAGAAAGCCCACCAGAAAGCCCTCAGCACCTGCACGGCCCACATCGGTGTGATGCTGATGTATCATACTTCCAGCCTCTTCTCCATTGTGACACATCGGTTCAGTCAGGGCATTGCTCCCCACTTTCACATCATCTTGGCCAATTTCTATGTCCTTATCCCCCCCATGCTCAACCCCATCATTTATGGGGTCAAAACCAAAGAGCTTAGTGACAAAGTAAGCAAGTACATCTGCAGAATGTGACTGTGTTGGGCCTCTACATTAAAAATGCATCACAAAAGGGGGTGTAGGGATCAATAGCAAATAGCCCTTTGACATATAGATAAGTCTTTGAATCATGGTCTCCAGCTAAGCTGAGGCAGAGGCATAAGGCCTAGGCAACAGGCAACGGGTCCTAGGACAAATATGGAAAAACAGCTTTGCCTGTTTATCACAAATGGAAGTAGCCAAAGTAGCATAATATTAGGCGAGTAGCCATAATTGAACACCCTTATCGTGAGTTTCACACACACTAACAAGGCCAAAGCCTTGAGAGGGGCCTCATAGTCAGGGAAAGAGACAACAGATGCCTTCCCAAGGCCGAACACAGATTCAGGGAAAGACCTAACACATCACTATGAGACGACAACCTCCCCTCTCTAACAAATTAAGCTCACTGATATGCCAGAATAATGCCATAAACAATTATTTTGTACCTTACATTGTTTTTTTGTTTCATACCCCTAGAAAAACACCTACAAATTGCACCCCACACCTGTCAGGAAAGCACCGTCATCACTCCTCTCATCACTCCTATGGATCCTGATTGGAATGTAGCTTATGCATGGCAAGGCAATTCAGGAGGGGAAGGGGGCAATACTTGTGTTTTAACAAATGTGTTAACCTGAGCTATGGGCGGAGCTACTATGTAATCTCTTAGACTATTGGCTTATTTTGCTCATTATGTTCTACTGCCAGAACCTATCCAGGGGCTCGGGAACTCCCACCCCGTCGCTTCTCTCCACCCATTGGCTCCCTATATAATCTATTGTAGTCAATTGCTTAACAGTGTTTGCTGAGCCGAAGTGGAAAGTTGACACTCCGCCAGTGCTGTGCGTAATAAACCCTCCTGTTTGAATCTACACAGTGTCTATATTTTGGTTTCCAACAGGGAGGAACTCTACTTCCTCGTTATTCAAGATTGCTCTGTCAGTTTGGCTGAAATTGTAGAAGTTCACAATCTGAGCAATTCCTTCCACCTCAAGTCTTATCACTCCAACACCAAGCACAGATCTCTACAGTGCTGAGTTCCTTTTCCTCTGACTATCACTTGGCCTGTTTCACTGTTACCTGTCAGTGCCTACTCCACGCACAATGTCATTCGGCCTTTCCATGACTCCCAGACCACCTGAAGATACTGTAACTTCCTGAGATCCTCAACTCGCACCACTGACTGAATCTCTCCCTCTAGTGCTGAAATCCCTCTCACCACTGCCCCATGAGTCACTGCCCCCACCACCAAGGAGACCTCGCCACTCACCACGTCCCCCATCTTTGTGCGGGCGAGTTTGCAATAGATTCAAGGGCACTGGAACAGTAGGTTTTCATTCCCATGCATGGAAATAGCCCAACTGCAGATAAAAAGTGACCCAGAGGCCATTGAGGGATTGCTCAATAAATATGCCAGTCACCTAAGAGTGCTTCCCGTGCAGGAAGAGACACGTGACTTTCCCCTTTTTTCTTTTAGCCCTCTCCTTTTCTTGCCTAGCTGAAAGTATCATTCTCTGAGTGTGATTGTGCGAACTGACTAGACAAAGAACGGTGGCTTTTTCACGGCTTATTTGTGAGCATCTTCTTCTTTCTCCTGAGACATCACGCTGCTCACAGAATTTTTGGGTCTCCTCTAAAGCTGTGTCCCATTTAGTGCTAGTTTGCATGCTCTGTCATGTCCAACCTCCACCTCCCTAGCTGCAATTGAAGCCCATTGCTTCTTGTCCTAACCTCAGAGGCCAAGGAGAACAAATTTTCTCCCTCTTCCTTGTAACACCCTTTTAGATATCTGAAAACTTCTATCATGTCCCCTATTAGTCTTCTCTTTCCTAAACTAAACAAGCCCTGTTCTTTCCATCTTCCCTCATGGGTCATGTTTTTCTATACCTTTAATAATTTTAGTTGCTCTTCTCTGGACCTTCTCCAATTTCTCCACATATTTCTTGAAATTTGGTGCCCAGGGTTGTGAGCTCAATCATTGAGAGGGATGGTACTTGGTCCTGCTGTGGGGGCAGGGGACTGGATTTGATGACCTCTCAGGGTCCCTCCCAGTTCAATGAGATAGATCGATAGGAAAAACTGGACACAATACTCCAATTGAGGCCTAATCTTCACAGAGTAGAGCGAAAGGATGACTTCTCGTGTCTTGCTCACGACACTCTTCTTAATGCATCCCAGAATGATGTCTGTAACACCTAGCAACCAATCAATGCTTTACCCAGTGCGTCATCTTTGTCTTGTTAATAAAAGCACCTTTTTAAGACAAGGAACTGATTCCTGTCTCCCAAGCATCTGCCCTCCCATGAGATTCATGTCCCATCTTCTGAGTCCAGCTTTCAAGGGACCTGTGTATGGTGACATCTCACTGTTGTGGTTCTTCTGCCCAGAGGCCAAACCTTTCTCTTCCAGGCTGCTCACTGTGTTCAGAAACCATGTTACTTGTGGCACAACTGGCATTCACTATTAACAGCCCTGATCCCATAGCTTCCCGCTATGGCTGAGCCCTGACTCCCCATTGGTTTAACTGGTCGGTGCTGACTCCTCTCCTGGTTCTGGTCTTGTCCTGCTTTTGCTCCCCAGCTCTGCCTCCTCACTGCTATTCCACATCCAGCCTGGCTCTTCTTGCTCAGTGATGCTTCTGTGATTCCCACCCAGCTCTACCTTCTGGTTTGCTTCACTGGACCTTGTATTTCTGGCTGCTGATCCTCTGCTTGCAGCTCAGTTTGAGGTGCTATCAGGTCTGTCCAATTTCAACTGCATGGACAGCCGCAAGTCACTTAAAAACCAATCTCAAACTAGCCCAACATATTTCTTGAAACAAAGGTTCATTTAATACATACCCAGTCCAGATCTGAATTTGGTTTTAAATCTACCAGCCCCAGAAGGAGTTTGTCAATATTAGAAGAAAACTCTGAGATGAGAATCAAATTCAACCCTCCCCCCAAAAATCATAGAATCATAGAGCTGGAAGAGACCTCAGGAGTCACCAAGTCCAGACCCCTGCCCAAGCAGGACCAATCTCAACTAACCCAACCCAGCAAGGGCTTTGTCAAGCCAAGACTTCAAAACTTCTAGGGATGGAGATTCCATCACCTCCCTAGATAACCCATTCCAGTACTTCACCACCCTCCTAGTGAAATAGTTTTTCCTAATATCCAACCTAGACTTCTCCCAGGTATAATGGTACTAGTGTGCTGATTGTGAATTAGCAGGTGTTTCAAACAAAAAATTGTGAATAAAGCTATTAAAATGTAGCATAATAACAAAAAAACATATTTTTTTCTAATTTCATTCAACGACTTTAGTGAATGTCCACATTTTGAGTTGAATTAGTTCTTACAGTTAGTGTCCAGAAGGCAACATTACATTCTCGCTGGCTTCATCAGAAGTAGAATGCATCTCCTACTGGCTCTACATATTAGTAGTGACCAGGGAAATTTTTTCTTGCATTCAGAACCCATTTTGTGTAGTTGCATGTGTGCTCGGACATGACAAATATTTTCTAAAACTTCCTCTTGCATCTGGTTGTGCAGTTTTGCTTTTATCAAGTTCATCTGAGAAAATAGCCTTTCAACAGCATTATTCCTAAAAGGGAGCAACAACAATGAACGAGGAAACAAGCCGAGTTCACAGGTCTCTGTCTTTGGGGCATCCATGTGTTCATGAACTTCGACACAAAATTGTGTGATGCCAGTGAACCATGGGCAAAACTTTCCATTGCTTCTGCAAGTGTCCAATGTCTCCAAAATATGGCAAAAATTAGATATGACCCAATGTAGGTCATGAAGTTCTGCCAGCGAGTCAATCACCTAGACATGGGTATCAATCTCTCTTTCACTAAGTCCAAGATGAAATCTCCACATCTATTTTTGAAAACTTTGTTAACAGGAATGGCTAGTTCAGTACCATAATCTCACAGATCTGAAGGTGGCAGTCTTGTCACAGGCCAGCTCCTCAAGTCAAATACACAGGGAAAGCTTGGAATTACAATACATATGCAAATTCAATTCAATTACCAATGGACTTAATCAAGATATGGGGTGGTGGACCCTTTATCACTGAAGGTGCTAACAGCTTTCTGAATGGTATCCTTCCTACCTTACGAAGCTATCCACTGACTTTGATCTTTATCTACTCAGGTTTAGCACCCTTTCTCCTGATACTTTATGTATAGAGGTAAGGGGGTGGGCGATAGAGCATCTTTCTCTACCCCCCCTTCCCTTCTCCTATTTATTTCGAGTTTTCTTATCCCCTAGTCATAACTCCAGTCATCTGAAGAAGTGGGCTGTGTCACAAAAGCTCATGATAAGAACATAAGAATGGCCGTACTGGGTCAGACCAAAGGTCCATCTAGCCCAGTATCCTGTCTGCCAACACTGGCCAGCACCAGGTGCCCCAGAGAGGGTGGACTGAAGACAATGATCAAGCGATTTGTCTCCTGCCATCCCTCTCCAGCCTCTGACAAACAGAGGCCAAGGACACCATTTTATCCCCTGGCTAATAGCCTTTGATGGACCTAACCTCCAGGAAATTATCTAGCTTCTCTTTAAACTCTATTATAGTCCTAGCCTTCACAGCCTCCTCTGGCAAGGAGTTCCACAGGCTGACTACATGCTGTGTGAAGAAGAACTTTCTTTTATTAGTTTTAAACCTACTACCCATTAATTTCATTTGGTGTCCTCTAGTTCTTCTATTTAGGGAACTAATAAATAACTTTTCTTTATCGGCCCTCTCCACACCACTCATGATTTTATATACCTCTATCATATCCCCGCTCAGTCTCCTCTTTTCGAAACTGAAAAGTCCCAGTCGCTTTAACCTCTCCTCATATGGGACCCGTTCCAAACCCCTAATCATTTTAGTTGCCCTTTTCTGAACCCTTTCCAAGGCCAAAATATCTTTTTTGAGGTGAGGAGACCACATCTGTACACAGTATTCAAGATGTGGGCGTACCATAGCTTTATACAGGGTCAGTAAGATATTCTGGGTCTTATTTTCTATCCCTTTCTTAATAATTCCTAGCATCCTATTTGCCTTTTTGACCGCCGCTGCACACTGTGTGGATGTTTTCAGAGAACTGTCCACGATAACTTCAAGATCTCTTTCCTGATTTGTCGTAGCCAAATTAGCCCCCATCATACTGTACATATAGTTGGGGTTATTTTTCCCGATGTGCATTACTTTACACTTATCCACATTAAATTTCATTTGCCATTTTGTTGCCCAATCACTCAGTTTGGTGAGATCTTCTTGAAGTCCCTCACAGTCTGCTTCTGTCTTGACTATCCTAAACAGTTTGGTATCATCTGCAAACTTTACCACCTCACTGCTTACCCCTTTCTCCAGATCATTTATGAATAAGTTGAACAGGATTGGTCCTAGGACCGACCCTTGGGGGACACCACTAGTTACCCCTCTCCATTCTGAAAATTTACCATTTATTCCTACCCTTTGGTTCCTGTCTTTTAACCAGTTCTCAATCCAAGAAAGGACCTTCCCTCTTATCCCATGGCCATGTAATTTACACAAGAGCCTTTCGTGAGGGACCTTGTCAAAGGCTTTCTGAAAATCTAAGTATACTATATCTACTGGATCCCCCTTGTCCGCGTGTTTGTTAACCCCTTCAAAGAACTCGAATAGATTAGTAAGACAGGATTTCCCTTTACAGAAACCATGTTGACTTATGTCCAACAAATTATGTTCTTCTACATGCTTCACAATTTTATTCTTTACTATTGTTTCGACTAATTTGCCCGGTACTGAAGTTAGACTTACCGGTCTGTAATTGCCCGGATCGCCTCTGGAGCCCTTTTTAAATATTGGTGTCACGTTAGCTACCTTCCAGTCATTAAGTACAGAAGCCGATTTAAGGGATAGGTTACAAACCACAGATAATAGTTCAGCAATTTCCCATTTGAGTTCTTTTAGAACCCTTGGATGAATGCCTTAAGGAGGGGTTTGGATTTATTAGGAACTGGGGACACTTTTGGGAGAGGGGGAGCCTATACAGGAAGGATGGGCTCCACCTAAACCAGGGTGGAACCAGACTGCTGGCACTAAACATTAAAAAGGCTGTAGAGTAGTTTTTAAACTAAGAGATGGGGGAAAGCCGATTGGTGCGGAGATGCACGTAAATCGGAGGGAGACTTCTCTTAGAGGAGAATCCATTGATAGAGAATCCATTGATACCATCTACATGTTTTGTTAGTCTATAAAGTGCTACCAGACCGTTTGCTTGCTGTTTTTTTCAGGAACGGCTAGTGTGTGTTTTGAAAGTCCTGTTGCAAGCAACTCCGAAATGGACTCTGCAAAGCAGTAAGTTTTTGGGCTCCAAGGTGATGACACAATTTAACACAGTGGTCTGGTATTCGAGGACTTACCCCAGCAGGGATAAGTTAACTTTTTCACTCCAGGCAGTATCAGTGTAACCTTTGGATGGGCTAGACTTCACTGCCCTTCTCTAGTGTCTAAAATAAAGAAAACTTCTCAACTCCCATAGAAAGTAACTGGAGACCCATAGTTTAGTCTAAGGAATTTCAGCAAGGATTGCCAGGTGCCAGTCTCCCTACATTCAAGTACCAAAAGACACTAAAGAAATTAATTTCATTAAATAATTTTTAAAAATCTTATGAAGAAAAAAATAATAATCTAATTTACAAGATAACATGACCATTTTATAACCCAGAGACATTGTTTTCACAGTTACAACAAACATATAGGCTTCGTCTACACTGCAGGATTTTCTACGTGCAACAAGGTTTACAGGATCAGTCAGCAAAGGCTTTCCTTGCCGACCGATCCCCGTCTAGCCTGCTGGTTCGTGCCAACAAACAGCTGAGCCGGCACAAAGCAGTGGCCATTTTTATTCTAATGATTCGGGGGATATTTAAATTCCCGCGTCATTGACTATGTCGGTATGTCTAATTTACATGCCTCTGGTGACAGAGACATGTAGTCTAGACATACCCTTATAGACTAACAGATTTATTGGAGCATAAACTTTCGTGGGCAAAGATCCACTTCGTCAGATGCATGTAGTGGAAATTCCTGAGGCAGGTATAAATATACAGGCATGAGAAAAGAGTTCCAATCAAGAGTAAGGCTGGAATTAATGAGGTCAATTCAGTCAGGGCAGATGAGGCCCACTTCTAGCAGCTGATGTGGAGGTGTGAACACCAAGGCTGTGTCTAGACTACACCTCTCTGTCGACAGAGAGATGTAGATTAGGCACGTCGAAATTGCTAATGAAGCAGGGATTTAAATATCCCATGCTTTATTAGCATAAACAAGGCCACTGCTCTTTTTTCGAAACGGAGCTTTTAAAAAAAAATGGCAGTCTAGACGTGGATCTTTTGAAAAAGGATTATTTTTCGAAAGGTCCGTGTCTAGACTGCCGTTTTTTCTCGAAAAAGCTCCGTTTAAAAAAAAAGCAGCAGCCATGTTGATGCTAATGAAGCATGGGATATTTAAATCTCTGCTTCATTAGCAATTTTGACGTGCCTAATCTACATCTCTCTGTCGACAGAGAGGTGTAGTCTAGATGTACCCCAAGAGAGGAGAAACTGCTTTTGTAGTTGGCTAGCCATTCACAGTCTTTGTTTAATCCTAAAATGATAGTGTCAAATTTGCAGATCAGCTGTAGCTCAGCAGTTTCTCTTTGAAGTCTGTTCTTGAAGGTTTTTTTTGCAGGATGGCTACCTTTAAATCTCCGCTCCTGTTGCAGGCCTTCAAGCGCACCCACGCCAGTGTCTGGGGCTCTGAATCCAGAGCAGGGCACACTCTGGGGTGGGATAAATGGTGGCAGTGCAAATGCAGATAGATACGTTTCCTTTCCTTCTGTGTACTTTGTTAATTGATTTTGTTCATTTTTAATCTGTTCAACCCTGTTTCTTTAAATTGTGAAGTAAAGGTGTGTTAATTCTAATGTAATCAATGAGATGTATCTTATTTATAATTGTTGTCTTGGAGTTAGATCCAGATTATTACTGGAATAATTTGATTCCTGGAGGCTCCCAAGGCACACCATTAAGTGTGTACAGGCCCAGCCAGGTGGAGGCACTGCCACTACATATTCTTTAGGAGCAAGGGACTGTAGCCAGGGGATGGATAGGGAATCCCCAACTAGACAATATCACGGCAGGCGTACTCAGGGTCTCCTTTTATGTTAAAACATCAGGATCCTATATGAACGTGACTTGCTTCCAAGTAACCCAGGGAGGAAAAAGGGGAGTTACAAATGCAAGTAGGCATGCTATTGTCTAACAGGGCAGTCCATTAGATTTAAGCACACATAGCGATAAGTGATAGATTTAGAATGGACTAGATATTTACCTAACATCTGGAACAGTGCTGACTAATTAACAGCAGGTTCACAATGGCCAGTTGTTCAAACACTGGAGAGAAAGAGTATCAGGAAAAAGGTCTCTCAAGCTGGCTTCAGAGGACTGCTCCAAAGTACACTGTCAGGGCTACTCAACTTTGGAAGCCCCGGGGGCCACAATGAGACTCACAGCACATGCTGAGGGCCACGACTTTTAAGTGTGGTTGCATATACATGCATATATATATGCAAATAGCTTCTTTCACACTGATGGGAATGAATACAAAGCACTTCCCACAATGTTCCGATGCTCCTGACACCTCCTCCCTGGGGGCTAGAAATGCCAACACCCTGTACTCGTCTGTTCCAGCCAGCCCATCCTCTTGCATCTATCACTGCTCACCCCACCTAGGAGACGCCTCACCATTAAGAAGTATGTTCCCAATGGAGGCCATGTTCAAAGGATCCCACCCGTGGGCTGCATGTTGAGCCCCACGTAAATCTAAATCGCACTGGCAAACAAATGGGCTACGTATTGACTAGCCCTATTCTATCTGCTACACTTTCATAACTTCTACAGAACACAGTGTTTCCTACTGGTTCAAGGTTTTCATTTATTTATCTTCTTTTATTATTGCTTATTTACTTTCCTGACCCCTCTTTTCATTCTCTTTAGCAGAAAACTGAAATCTAGATTTTGACCTTACATCTAAAAAAGATGACTTTCCAATTGACCCTAAAATATTTGGTTTTATGAATAGTGGGTAAGTGCACATCATTTGTTTTCAATTGGCTTGGTCTTGTTCTAGGATACAAATCCCTCAGATTCAGGGTAACACTCTCCAGTTCTCAAGAACACACAACTTCACAACTCTCACCTACATGTTCTAGTGGACCGTCTTCAGTTCCTGCATTAGCACTTTTCAGTTGAAAGGTTTGATCTATATTCCATGCTTCCTAAAGGATTGGGCATAGAAAAAGCAGGTAAACGTTGCTCACCAAATCACTGTGGCTGCGTCTAGACTGGCATGATTTTCTGCAAATGCTTTTAACGGAAAAGTTTTTCCATTAAAAGCATTTGCGGAAAAGAGCATCTAGATTGGCACGGATGCTTTTGCGCAAAAGCATCCGTGCCAATCTAGACGCGGTTTTGTGCAAAAAAGCCCCGATCGCCATTTTCGTCATCGGGGCTTTTTTGTGCAAAACGGTTCTCAGTTGTCTACACTGGCCCTCTTGCGCAAAAGCATTTGTACAAGAGGGCTTTTTCCCGAGCAGGAGAGTCATTGTATTTGCACAAGAACACTGACGATCATACATTAGATCGTCAGTGTTCTTGCGCAAATTCAAGCGACCAGTGTAGACAGCTGGCAAGTTTTTTTGTGCAAAAACTTGCCAGTCTAGACGCAGCCTGTATGTATCCAGCATTATAATGACTTTCTTATCTGAAAGCTGACATTCAGTTCTTTGAACTGATCAAGAATCCTGTTCATACAGGATCGAAATGAAAGCCACCTTGCTTCAGAAAACTGCAATTTATTCTGGTGGTCTGGATGTTACAGAAAGGCCAAGTGAGCAGGTGTTTGGTGCCCGGGGAAAGGGAGGCTAATAGGTGACAGGGATAGAGATGATAAGAGAGAGGAAACATAATAATGCAGAGAACATTTCTCCATGAAGGAGGGGTAAGGCATTAGGTGTGAGGAAGTTCCCAGACTCAAAGCTTCCATGGTGCTGAACTCAGCCAAACTGGGAGAGAACATCCTTAATTCATGAGGAAATACTCTTCCCTTTGTTGTCAGGGAGATTAAAAACTACTGGCTGCAGGCAGTCACATTCTGCAGGTGAATTTGCCCACTTTGTCATGAAGCTCTTTAGTTTTGACCCATATATGATAGGATTGAGCATGGGGGGGACGGTGATATAGAGGTTGTCCAAGATGATGTGAACATGCGGAGCAATGCCCTGACCAAACCGATGTGTCAGGCTGGAGAAGAGGCAGGAACTATAAGAAATCAGCATCACACAGACGTGGGCCATGCAGGTGTTGAGGGCTTTCCAGTGGGCTTTCTTGGAGGACAACTGGACGACAGACCTGATGATCAGACTGTAGGACAGGGCAATGAGCGTCACATCTAATTCAATGACTACAAATACTATGACCAAGCCATAAATCCTGTTGACTGTGATGTCCCCACATGATGTCTTTGCCACAGCCATATGGTCGCAGTACGTGTTGGGGATAAGGCGGTTGGCACAGAATGGCAGCCTGCTCAGAAGCAGAGGCTCAGGCAAAACAAAGAGAACAGCTCTGCCCAAACCCACGAGCGCTAACTTAGCTATCCGTGTGTTGCTGAGGATGGTGCTGTATCTCAGAGGGTGGCAGATGGCAACGTAGCGATCAAAGGCCATTGTCACGAGGACGGTTGAGTACATAACAGAAAACATGTCAAGGAAGAACATCTGGATGAAGCAGCCAGCTATTGCAATGCCTTTCAGATTGAACCAAAATATACACAGGGCCTTTGGCACAACGCAGGTAGACATGCCAATGTCGGTGAGTGCCAGCATGCAGAGCAGCAGGTACATCAGCTTGTGCAGGGTCTGCTCTTTGCCTACCACAAAGAGAACCATGAAATTTCCCAACAGGCCAATAATGTAGCATGCACAGAAGGGCATGGCAATCCACCCATGGGCAGCTTCCAGGCCAGGAATGCCCATTAAGATGAACGTTGATGTGTCAGAGGGGGTGAGGTTGAGAGTTGCCATGTGGAGATCAGGCTCAAAAACGCTGAAGATGCCTGTGAATGGAGAAAAGCACAGCAATAGTCATTGCATGGTGTCTAACCAATGGCGTGGCAAATAGTTTAGAGTTATTAGCACTCTGAAAAGGGGGCTGTGCAGGGAATTGCCAACATTGACAGCTGACAACAGATTATTTAGATCACAGTTAAGTCCAGAGAAATCCCAAGAGGGAGCTAACCAAGCCAAGAAAATGGGTTTGAATATAACGATATGAACTCAGGACAGGGACCTGGATGTTCTTGTACACAGCTGTCTGAAACCTGCTCACAGTGCAGGCATGGAGAGAAACTCAGCAAAATATTGGGACCCAGAAGGAGTAGGATGAAGACTGATACAGAAAATGCAATGCCTCAAGACCAGTAACTCAAGGTTTCACCCTTCTCTGGACGCCTCTGTGTTGTATTGGCAACTTTCTCATACTGGATATTGCAGAACTAAAGGGGTTCAGCTAAGGGAAATGAGAATGATCAAGGGCCCAAGGAAACTCTCAGAGGGTACGTCTACACTGCACATTAATTTTGAAATAAGCTATTTTGGAATAGTTATTCTGAAATAGCTTGTTTTGAAATAGCACATCTATACTGCAGAGAAGACCCAAAATGAGACTGAGGCGGGCTTCCCTAATGTAGACATGTTATCTCAATTTAAAGCCCCAGGAGGCACTGGGGAGGAATAACTTAGAATGGCCCCGGTGAGGGGCTATTTCAAAATAGCAGCAGTGGAGCATTTACACACGCCTTATTTCGGAATAGGTGTTATTACTCATAGAATGAGGTTTACAGATTTCAGAATAAGCCACCCATTATTTTGAAATAATTTCAAACTAATGGAATGGCTGTGTAGACACTCACATAGTTATGTCGGAATAACGACCGTTATTCTGAAATAAGTTTGCTGTGTAGACATACCCATAGGGAAAGAGATTGGAAAGACTTGGATTGTTACCTTACAATGGAGTTGATAAGAGATGACATGAGAAAAGTCTTTAAAATACTGACTGTTAGAGAGTAGACAGGGAATGTGTTCTCCCTGTTTAGTAACACAAGATGTTTAATTGACTGAAACATGGCAAATTCAAAGTAGATTTAAAAAAGAATCCTTTCTTCACTCCTTTTGAAGGAACTCCTTGCCACAAGAGGTAGTTGAGTTCAGTCGGGAAGGGTTTGAACTTTCACATGGATAGTGGAGACAATCCTGTAACAATACTTACAACTAAATACATATTTTGGAAAGCCTGTACACACACATGTTTCAGGACTCAAGCCATCAGTGGTTAATTAGTGGGTCCTTGCTACACCTACTAAATCAAACCCTGCAAAATTGATGTACTATATGGAGAACAACCATTTAATAATAGGCATTCCAGTGTAGCATACAAATGTAACGTCATCCAAAGGGTGAGAATAATTGCCTTTTGGAGCATTTATCAAGCCATTGGAGGATTCTCCATCACTGAGAATTTTTAAATCAAGGTTGGATGTTTCCATAAAAAATCTCCTTTTGAAATAATTGTGGGGAAATTTTCTGGCATGTTCTCTACAAGAAATCAGACCAGATGATCACACTGTTCCTTTTTGGCCTTTAATTCTATGAACATGTCGCCAGCTGTCAGCCAGAGGCATTACGTCTGCAAACTTGTTCCTGAGCTGACTGTAAGCATTTTTTTCCTATTCATGGCTCAGGTAAATTTAGCCCTTTGCGGAGACATTCTTATATGACTTCAGCATCTCAAAAAGGTTTGTATTTCCAAAGGCTGAGGGGGATAATAACATAAGAACGGCCATATTGGGTCAGACCAAAGGTCCATCTAGCCCAGTATCCTGTCCTCTGACAGTGTCCAATACCAGATGCCCCAGAGGGAGAGAACAGAACCGGTAATCATCAAGGGATGTTTCCTGTCACCCATTTCCAACCTCTGACAAGCAGAGGCTGGGGACACCATTCCTACTCTTGCTGGCTAATAAGCATTGATGAACTTACCCTCCATGAATTTATCTAGTTCTTTTTGGAACCCTGTTAAATCCTAGTTTTCACAACATCCTCTGGCAAGGAGTTCCACAGGTTTACAGTGTGAAGAAAAACTTTCTTTTTTGGTTTGTCTCTTTACTCACTGCACAGATGAATGGTTTTGTTGGGAAAAAATGTCTTGTCCCAATAAAACCTTCATGCTGAGGAATGAATGTACAACTCTTGTCATTAACGACTAGGAGAGCTGGCTAGAAAATAGTCCCAGAACATCTTGGTGCAAAGGCGTGTGTCCCGGCAGAACACTGTTTCAGGCAGCTGATAGTGGATCCCATAGCTGGATTTATCTAGGCCTCACATGTCCACAGACCTGCCAACAGGGGGAAGGGAGAGGGAGCAAAGAGACAGTTGCCTTGTGGCCGGTGATTAGAAAGGACCCAGCGCTCCCAGCCATTGCCATTGGTACTGCAGGATTGGTGTCAGCTGAAACTTGGGCCCTTTCAATAAAAAATGGAGCACGGGATGATGTGCTCTGGGCAGCCACACACAGTGCATACGGGTGTCACCAGAGCTGTACTGAACGTGCCACGGCACTAGCCAGTCACCATTTGAGATCTGCCAAGTGTGAGAAACAGTCACTTATCTCCCCCCCTCCTTCTCCAGCCAATCAAGCAGGTGAGAGAGGAGACACGTCTCCCTCATTGAGGAAGAGCTGGGGCGAGCAAGGGGCAGCTGGGAGGTTGTGGGAGCTCGCGATGGTGGGGAGTTTTGGAGACGACACTGGGGACCACTGGGCTGTGGGAATCAGGGCAGTCTGGGATGGGGAAGGAGGGTACAGACAAGGAGTCAGAGTGCAATGGAAGAAAGAACCTACTGAGGAGCAACGATCAAGGGGGGAATGCCGACAATCAGAAAGAAACATTTATTTCCAGCTCCTCTGGCTGCCTGTCCCTTTCCATCCCACTCCCTGTGCCCACCACCCCCAGCATGGCCTGCTTGCCTCAACCTCCAACACGTACATCCCCTGCCTGCTCCCTCGACCTACAGCACTGTTCATCTGTCCATGTCAGTTCCCTGCTTACCCGCACACCCCTGCCAGAACCACAACCCATGGAGCACGAAGGCCCCATCCCTGTCCAGGTAGGTCCTCTACTTACTCCCACAATCCCGCCAGCACCATAAGCCCTGGAGCATGAAGGCCCCATCCCTGTCCATGGACATCCCCTGCTTACCCACAGACCCCTGCCAGCACCACAACCCCAGAGAATGAAGGGTCCATCCCTGTCCATGTCGATCCCCACTCCCACAACATCCAGCCCTGCCACACAGGACCCTCACGCAGGACCAAAGCCAGGCCCCAAGGCGAGAGCTCACAGAAATACCTCCTCACGCTAGATAAAAGAAGTGTCTGCCTGCGCTGGGGAAAAGAGGGAGATCAGCCTGACCTGCCTTTCTGGGGGAAAGGGAGCCCCGGGAGCAGCTCAGCCTGTGCAGGGAGGGAGAGAGGGACAGGCCCAGCGAGAGGAAGAGAGGCGATGTAGACCAAAAGGAGTCAAAGTAAGTCTTCCTCAAAAGGACACAAAGCTTTCTCACACTACAGCCCATAATCAGCCCAGGCACACCTTTCCTTTTCTGTGTTTCCATGGAAGCTGCTCAGGGGGGTTGCCATGAAGCTGTAGGGGGCTTGCTCATGGGAGGAGGGAGGGTCCAGATGGGGGATGGTGTCAGAGACAATCTGCTGCAGTCTGAGGCACCCCGTTACCTCAGGAGGCCTCATTATGCCTCTTTGGTGTGAGCCTTTGGCAGAACGACCGCTCCTTATTTCTCCTGAAAGCAAATTGTGATCCTGGTTGTTTTGAATCTTTATGCTTGTGAGTGGGAGATTTCAGCCCCTCTCCTCTCAGTTCTTCATTGCTCCAAATGACTTCACTCATCCATCAAGGCCACAGGACCACTCCAGCTGAAGTCACTGGAGGCTCATGGTCGGTTTAAATCAGACCATGTGTTTAAGTCCCTGCATGTGGACTGAGGGTGAAATCCTGACTGTATTGGCATAGATCTCAATGTGGCCAGATTCACCCTTAGTGTTTAAATTTCCACTCTGAGCTGTGAACACCATGGCTTCGAGTCCTGCTGGAGGGACCACTAGTCTATTAGGGTATGTCTACAATAGCCACCCTAGTTCGAACTAGGGTGGCAGTGTAGACATACCCTTAGGGTGTTTAAAGTGTCTGAAGAATGCCCTCCATTTATGAGGCATTCTGCAACCAGCCATGAAAGATTGGGATTTCAAAACACATGAGCTCAAATTTTGCTCTCAAGGAAACCAGTGTCAATCTTGGAGTGACCCAATGAAGACAGAATTTGAGCAGAGAATCTGGCTGGTGGATAATCCATTCTTGTTGAGGACCCTCGAGTAACCCAGATACCCACTGCAGAGACTTTGACTGCGTTTCCTAACAGTTTGGTAAAGTGCTGAACTGGAAAGTCTGAATGAACCAGAGGAAAAAGCCATGCAACCCAAAATTAGGAAGTTACTGAGACAGAGAGAAGGACACAGGAAGAGACCAGTAATTGATCTTATAAAGAACTATTTGTCTGAACTATCCCTAATTCATTGGTTGTTCTAATTGTATCAGGTAAAGCCCTGGCTGTTTTTTGCAGTCCTAAAAAGAGTCACTATGCTGATGAATTCCTGCCCAGATGGTTCTTGATTTGATCCCTGGAACTCTTCCAGAGTCCTTAGCACTAAGTTTATTGCACAAACAGGCAACTCACCAAAATCCCACTTAGCACAGAGAGGAAATCGTGTCACTGTGACAGGATGGCAGAGCCCTGAGAATCAATGCAAGAATCACCTATGTCTGACTGCCACCTTTATGATTCTCCTGAACAGTCCCTGTGCACAATCAGGTTGGCAGGACTCCCAGACAATTCCCTCAGCTCTGGGAGCAGTTGGAAGACCAGAAAATAGACCCTGGAGAACTACACCTTGACAGTCTCCCTTCGGAGTGAGGGAATGAACTGCTGATACCAGGGAAGTAGACTCTCAGGGCAAACTGAGTCTTGCAGACTCTTCCACCAAACAATTGACAATGGCATTCTTTTCAGTGTGCAATGACCTGCCATCTGCACTACCTATGGGAATGCTGCCTTCAGACACAGGACCAGGAAACATTTTCAAATGACCATAGCAGGGTAATACTGAACACCGCTCATGCAGATGTACTAGACAGTCCACTAGTGGCTGAAATTCACAGCCAACCTCTGGACACCAAATTATGTGGCCCTGAATTGATGTGAGCTGAAGGGCATGGAAAAGGCTTTCTTCTTGCAGTTATCTGGCATCAAAGGTGTTTGCCTTTTTGAGGTCTAAAGAGAACAGACAGACTGATAGATAGATAGGATGTATGAGGAAAGATAGATATCCCCGTACAATCTATCTATCTATCTATCTATCTGTCTATCTATCACAGCTCCCAACTGTTCTCATCGTTCCTCTGCTCTCCGCATTGACAACACATCAAATTTCAATACTGCACTGATCATTCAGCGACTGGGACTTTTCAGTTTAGAAAAGAGAAGACTGAGGGGGGATATGATAGAGGTATATAAAATCATGAGTGGTGTGGAGAGGGCCGATAAAGAGAAGTTATTTATTAATTCCCATAATAGAAAAACTAGAGGACACCAAATGAAGTTAATGGGTAGCAGGTTTAAAACTAATAAAAGAAAGTTCTTCTTCACACAGCGCATAGTCAACCTGTGGAACTCCTTGCCAGAGGAGGCTGTGAAGGCTAGGACTATAACAGAGTTTAAGGAGAAGCTAGATAATTTCATGGAGGTTAGGTCCATAAAAGGCTATTAGCCAGGGGATAGAAATGGTGTCCCTGGCCTCTGTTTGTCAGAGGCTGGAGAAGGATGGCAGGAGACAAATCGCTTGATCATTGTCTTCAGTCCACCCCCTCTGGGGCACCTGGTGTTGGCCACTGTCGGCAGACAGGATACTGGGCTAGATGGACCTTTCGTCTGACCCAGTAAGGCCATTCTTATGTTCTTATGTTCTTATATGAATGGTGTCCGTAGCCTCAGTTTGTCAGAGGCTGGAAATGGATCACAGGAGAGAGATCACTTGATGGTTCCCTGTTCTGTTCACTCCCTCTGGGGCATCTGGTATTGGCCACTCTCTGAAGACAGGATATTGGGCTAGATGAACCTTTGGTCTGACCCAGTATGGCCACTCTTATCTTCTTATGTAAGGACAAATGCAAAGAACTCCATTTAGGAAGGAACAATCTGTTTCACATATACAGAACACAAAATGACTGTCTAGGAAGGAGCACTGCAGAAAGGGATCTACGGGTCATAGCGGACCACAAGCTAAATATGAATCAACAGTGTGACACTATTGTAAAAAAAGCAAGCATGATTCTAGGATGCATTAACAGGAGTATTGTGAGCAAGACACGAGAAGTCATTCTTCCACTCTGCTCTGCACTGATTAGGCCTCAATTGCAGTATTGTGTCCCGTTCTGGGCACCACATTTTAAGAAAGATGTGGAGAAATTGGAAAGGATACAAAGAAGAGCAACAAATGTGATGAAAGGTCTAGAACATATGACCTAAGAGGGAAGACTGAAAGAATTGGGCTTGTTTATTTTGGAAAAGAGAAGACTGAGAGGGGACATGACAGGAGTTTTCAAGTGCTGAAAAGGTGTTACAAAGAAGAGGGAGAAAAACTGTTCTCCTTGTCCTCTGAGGATAGGACAAGAAGCAATGGGCTTAAACTGCAGCAAGGGAGGTTGAGGTTGGACATTAGGAAAAACTTCCTCACTACCAGGGTGGTTAAGCACTGGAATAAATTTCCTAGGCTCCCAACCTAAGGTTTGCAGACCCCTGGTGGTCTGCCACGGTACTGTAGGGGGTCCACAGAAAGTTTAAAATATAAATTAAAATAAATGTACAGTGTATAAAAACTCTTAAGTATTTTAATTACTGTGTATACTCATTCATAAGCTGACTTTTTGGGAAAAAAATCCCACTGTGAAAAGCAGGGGTCGGCTTATGAATGGGTTGTTCCCAAGCCATGGGAAACAATGCCGTCTGGGGGATGTCCTGGCTGCTGACACAGAGCCTTAGCTGAGGCACAGGACCTTTCAGATTAGGAAGCAACGCCGGCTGAGGGATGTGCTGGCTGCCGGCATGGAGTCTGGGAGCTGAGAGGCTCTGTGCCTCTAGCCACCAGCAAGATCGCAGTGGCAGACGGGCAGGGCAGACTGTATGGCTGAGCTACATGCTGCAGAGGTAGAAGACCAGTGGGCAAGGGCCCATTAGCCAATGGGAGCCGCGGGAAGCAGCAGGGGCTAAGGGACATGGAGGCTGCAGGCACAGTCTACATTAGCCACCCTAGTTTGAACTAGGGGGCTAGTGTAGACATACCCTTAGGGTGCCTCTACACTGCAGGGCTTAGCTCGAAATAAGTGACGCAAAACTGAGCTACGTCAATTGCGTAACTTATTTCGAAGTAGCTTATTTTGAAATTGGGAGCGTCTACACAGCACTTATTTTGAAATAGAGCACTCTTCCTCCGACTCCCCTAACTCCTCATAGAATGAGGGTTACAGGAGTTGGAGTAAGCAGTCCTCCAGCTTGACAGTATTTCGACATTTCATCTACACAGTATTTCGTCTAGACAATATTGCTATGTAGACGCAGACTAAGTTATTTCAGAATAATGCTAGTTATTTTGAAATAATGTTGCTGTGTAGACGTACCCTTGGGCTACGTCTACACTGGTGGCTTCTTGTGCAAAATCTGTTGCGCAAGAGAGCGTCCACACTGTTGGGACGCCCTTGCGCAAGAACTTGGCCCCAGATCCACTTCGGCCATGTCAAGAGGTCACCAGCGGCATCTGTGGGCGTGCGCAGGGCCCCCACTGGGAAACGTGCTTAAAGGGACCCCTGGACAGCCATTTCCCTGTGGCTGCGTGCTGAGGCACCTCTGTGAGGCATCGAGAGCCACAGCCGTGCCATCCACCTCAGCCCCTGGCAAGTGCCCCTGGGCACCGTCGCTGCCCTCGTTACAGCCATGGAGCCGGAGGAGGACCCCACCCAGCAATGTCCCCTCACGGCCATCATTGAGGCTCTGGAGGTCCTTCAGCAGGGAGCCACACTTCTTCAGCAGGAACTGGAGACCGGGCAGCAGATGCCGGACCAGATGAATGCTGCAGCCGCACTTGGGAACCCCCACCCCACCACCGACAGGCGTCTGTGCAGCCACGACACCAGTGGGGACTGGTGGGAGCGCCTGGTGCTGGGACAATGGGGCGACCAGCACTGGGTGCAGAACTTCCAGATGCACAGGGGGACATTTCATGAGCTCTGCACCTGGCTCACCCCTGCGCTCCGGAGGCAGGACACATGCCTGTGCCCCACCATCCCCGTGGAGAAAAGGGTCGTGATCGCCCTCTGGAAACTGGCCACCCTGGACAGCTACCGCTCTGTGGGGAACCAGTTTGGGGTAGGCAGGTCCACCATCGGCATGGTCGTCCGGCAGGTAAGGCTCCCGGGGAACCATGGACTCACCCTGGGGGAGGTAAGGGGCCAGACTGGGGGGGGATGGGGAGACTGTAGGGGCAGGAGGAAGCCCCAAACCCAGGGGGTCATGCTGTCCCTCCTGCACACAGCCCTGCTGGTGGGGGGGAAACCCCTGGGGGCAGAAGGCCCAGGCCTGCGTGGGGGAGGGGCCATCAAAGGGAGGGCGAGCACACCCCAAGGGCCCATGTACCCACTGTGTCTCATTCCATGCATCCCCTGTGCTCCCATGTGCCCCTCTGCAGGTCGTCCGTGCCATCAACGATGTGCTGCTCCAAAAGGTTATCCACTCCCATGACCTGGGTGCCACCATCACCGGCTTCACCACCCTGGGGTTCCCGAACTGTGGGGGATCCATGGACAGGACCCACATGCCCATCCGGGTGCCGGAGCACTGAGCGGTCCGGTTCATCAGTCGGAAAGGCTATTGCTCGGTGGTGCTCCACGCGCTCGTGGACCACCATGGCCGGTTCCAGGACATTTATGTGGGGTGGTCTGGCTGGGCCCATGACGCCCGCATCTTCCGGCACTCAGGCCTGTGCCACAGGCTGGAGGTGGGCACCTACTTCCCCCAGCGGGACTTCACCATCAGAGCCGTCAGGATGCCGGTCTGCATCGTGGGGGATACGGCCTACCCCCTGATGGCCTAGCTGATGCGGCCATACATGGGCCAACTGGACTGCAGCCAGACCGCCTTTAATGCCCACCTGGACCGAGCCTGCAACCCCGCGGAGTGAGCCTTTGGGCGGCTGAAGGCACGCTTCCAGTGCCTCCCGACCCGCCTGGACATGGGGGTGCAGCACATACCGGAGGTAATCGCAGCATGCTGTGTGCTGCATAACATTATTGAGGGGAAGAGGGAGGCATCCTCCTGGGGTGGATGGCAGGTGAGGGCCAGGCCGACCAGCAGCCCCAGATGGCTGCCCCCCTGCAGCCCAACCGCGACGGGGTGCGGGTCCAGGAAGCCATCCAGGTGATGCTGGACCAGGCCCCACAGTAGGCC